>CM051031.1:67035593-67368093 GCA_027627225.1 Congeria kusceri | reverse complement strand
ACGTGCAACGAATTAAGTGTTACTTTTTATATAGGGCTAATTCGTTGGAACGTTTTATCGCCGAAAGACCATTTATGTGAAGGAGACCTGAAAGTTTAAAAGTTCATAAATTTCTACAATGAAGTTATTAATTGATATACTTTGCATAAAAAAACACTTAAACTGCTTTACATGTGCTGAAATTAACCTAATATATGCATTTAATTCCGATTTAAACTTGTCTATAAATCTATCACATGTATGTAGAAATTCCTAAAATAACAGCCTCGTTTAGCACTTAAACCCAGCAGAGTGAGGCTATCCTGATACTGACCAATAGAAGGATGTAACACTTCTATAGCATAGCAGAATATCGACTAAAGTTTACGCAGTGGAGGACAGCGAGATTAGTTAAAAAATGCAGTATTGTGTAGGTTTAATTTGCTCAGGCATGCAAAATGGAACCTTAATTAGGAATGGTCGATCTTTCCACGTATGTAACATTTATTGCAATCCATCTACAATAACTATCTAATTTCGGGGCGTGAAAGTTGCGATCAAAATCCTGTCGATAGTTAATGATTTATTTGTACAATTATATGATAATGGTACATTATTTTTATATTAAAATATACTTGCTTATTTCTGGTTTACCGCAAATCACATTTTGGCGTTTGTTTCATTAACACAGAAACGGTTTCAGACACCAATAAATTACTGACAAACCCAGTAAAATGTCATGCTTAATTCAATTCTGCATCTGAAAATATATTGGAAACTTACAACATTTTATCTGAACATAGTATATAAATACTGATGTGAACAAATAATATATACTGAAGTTTATAGTGGATTTACTTCGTTATATTTCAATTAAAACAATGTTTAAGGGCAAAAATGTAGCCACCACCAACGCACGATAAGAAAAATGCGGCAAATACAAGGACTTAAATCTACATATTAGAAGTATATGGCGATTTTTCAATTTAATTTAATGGGAAAGACTTCAAACCATTTATTTAGAAATGCAACTCTTTGCTGACAACTTCGCTGTCTGTTTCCACGACATAACTAGGAAGGTGGCATGTTGTTTCAGAGCATATGTGCACATGTACTCAATAACATCAATTAGCACATCGAACACGCTTTAATCTCCTACTTCCCATATAAGTGACTTGTGAACTGATAAAGGACCGTGATCGTTATAATGGACTAGCAATAACAACAAACTGTCGTCTACATAACAATAGGATGATAAGTAGATTTTGACACATGTATATATCCTGTGTACTAGAGAAGCTAAGGTGACACGAACACGCTCTATCTTTAGGGACTGACATTGACAAATACTGTATTCAATATGCTTATTAAAATTAAATTAATACACAGATAAGTATTCGAATACCTAAATATTATTCGAATAGTTTTCATTATTCGAATATTCGTTGCCATCCCTAATATATATAGAGCCTTGTTTTGTCAGAGATGTTATATACAGTAGGTATATTTGACCTAACATTAGAACGTGGTTACAACTGTATGCTATTGTCGATTATGTTGAGTACTAGTATGAATTTATTTTTATAGTTGTTACTTTTGCGAAGAAGCTTTTGTCCCAATTTGGAACCGATGAGACCGAACACCAGTGTGAGACCGTTCTGTGCCCACCGCTCAACGACTCCATTGATGGACACAATTCTCTCATCACTCATCTCGTCTGCGCCGCCGTGGTGGTTAATCAAACTAAATTAGACTGCAAAATGGCGAGGCAACTGCCCACGCCAACAAAAAACAAAGGAATAACTGATGCGCCCTACGGTGGGCGCTGGTGCGCGCTACCATTGGCTGAAGAGCGCCACGTGATGTGAACGGACGGCTTTGATTAGCTGATTATGTGAACAAAGAAAAATCTACTATTCCTAAATGCCGTACTTAATAATACCTTTACATAATGAAAATAATGAAAAATTCGTCCTATATAAAACCACAATACAATGACATAAATATTTGTATGTGACCATAAAAAACTATTTATGTATTGTCTTAGTATCTATTAATAATAAGTTCTGAACACGAGGTCAAACTCGCATGTCATGAAATAAACACACTGAAAACGTGTAGAGTGAAAAAGGGCATTTATTAAAATGCCTTAAAACATAATATATACATGAATATACAGAAAACATAACATGGCACATATAATACATACATCATAACGTATTACGTCAAGAAAAATGACATGTCTGGGCGGGCAATAAACCGCCACCAGGAGGAACGACGCCGCCCAGAGAGACCGAGTGGGGGGATGGTACAGGAATACACATACTAAATTGATGGATAACGTACAGGAGACATCAAACGAAAAGAAAATGTATACATGTAAACTTTGAAGTGTGTACATAAATAGAAATCGCTAAAATAACTAATAAAAATACAGTCACAATATTCATTTTAACAGGGCTCAAACCCAAAACTGCTGCTTGAAACCGTCAGTCTAGGTTGACCCATATTAAGCTGTCATCTTTGTCATGCAACGTACTAACTATGGGATAACAAATAAACAGTCTTGAAAACAGAAAAAACAAAAACAAACAATATACTGGTATACCCTGAGAAAAATTTACTAGAGAGTAATCCCAAGACTGTGGCTTAAAACCAACTGCCTTGGTGAACAGCAATATGGCGGAGAATCGAACAAAATGCCCAGGACAACTTGGGTTAACAAACATGCATATACAGCAATGACGAACATAAGGATAATAAAACACGCACTTGTTGTGCGCCATCGTTAAATATATATATAGGCTGCTGAAAACATACGAATCAGCAAAATAATACTATTTGTAGATATTAAGCAATATATACAGTAATGATTTTAGCTTGATAGAAAACTTTAGTTGAAGCCCGTTACTGCTGCTTAAAACCGTCAGCCCGGGTAGACATAACAGTTCACAGTTCGTTGTTTAGTAATGGCACCCAGCGTACTTTCTATAGGAAGTAGCAGTAGAGTATACCCCATGGCTGCTGCTTTAACCCGTCAGCCCGGGCAGACCGAAAACAGAAATCCCTTATTTAGTGGAGGGAAGGCGGATGATTTTGGTCCGAATATTACATTATAGAGTGCAACGGTTTGGTGGGGTGGCGAATGTATTTAAGATAGGCCTGGGATCGGAATTTTGCGACCTGTAAACCGGAAAGAAGGTCAGGTAACACATTATATTTGCCAGGAATGTGTTCGGATTGGACAAGTATTTTATATTTCATGCAGGCAAGGACAAGACGTCTGATTGTAGGAACTTTGCAAGTTTGTTTGTTAATAATGAAAACCACTGCTGCGTTGTCAGTGTATTGGATGATACAACGATTGGTGAGCATGCAACCCCATATTTCTAAAGATAGTACAATCGGTACTAACTCCTTAAAGGTGATATCAAAAGGTAACCAATAAAGTGGCCAGGATCCATAAAACCAGTGTGTTTCAAAAACTGCGCCATAACTTAAAAGTTCCTGATGCATCTGTATGAAGGTGCAACGATCAGAAGACAACCAGCGTTGTTCTATTAGTAGTTGCTTGCCATTGACATGTTCCACATAAATTTTTCATGCTGACAGGTCCTTACGACTTTCGCGTGTGAGTGTGATACGATGATGGGGCTTTGAGACCTTCTTTGGTAAGTCAGTAATGCGAATTAGAAAACAACGCCCTGGCAGAACTACCTGACAACAAAAATGTACAAGACATAGAAATTACTGTAAATTCGTCAGGGTTATTTTTCGTGATTTTGATGCGGAGGCAATGGAGGTTCGTAGTTTATCCAGCTTGTCTGGCGGAAGACGGGCCTCCATAAGAACAGAATCGAGTCAAGACCCATGAATGTAATAGTAGTGGTGGATGATTCAGTTTTGTCTGCCATCTGAGCAGGGCCAGGAACGTTTCCTATATCTGAGCAGAGGGCTAAGAACTTTTCTAAGTTTTGCTGACAGATTAGCGAAATCGCAGGACCCAAAAATAGGAAATCATCTAGAATGTGAACCATATGTAGTAAATGAAGTGTGTGTTCTGCCACATGTTGTAATGCAGAACTAAAAGCGTTCATAAATGGCACAAGAGGAAGAAGCTCCCATTGGAAGACATATATCATGGTAAATTTGGTTACTGAATTGAAAGCCAAGAAGATGATGGTCTGCGGGATGAATTGGTATTAAACGGAAAGTCGAATCAATATCAGTTTTGCTCGTGCGTGTACTTTTACCTAATGTAAAAGTAGACGGACTGCGTCATCAAATGTGCTGTAAGAGACCGTAGCTAGATCAGGATCAATATAATCATTGACGGAAGCGCCCGTAGGATAACTAAGGTGGTGAATAAGACGGAATTCCATTGGTGATTTTTTAGGTACAAGACCATTCGGACAAATACGAAGATTAGGTAGGGGTGGCGTTGCAAAAGGACCAGCGATTCGGCCCGTTTTGCGTTCATTTTGTATTTTTTTGGGCTACTATGTCAGGGTGTTCTAAACAAGATTTCAAATTGGGTGATGATGTAGAAATACACGGACCTACGTAGCCTAAGGCGAAACCGGAAGAGAAACATTCGATCAGATATGCAGCATGAAGGTACTTGTGTAGCAACGGAGCTAGCCGGTCATTGAGTACTGGGGTAACCACTTGTGACTTTTTTCGATGTTAGCTTGGGAGCAGTATTTCTTGCGAGTGGGACAGATTTGCTTCCTTAGTCGGTGACCTGGGTTTTGGTAGACTTGCGACACTCATACGCTGGATGGGACCCTCGACAGAAACCGCAGATGTGGGGCTGTTTGAAGTTGGGATAATGACACTAGGTTCGTCGATTATAATGTCAACAGGTGTTATCGAGTAATCGACGAGGGGAGGACTGGTGGTAGGTACGGGGAAATTGGCGTTGAGAACGAAAGGGCTGCGGTGACTGGAAAGTGGTACAGGGAATCAGCCAAAACTCAGTATGTAGGCGATAGTATGCGAAAGCTAACCCAGGACGACGTGTAGCAACATCCCGGACAATCTCAGCATATTTCATTAGCTGAGGGGTTTCTAAGGGATATGTTGTGGTATATACAGCAGTGAATCGAATGAAAGCTGAAGTCCAAGTCTCAATAGATGTAATTTTTTCTTAGAGCGATGAGATGCGGTGATAGATAGGTTGGCATGCTTGTCAACTTGAAATGTGTACTGAGGATTCTGTTTAGTAGCATTCGATGGAAGCAACGAGGCCAGATCAATAAATTTGTTTTGCCATATGGCTTTTCGGATGGATCTTTTAATTTGAGGGAGAATTCTGTACTTGTTGGTTCGCAGAACTGGGTGCCACTACCCTGAATCAATGACGCTGTATGCCGTGCTATGGCCGCCGGCAATAATGATAGCATAGGGTCCTCGTCAAGGTCCGAGGAGTTTGTCGCTGGAATCGCTGGCAACCGATAGTTGGTCGGGACTTTCCTGTTCTGCAGCCAGATGAATGGGGGTAGAGCACCCTAGTCCATCACCTGTTGGAATGGTAAGAAGCTCCACTGAAACCGTGTTGACCGCTGGATTAATGTGTTCCTCCAGGAAAAGGTTGACCCGGGGAGGAGGTGGCGTAGCAACCGGTCCAAACTGGGGAAACTGGGGATGGTCGTTTTCGTTTGGCCCCAGTCATGTTGGATGGAGACGTTAAGCAAGGGCAGGAGGTCACCGTGGCCGCCTTTTGTTTAGGTTTCATCTGGGGAAACAAAACATGAGAATGGAAGGATGATAAACTTTGCAAATTCATATCTGGTATAAAGTAAGGTATATAACCATTTATATATATATATACCTGATGTTTGGTTGTTCCAGGTATTTTGTTGTACTTCACTTCATTCTACATCCGATACATGGTTTACTTTATACCAAATAATTGTATGCTATAAAATCCGTTTGTTAATATTGCCTGAGGTTGGTCGTTTACAGGTCTTATTTATAACTGGCATGTTTTAAATATATATATATATAACTAATAGACCAGATCTATACCGGATTATAACAAAACAAGGGGGGCCTGGAACAACCAGCATCGGGCAAAAACAACGACAACAATGCCTGGAACAACTAACTTCAGACACTGATAACTGTGGCCTAATTTACCCGATTTAACTTATATAATCAATGCCTATAAAGTAACTATGTATTGGATGTAAACATGTAGTAAAATATAACCAAAACCTGCAACGACCAACATCGGCTTTAGTAATAGTTTATTATTATTATTATTATTATTATTGAAAAAAAGAAAAGAAAAAGTATACCGGATATTAACGGAGGAAACAAAAAACGGGTGTGGGCCTGGAACAACCGACATCAGGCGAAGGAATGACCATCAGTGTGTATTTGCAGTATATTGTATAAATTATGTGTTCCACGGAAAACTGCCGAACATGTAAAAGGGTGCCTGGAACAACCGACATCAGGCGAAGGAATGACCATCAGTGTGTATTTGCAGAATAATGTATCAATTATGTGTTTCCGGTAAACTGCCGAACATGTAAAAGGGTGCCTGGAACAACCGACATCAGGCGAAGGAATGACAATCAGTGTGTAATATAGTATAATGTATAAATTATGTGTTTCCGGTAAACTGCCGAACATGTAAAAGGGGTGCCTGGAACAACCGACATCAGGCAAAGGAATAACAATCAGTATGTATTTGCAGTATAATGTATACATTATGTGTTTCCGGTAAATTGCCGAACATTTAAAAGGGTGCCTGGAACAACCGACATCCGGCGAAGGAATGACAATCAGTGTGTATTTGCAGTATACTGTATAAATGATGTGTTTCCGGTAAACTGCCGAACATGCAAAAGGGTGCCTGGAACAACCGACATCAGGCAAAGGAGCGACAATCTGTGTGTATTTGCAGTATAATGTATAAATTATGTGTTTCCGGTAAACTGCCGAACATGTAAAAGGGTGCCTGGAACAACCGACATCAAGCAAAAGCAACGACTTTCAGCGTGTATTTGCAGTATAATGTATAAATTGTGCGTTTCCGGTAAACCGTCGAACATGTAAAAAGGTGCCTGGAACAACCAACTTCAGGCAAGAACAATACTAATCGAAATCTATCCTCAAATAGGCTTAAGTTACAAAAATCAACACAATATTCTGTTTGATATGGAGTGGCATAACAAATGCTCTCTTAATCCCCCAAAAGAAGAACAATAACAAAATTGTAATTAGTGGGATACGTATCTGAAAAATCCATTAGAAATTCGAACCCATCTGGGCGGCGACCACAGCAGCTCGAAAATTTAGATCAAACAAAGCTGACCGGCCTGCGATAAATGGCAACCGTCTTCGGCAAAATTGCGGATCATAGACGTGGCAGACCAGAAACCCTTCATGCGCCAGAAGAAGCCTCGTGTGTTGAAATCCGAAACTACGTTGAGATGTTGATGCAGGTCTTCTGCCTCGGCACCTGGAAACGCTGAATATTGAATGCGGGGGTTCACCGGAAGATTCAGATGAAATTTAAGTGAGTCCGTAGCTATAATAAAGTTCCGTAGGCGTTTAACAAATGAATGTAAAACATGTGCACTTGTCTTGTCGAGAGCGCGGCCATCTTGAATTCCGGAAAAACAAAAGAACACTGATCCGAAATTTTGCAACTTTATCCTTTCAAATAACAGAAGGAATGGGTCGCCGTCAAATAACTTTGTCCAAAAATGTACACCAAACAGAATTTATCATCGTAATCGGTTAAAACACCTCTGTGAAAATGCAGGAAACAGTATTAATCAAACTAAATTATACTGCAAAATGGCGAGGCAACTGCCCACGCCAACAAAAAAACAAAGGAATAACTGATGCGCCCTACGGTGGGCGCTGGTGCGCGCTACGATTGGCTGAAGCGCGTCACGTGATGTGAACGGACGGCTTTGATTAGCTGATTATGTGAACAAAGAAAAATCTACTATTCCTAAATGCCGTACTTAATAATACCTTTACATAATGAAAATAATGAAAAATTTGTCCTATATAAAACCACCATACAATGACATAAATATTTTTATGTGGCCATAAATAACTATAAATGTCCTCTACTAGAAATCACTCACAGAGCGCAGATCTCGACAAAATCAGTTCATTTCCTCAAGTAACTAATGAGTTATACAGCATATTGTGGCAATGTGTCCTATCTCCCAATATTATTAAGTATCTTGTAGCAAATTCCTGGATTATACCACCACCAAAATCTCATAATGTATTCACTAAACCAATTTCATATAAATCCGTTAAAACCTTTTTTTGAATGGAATTGCTGAAAGAAAAACAGATAAACTAACGCCGGAAAACAAACCTTCTATTTCTTGAGATATTGCCGTGGGCTTTTTGTCTTGTATACAAGTGTACACGTAAAAGAGCCATATACACTATGTACAACAATTTTGGTTATTCTAGTTGCTGAAATAAAAAAGTTAGAAACTAATACAAATACAACAAACTCATCTTAAATGATCGAACTAACAAAGCTTCGAAAAAAGTATAATGAAAATAATTTTCAAACACGATAAATTCATATTTGACCTCGAAATGTTCCAGTTTAGCCGATACATATAAGATAAATGAACATATGTCACGTACTGAAGCACCTGGCCAGCTATATAAATCAACCAGTGCCTATGGTAATTGCTTTGAAAAGTCTGAACAAGGTAGAGTAACCTAGGACGGAATGTGATTTAATATATTACAGCTATATGTTTATTACATATTCCGCTGTTCAGTTTACAGAGAATATAAATATCTAGAGTTGTGGTCATTGTTGCGAATCTCCGATTGTTTTGAATTTTGTTTGTTGCTTATTTCTTTATGAAATAAAATTGTTTACGGTTATATTGATATTTAAAATTTTACTTCATAACGAAATGCTCGTTTTTAAATTTTTCATTATGAACTGTTCATATTCACACTGAAACACAAACTTAAGGATTTAGTCATATATCAGATCGGTAACAATACACTATACGAAAATTGCATTTGAAGCTGCAGAACTCTACTCCATCACCATGAAGTTCGCCGTCGTGTTCCTCTGCCTGATGCCGTTCGTGCTTAGTGCCAGCGTCAACGAGAGATTCATCGAATCTCTGCTCGGAGGATTTGACAGTACGTTTCATTTAAAATATTTAATAACATTTGAATTATTGTCACATCAAATGTGTTGTGTTTGTGTATTTCTTTATTGGCACTGACCCAAATATAAAATAAATCTTGCTGAATCAAAAATATCTGAACAGATAAACATTTCTATGAGGAGAAAACATTACATTACAGAAGAAACCATCTGTTAACTCTTAACCACACAGGCACTTGAATTAATAATGGAATTGTTTACATAAATCCAAAGCAAATAACTAGAGATTGAAGAAAGTTCTTGACTGTACGATACTTACTTCGGACCTTGTTGACAAACAAGAACATGTCTTAATGCTTAACATTGCTAAAATAAGAATTTCGGGCTGACTGAATCATGTTCATTTATTTGCCCAATACATTATCGATCTGTAACATATGTTCACAAATATTAACCGGATGCAACACACGTTTGCAGTTGCTTCTCTCGCAAAGCAGCTCGTGTCCCAGTTCGGAACCGATGAGACCGAGCAGCAGTGTGAGACCCAGCTGTGCCCACCTCTCCTTGACTCCATTGATGGACACAATTCTCTGATCACCCATCTTGTCTGCGCCGCCGTCTGCAAAGAGTAAGCCATATAACTGATATAAATGTTTGTTGTAATCATAAACAAAAAAATGTGATACCTTAAAGCCAATAATATTTATAACTTTTTGATTACATTCGTATATATAATATAACAAACAGTTCATGCTATGAATGTATACGACATCCATATACTGTCGTATCGTGTGTAACATATTCATACTAGCATTGCGATTTAATTTGTTTCAGGGCCCAAATTCTTGCCCAGCACGCTGGTTAGATGTGTAAGATGTATCGGTGATAGTATGATTTTGAGACATGAAGTTGACTTTTGTTAGTTGTATTAACAGTTAACCTCGAAACCACGATATGGTTTGGGGCAGCTCACCTTTACAATGGATTATGTCAACATAAATTAATCACTAAACAGTTAAATATTTCAATAATGTCACTTCAGCTGCAGCAGAAGCAGTAGGGGTGTGATTTGAAATACATAAGAATATCTATAAAAACCGATGGATGCTCTCCGATGCCGTTTGGACCTCTAATTGTGGTCTTGACTTTAATCTATGAACTTGATTCATAACGGGACACAATGTCTTGTTAAGGCAAACGTTTGTGTAAAGTATTTTTAAAGGCCATCCATTTACGGCCAAATTACATTTACGTTTGGGTAAAGTAGTTGCAAAATCAATGTCAAGTAAACGTACAGAAATGCCAACTGCCAACTTTGGCCTTTGACTTACATGTATGACATTGACCTTTGGCCTACGGACCTGGTTCATGAGCGCTACACGCCATATCATTGCAGCAAACATTTGTGCTAAGAAATTTTACCATCCCTCCATTAATGACCAAGTTATAGTCCAAACAAGCAAAAAACGCCAATTTATAATCAATGGGCAAAAATGCATCAGACCGGAAAGTCCTAACAATGTGCGCATGTCGTCTTAATAGATATGCAATATATCAAAGTTCATTGAATTCGAGCTATTAGCTTCCGAGATCTCTGAACGAAAATATCCCACTGAAATGCCATATTTATAATAAAAAGGGAAATAAATCCATGAACCTAGTACGCCGTCGATTTGCTATGTCTGATGCCTTTTGTGCTCAGTGGAAATTGATTTATTGAGTCTATTGTAGACTACCTATAGGCTATTCCCAGATTGTGTAAATTGTTCTAACAGGGTAGACAAAATTAAAAAAAGCACATTTGATCAGTTCACTTTGAAAATGAAAAGCAAAACACGTTATGGAGATGTGCTTATTGCTATACACTACGTACCGTCGTCAATGCGTCATACAAGTTTCATCATAAAAAGGACACTATTTCTTGAGCGGCTGCTCTTAGCGTCCTACTAAGTGCATTTACCATATTTAGCCCAGGTTCTGAATTTTTCTTTGCCATGTCCATCATGTTAGAATACAAACACGTATACTACGTGGATTGTACTGATCGCGTGACTCGTTCTTACCAGCCACAATAATTGACACTATGTGACTCAATTACATGATCTGTGTCGTTTTTCGATGGCATTCATGATACAAAGACGACCTGTCTTCAGACTAGAGACTGAATAACGTTACTGTTGGAACATAATTATGAAAACTTTATTTGTGCTTAAATTAAATTTGCAATATTATGAAACCTTTATTTAATGCAATTTAATAAAATAGACTTGATTTGTTTACCAGGCACCAAGTGATTTCTTGCAGACCGTTTCATACTTTGAAAATTGGATTTAACGATAAATCACATTCAATACTGTTCTATGTTTACAAAAAAAGTTTAATAAAGAAAAAAGAACAAACTCTAATTAAGTACGCGTTTCGACTTTAATAGTCTTCATCAGGTATGAATATAAACAAAATACATGATGACGTCATGATGGCACGTTACGTTACATAAGTTTCACAAAATAACTATGTTAAAGTACATATTTATATTAAAATCAATAGAATGTATTATTAAATATACAATTATGTTACAAAAGTTATATAATACAGCCAGGAGCCACCATCATGTTCCTCTGTCTGATGCCGTTCGTGCCAGTGTCATCTAGAGATTCATCGAAGCTCTGTTCAGAGGATATGATACTGAGTCAATACATAGAGGATATTTGTTGATTTCGGTGTAAGATCGTATTTTATTTCACGAGTGTCGTTGTCGCTAAATTGTAATTTTCTCGAATTGTATAATGTGTTTTATGTAAACAAATACATGTACATACTGTACAGGTATATATATTTGCCAAGGGTCGTAAACCACTACTTGTAGGTCGATGTTATTTATGGAAAAATTGTCCGTTTTATGTTATATTTTCACTGCAATGAAAATATAAAATCTAATATTTTCACTGCTCCAACAGTGAACATATAAAATTGTATTTTACCAATAAAATTCGATATTTCACTGAAAAGCATATAATACATTATTGTAATCTAATCAAACTTAAACACTCGACAAAAATTTTAATGTATATGCCACATTAAAATACCAATATACAAGTGTCCATTAAGCCAAACGTTTGTTAATTTAATTGAATGTATATAACATATTAAACTAACTGTGATTTAATATATTTTTTTCGCAAATAGAAGAAAACAAGGCATCGAGCAAAGCTAAGACATTTTATAATTGCACTTCATGCCCTCTCCTAGCATTTTTTGTCTCAGTTTGGAACTGCTGAGACTGAGTAGCAGTCCGAGACCCAGCTGCGCCCCCCCCCCCCCCCAAATCCCCAAATCCTGGACTCCATTGATGGCCACATTTCTATCATCACCGATGTTGTCTGCGGCGCCGAATAACGTTTCTATAATACTTATTCAATAATTATTGAAAAAAATAATTATATATTTCATCAACATTCCTTAACCGCTTGAAGGTGAAATGAACGAATAAAAAGAGGAGCAGCTCGCGAATTAGTATAACTTGATTGTTAAGTATTCCAATAAAACTGTACATAGAAACATTACCATTAACCGTCAGTGTTGAGATTTTCTGTCCATGAGATAAATAAATAACAGTGTAATTACTTCTCATACCGACTGACATTTACAACTCGGAACAAACAAAATAGCGATCACGTCACAGACACAGACCTCTATACGTCGACGGTTCACTGCAAAATTTAGTGTTTTCTTCGCATACGCGATGGTAGGAGGGCAAAATGTAGTTCCAAATATAATAAAGCCTCATTAAATATTTAAGTGCAATTAAGTTCGCTTACCTTTAACAGGCATATGTGTTTTTATCATATGTCCGTGTATACCGCACATGGGCAATGAACCGACTTGAATGTCTAATGTGGGCAAACCATTAAGAAAGTAGTTTAATTACCCAGAATACGAGTACGTAAATGTGTTTTTATTTGTGTTTACACAACGCTAGAACTACCTTTGTCTAAAATGCATAATATGTCTAAAGGAGAGACGATCAAATCATTTTTGTCCATATAATACTCAAAGTATTCCCTAGGTAATCGTACATATTTTGGAATTTCTAACTCACCAAACATGCTTTGGTAATTTTTTTTTTAAAGAAATAACAAGTAAAAATGGAATAAACATCTTCTTACAATCTAACTCAATAAAATAGTGTATGCAAATACGTACACTATAATTGGTTGACTTAAATGTAAAATATGTTCATCAGCAGAAAGCCTTTTAAAATCCAGTGGCCCTTCAGTGAGGGCGAGTGACCAATTGCAAATAACTAACAACAAAATGCAAATAATTCAAAATGGGCACAAAACCACACTTGATGATTAGGTTCATTATAATCAACGATTATCTAAGTTATACTATTGCAAATATGCAACAAGGAATATCTTTTGATGCGACATAAAATAAATCAATTATTAAATAAAACAGGTAAAATGTCATTTCTAAATAGATCACTGAATCTGATGAATTCTCTAGCAGTACTTTGTGCAAAGAGTATCAAGTTAAACATAATTTATCGTGTTCATCTATAGATGTCATTTACCTTATAACATGTAACAAATGTAAATCACAGTATGTTGGACAAACTCATAAACAAATGTAGTGTTAGAATGAATAGCCATAAGTTTGATATCAAGCATTATCCAGACACAGTTACTTCTGTATCGGAACATTTCAATTCTAATGGCCACTCTATTGATGACTTTTCATTTATGCCGATTGATAAAGTTAATAACAATTGGCAACGACTTTTAAAAGAAACTGAGTGGATGTATAAACTTAGTACCATCATGCCTAATGGTATGAACACAAAATTACTTTACTAATAGTTGTATTGTCTAAGGTGTACGTATGACATATATATAGTTCATACTTGTATTTATTAACACGTTGCTCTATTTGCATTTTACATGTATTGTGTATCTTTTGGGAATCCTATATATTGTAATAAGTACGCCAAATTATGTTTCATGTATTATGACGTCATGACGTCATTATAACGTCTTTGTCATAACATGATACCTAAAGAAGGCTTTTCAGCCGAAACGTTGAGATTAAATAAATTAGCTATGTTTGAAGTTTGACTTCTTCATAAAATATATATTTCTAAATAAGCACAGTTAAAGGCAGGCCGATGTAAAATTAGAGTGAATTATCCATACTTAAAAGTAGCGTTTATTCAAATACATATAAATATATTTACACACGTATTTCACTTTATGACAACTAAATATATGTAAACAAAGAAATGAGTGACATAATCTCGCCATGAGTATAATTTGATGGTATATGTTGCCACTAATATCAACTCATGCGAATGAGTATAATTTGATGGTATATGTTGCCACTAATATCAACTAATGCGAATGAGTATAATTTGATGGTATATGTTGCCACTAATATCAACTAATGCGAATGAGTATAATTTGATGGTATATGTTGCCACTAATATCAACTAATGCGAATATTTTATTAACTCATTCTTAGGCTCAATATTTTGCTTGACATGTATTGATGAATACTTATCCTAACTTAAAGGGACCTGCTTGACATGTATTGATGAATACTTATCCTAACTTAAAGGGACCTGCTTGACATGTATTGATGAATACTTATCCTAACTTAAAGGGACCTGCTTGACATGTATTGATGAATACTTATCCTAACTTAAAGGGACCTGCTTGACACGTATTGATGAATACTTATCCTAACTTAAAGGGACCTGCTTGACATGTATTTAGGAATACTTATCATAACTTAAAGGGACCTGCTTGACATGTATTGATGAATACTTATCCTAACTTAAAGGGACCTGCTTGACATGTATTCATTAATACTTATCCTAACTTAAAGGGACCTATTAACACAGGCTTACGAAGCGACAATTTCCAAAAATAAGAGAATATAGTATGTAAAGGAGCGAAATAACACTACTGAAATAGGAATATACATGTACTATAAATACAGTTTCGGTAATGAGTACGCAAAAATTAAAATTGATACAATTATAAACCGTTTCTAACATTTTGTTTTCTTTTAATGCTTTCCTTGTTATAGTAATCGAGTTCTTAAGTTCAGATTCTTTAATTTGTCAAGTAAAGACTTTAAATGACATATTTCGAAAATTACAACAAGAGGGCAAAACAATAAATATCTTTCAATAAAGCCATATAAGGAAAGAGGTCCCGCCCCTTGGCTGCCATGTGTTTATCGAATTAATTAATTTGAAGTATTTTGGTAGAGGAACATTCATACCAAGTTGTGTTCAAAGCGGATCATTGACGACGGACGACGACGGACGATGATGGACAACCACTGACAACAAAAGCTCATCCTTGAGCACTTTGTTCATGCTCAGGTGAGAAAAATCTGCGAATAAGTCCTTTATGAATAGATTGGACGATAAAACTTGGAATACTAGATGCCAAACTGGTTGCAACAGTGGAGGCTACTAAAACAGGAAATTATTTATACATTCAAAAGATCGACACTTCAGTGACAATTTCAGTTATTGGAAACACACCATTTGTTAACGGCTTGCATGGCGTAGCTTGCAATATTTTATATAACTTGTTTATTTTTTCATTTGCCATGAATTAATATTAAGTACATGTAGTTGCCCTGCATACTTAAATACGTCCTACTCAACATACTTTCTAAATTAATTCCGACATGAGAAAACAATCATCATTCTGCATGTAAGAAGAACAACGTTATCGCGCAACTGCATATACAAAAAGGACAATTTGACAGGTAAGATTGCATATCAGTACTTTTGTAGTTTATTGCTATATAAATCAAGCACAAAACATTGATTTTTATTAGTCAGAGCGAAAACCATCATGAAGTTCGTCGTCGTGTTCCTATGCTTGATGCCGTTCGTGCTCAGTGCCAGAGTTAACGAGAGATTAATCGAGTCTCTGTTCGGAGAATATGACAGTAAGTTTTGAAAATCAGTGTTATCGTAATACTAGTACTTGGTAATGTGTATGTGGATATATTGTCATGAGGCGAAAGGTAGCTGTGATATTCTAATTTCAGACTATTTATATGTATAAATATATATTTAAAATAACATACAACTTTGATAATCAGTGTAATTAAAATAATTAAACTAAAAACTTCAAAAGGGACTTTCAAATAATGAGACTTATTACTTCTTAGTTCGGACTGCACAGGCTAATCCGGGACGACACTTTACGCATGTGCATTAAGCCCGGTTTTTCCACGACGCGCCTCATATCTAAGTTTAAATACTCGAACACAAATTTTCATAAGCATGTACATTGAATGCATTTATGTAACAACCGCAATGAAGAGTTAACTACTTTATATTACCTAAATGGACACCGTGTATTGATTAAACAAACGAAATTAATGTTGATCATTTTTGTATTATATAAGGCACATTATATGTGTATTTATTTTTCAGGACTCAAGTCCTTTGTTCACTACATGCCTTTTAATGAACACAATTCCCCATAGATGCATGATGGCGTTTTCTTAAGAAAAAAAATACGGTTTAGACCTTGTCGTTTGTTTTAATGTGTTGTCATGTATAACACAAATAAGGTGGGATCAATAGAAATGAAAAAACGAGGAACACCAGTCGAGCTTGTTGTTTTTTAAACATCACTCGACAAGTGATTGCGTCAAGATCGGTTCATGTGTGTGATATATTAATGGTATATGTTATTGTCAAATGCAATGAAAGAATATTCAAAGCAGAAGAAAACTCAACACACCTTTTACAATTGCTTACAAAGTCATAGTGATACGAAAGTATCAACAAAAATACAGACATATGCTACATACAAGATTAGAACATGATACAAAGAAGATCAACTATATTTTGATATTTGAAGTTATAGTTCACAGTAAATAGCTGAAAGACAGAATTAATGGTTTGGTTCCATGACTGAACTCGGTTTGAGACACTGGCGTGGCCACCCTTCCTTGACAAAAGTAACGTAATTGTCTATTTTCTATTGACTCACCACCCACAAGTACGTGCCGCCATCTGCAAAGATTTCTTTACAATCCATGATATCATTAACGTTTTGTTTTTGTTTTATCTCCTACACTTTCAATGTAATAAATTCTACATCTCTAACCCCGTTGTAGCCTAACCTGAACCAGCATTTCTAGTTACAGACTTTATATACTTGATATTATCGCTTAATTCCGCATATCACTTATGACATGGTACAATATGGGTATGTGACTTTACTTACAGGTTCAAGTGTTCCGCATATCACTTATGACATGGTACAATATGGGTATGTGACTTTACTTACAGGGTCAAGTGTTCCGCATATCACTTATGACATGGTACAATATGGGTATGTGACTTTACTTACAGGTTCAAGTGTTCCGCGTATCACTTATGACATGGTACAATATGGGTATGTGACTTTACTTACAGGTTCAAGTGTTCCGCATATCACTTATGACATGGTACAATATGGGTATGTGACTTTACTTACAAGGTTCAAGTGTTCCGCATATCACTTATGACATGGTACAATATGGGTATGTGACTTACTTACAAGGTTCAAGTGTGTGCTCAGCACGTTGGGTTAGTGAAAGGAATTAGGTAGATTGAAAATCATTGAAGACTCCCGTCGTACTATAGAACCAAAATATATAGGTAACATATACATATACATGTAAATGTTTCTATGCGTCGACGAGCGGAGCATGTAAACCGTTTCGGGACCCAAACATAATACTCATTTAAACTAGTCAAACAATACACATTTACCTTGTGATTTGTTTTACCATACACACAACGTCAAAAGCAAATAACTACAACATCAGCTGTTATTCAATATATAAACTTAATACAAAATGATGCCTTCAATTAGGTATCTGGTTTACGAAATAAATTTCATTCAAAACGCTTCTGTAAAGAGAGATTTAACTGGTTCCGAGCATAGCTCGTACCATTCGTATTAAACAATGCACTGCTTATTTTTGTTGTTATGTTTTATCTTGATTTATACTTTAGTTGAGTAGTATAGGGACAAGCAAAACGATTTCTGACATTTTTCCAAACAATCAGAAATGCCTATGAAAATATTACCGACTTCTATCCATGTATCATTAGCAATGTTTCAACAAAACTAAGCACAATGATATTATTATCGCCGGCTTGAATTGAATAACAAAACTGTTCTTAATCCGAAGAAAATGTCACGTTTAAAAATTACATGGAATATGTATTTCAAACTTGTCCCAGTAAACACAACAACTTTATAACTTTGGACAAAGGATCCTAGTATAACTATGTCGAAATAGTGAAAGAAGTTACATGTAATAAGTTTCTTAGGGCTATCACGTCGGAAATGTAAATTGATTTAGGGAATGGCATGTGTATAAACACATTTTATGACGTAATTTCGAATACGTACCATGTAAAATGTTAAATGCTGGTAATAACAATCGGTCTGTGGATATTTTTGTTTAGTTATTATTTAAGTGTACATGCAAAACTGCATTTAATAAAAAAATGAAAGAAGTGGAATTAAAAATAATTTTTTTGCATCCAAGATTTGTACCTGCTTCCTAAGATGGGTTGGATATCTCAGAACTAAATAATGAGGTGCCAAGTAACGAGTGGAGAAAAGAAACACATGCTACAGCTCTGGGTTTCCTCGATTATGAAACCTGAATTCCACAAAGGCAGCAAACCGATTAAGTTTGGACTATATAATTCTCTGTGATATTATTACATTATTTTTTATACTTTTATGTATATATCTATCTAGTCAACACGACTATTAAAAGACAACCACAACTCATACTTTATTTTAAACAACCATTTATTAGCTGAATACACTGACTTTTAATATAAGCCTTGGAGTGCGGGTAGTAGTCCTGAGCATTTGCAGTATACATAACAAAAGCAATAATGGCAAAGCAACTTTTGTAATTGCTTTAATTTGTTGCTTTTGGGAAAAAAATTATATCAAATGGTCAGCCTATTCACAACGTTGTATAGCAATACATGTTAGTGAGATTTTGTTCTTCAAACCGTGTTGTAAACAAATTCTCTGTTATGGTTTGTAATGGTTGAGACAGCTAAACTTGGATTTTCGCATTTTTCGTGAAAAATTACATCATAATGTTGTTGTTATAAGCACACAGCATATTTTTAATTGGAGTTCACAAGTTCCTTGCCACGTCATGAATTTTGTTCAGGACATGGCTAGGACCTGATGAAAACCTAAACTGAAAACAAAACAAAACAAATATCCATTTTCTACGCACGTAGTAGTCCTGCAAGGTGTCCTTATCACGACCAGCCGGTAAATACTAATACATTGCTACGCACATCATTCCGCGTGCTTTACGTCAATTCGCTTCTCACGGCGCAGCTTTGACGTATCCGACACGCCTTAGAATACTGTACACCGTTAGTACCACGATAGCACTACGTCCAACACATGTTACCGCACACTAACCAGGTCCTAAACACATCTCGCCACCCACTGTCGTAGATCATTTTTCTCAGTTTAATTTCGAAGTAGAGGCAAAATTTTACATTTCGAACAACATTGGTGTTGACTTAACTCTGGCGCAACTGACGCTCTACTTACGTAGACCATACGTAAGAAATGCGCGGTTACGACTTCATTAACGTGCTGAAAGCATAGATCGACCTGATACTCACTTGTAGCAGTCCTGAGCTTGTCTTCTTTATGACGCAGAGATGTCCGAATGAGTGCGGGGATGATTCGTAGCGCTAACGCGAAGAAAGCGCGGCCTGATGTCCCCACGTTGGCACTCCGTTCATAAAGTCCATACTGGGTCAGTGATACGTCATTAACACGCTAAAACGGTCGCTAGTACGCCATTAAACGGTCTATACTACGTCTTTGTTTTTCCACTTCCTCACTACTCAAGTTTCGAGCATGCTCAAAACCGCCCCACGTCCTCCACGCCCACAAAGAAGTAACCAGATTTCCGCTGCGTATACCTCGGTCCTCATCACGTAAAAGGAAGTCGTTACCACGTCTTCGCATGACGTGGTTGACGTGGTTGACGTGGTACGATCGTGCTCTTGTGTGATAGGAGAATAACACGTCTGGTCTCTGCTGTGCATGTTATTCAGTGTAAAGAATCTGAGGCTAACATAATAAAACCTTTGTTTTCAGACCTGAGGTTCTCGCTCAACATTTTGGTTCGACGAAGTGTTTGCACACATACACTCGTATAATCGAATCGCATCATCAATTCATTAGTGAAACGAATGTTTGTTACCACTTTATTGTTTAGGCGATGTGCTTCAGCCTTGGTGGTTTACAATTCGAAATGTTTATATTGGTCCTTGAGAGCCAGAACGGGATATCAGCCCTCTTTGCACGCTAGTGATATCAGCCCTCTTTGCACGCTAGTGATATCAGCCCTCTTTGCACGCTAGTGATATCAGCCCTCTTTGCACGCTAGCGATATCAGCCCTCTTTGCACGCTAGCGATATCAGCCCTCTTTGCACGCTAGTGATATCAGCCCTCTTTGCACGCTAGTGATATCAGCCCTCTTTGCACGCTAATATCGTAGAAAGACTGTTGGCGAAGAAAGAAATTTGTATCAAGTGAATTATAAGTCCATTTTTCTTTAAAAGAAACATTTGTTTGAATGAAGATGAATTTCTGTTATGTCATATTTTACAAAAGGAGGTTCGGAGATCCTGGGGACTGTAAAGACTTGCATGTGAAATCACCTGACCCCGGGTTAATCTTTTGCAACATGCAAAGAATGTGGGCGCGGGTACCTTAGGCTGCTTCAATTTCAATAGTATGTATACGAGAATCGCAATGAATGTGTATGCCGTATAATAAACTAGATACCACTTTATCTATATTTTTCAAATAACCATTTTCTCGAAACTTCAATGTCATTAAAACAAGACATATTCTAAAAACTCAGACTTATACAGTGTATTAAAACGGTTTGTGTCATCGAGGCTAGTTTAATTTAAATATAGCTTTCTGGAAGATATACAGCGTTAACCACAATATCTGATTCAGTTTTATTATTATGCACTATTCTGTTATTTTAACTTACAATTGATACTATTGTAAAACGAAGAATTGTACAATTTATAGTTCTTGTTTTTTACATTCAATACTATATTTTTCTGATAAGTATAAGTAAACAAAAATAAAACAAACACCTTGTTTTATATGTAAAACAGGAATTATTAGGAAATCAAGTATTCGGTTAAGTAAGCAATCAAAAGGTATAAAATTCCCTATGCAACAGAGTTCCCTTAACTTCAGCTTCACAGGAAATAATAGACGCTTCCACAAATGTAAATCATATTCCAAGAAACCTCCAATATTATCCAATAATCGCACTTGGATAGTACGTGTCTAGATTTAGTACAAATAAAGCACGTGCATAATGTTTGTGATATTCGACAGTGCACGTGGTAATGTTGTGATTTTGGATGAATGGAACTTAATCCTTTGACAATAGCTGGGGAGGAGTTTGAACTATCCGTGGCAAAACCCGAATCGGCCTATTCAAATATCAAGCTACAGTGGGACCATTACATTGAAATGAACCAATTGGGAAATCGTGCGATTCGAAAATTAGTATATTATAAAGTCCGTTTTTGAAACACTGTGTACTAAACTAGTCAAAACCAAGCCCATACAGGAATTGGAACTATCATCAAAATAGAAAGCGAACGTGTAAAAACATCACGAACAACACCTATGATGGCCACCATATATCAATGGACATCAAGTATTATGCGGTATTATGTTGCTGATATGAAATTCGACTGTATATAAGACCGTCAAACCACTAATCAGACACAAGAAACTTGAGCAACAAGACCAAAGGTATTGTAAACTTTGATTGCATTCTATCCCATGTTTGTTTAAGAAACAATTTTCGATTTTTATCGTTGTTTATCGGCCAGTAAACAACGATTTTGAGTTCTAATGCTTAGGATTTAAACCACGAGAGCGTTAGCCCCAGTTATTTAATAGCCACGCATAAGACCAACAAAGAGTTGTTTGTTGGCGATAAACAACGATAATGCGAAAATTATTTCGATTCTAACACGATTTGACATATAATTTTGCAATTGTAATTAGAACTACTTTTATCTGGGTTCCGCTCGATATCGGGACTTCTTTTTGCGTTGTCTTTTGGGTAGTTTAACAACGATAATTATATTTTTGTCTATAGAACAATTAGCGATAATCGTGTTATAATATGTTTTTAGCCATATGCTTTATTTAAATAACTTCATATTATAGTTAGTGTTTGTGTACACTACAGGAAATGCTTATTGAAATAGGATTGGGGTTTAAAATGTGTGTGCAGAACAAGGAATTAAATGTATATTTTATTAGGAACCGCTTTTATATGTCTGTTTTCTTGATAAGGAATATAAATGTGATCTGATATATAACTACATCAAGGAATATTTACAATCATATTATAAACTTGTAATAAAAAGAATACAAATAGATATTTCAACCGATTTTACATTTAAATAAAATTTAATTTACTTACACTATTTACTACCAATATTAAAACTAATAATGTTACACGAGTAAAGTTTACTGTAAATTAGTAGAAAATATAGTTTATGTAACATATTATCCATTAGATGTTCGGATTAAATATTGAGATAAATGTTTATTTTTATGCATATATACATTGTGTGTCAAGTATTGAGTTCATTCCAGCAATTTCCATCATGAAGCTCGCCGTCGTGTTCCTCTGCCTGATGCCGTTCGTGCTCAGTGCCAGCGTCAACGAGAGATTCATCGAATCTCTGCTCGGAGGATATGACAGTAAGTTTCATTTAACAGATTTAATGACATTTGAATTATTGTCACATCAGATGTGTTTTGTTTGTGTATTTTTTTATTGGCACTGACCCAAATATAAAACAAATATTGCTGAATCAAAAATAGCTGAACAGATAAACATTTCTATGAGGAGAAAACATTACAAAATTTTGATTAATTTAAGAACAAGAAACCATCTGTGAACTCTTAACCACACCGGCAGTTGAATTAATAATGGAATTGTTCACATAAATCTAAAGCAAATAACTAGAGATTGAAGAAAGTTCTTGACTGTACGATTCTTACTTCGGACCTTGTTGACAAACAAGAACATGTCTAAATGCTTAACATTGCTAAAATAAGAATTTCGGGCTGGCTGAATCATGTTAATTTATTCGCCCAATAAATTATCGAGCTGTAACAAATGTTCACAAATATTAACCGGATGCAACACACGTTTGCAGTTGCTGCTCTCGCAAAGCAGCTCTTGTCCCAGTTCGGAACCGATGAGACCGAGCAGCAGTGTGAAACCCAGCTGTGCCCACCTCTCCTTGACTCCATTGATGGACATAATTCTCTGATCACCCATCTTGTCTGCGCCGCCGTCTGCAAAGAGTAAGCCATATAACTGATATAACTGTTTGTTCTAATGATAAACAAAAAATTTGATACCTTAAAGCCAATAATATTTATAACTTTTGGATTACATTCGTATATATAATATAACAAACAGGTTATGCTATGAATTTATACGACATCCATATACTGTCGTATCGAGTGTAACATATTCATACTAGCATTGCAATTTAATTTGTTTCAGGGCCCAAATTCTTGCCCAGCACGCTGGTTAGATGTGTAAGATGTATCGGTGATAGTGTGATGTACATATAAATAAACGAAAATAATTTTGAGACATGAAGTTGACTTTTGTTAGTTGTATTAACAGTTAACCTCGAAACCACGATATGGTTTGGGGCAGCTCACCTATACAATGGATTATGTCAAAATTAATTAATCACTCAACAGTTAAATATTTCAATAATGTCACTTCAGCTGCAGCAGCAGCAGTAGGGGTGTGATTTGAAATAAATAAGAATATCGATAAAACCGATGGATGCTCTCCGATGCCGTTTGGACCTCTAATTGTGGTCTTGACTTTACTCTATGAACTTGATTCATAACGGGACACACTGTCTTGTTACGGCAAACGTTTGTGTAAAGTATTTTTAAAGGCCATCCATTCGCGGCCAAATTACATTTACATTTGGGTAAAGTAGTTGCAAAATCAATGTCAAGTAAAAGTACAGAAAGGCCAACTGCCAACTTTGGCCTTTGACTTACATGTATGACATTGACCTTTGGCCTACGGACGTGGTTCATGAGCGCTACACGCCATATCATTGCAGCAAACATTTGTGCTAAGAAATATTAAAATCCCTCCATTAATGACCAAGTTATAGTCCAAACAAGCAAAAATGCCAATTCATAATCAATGGGCAAAAATGCATCAGACAGGAAAGTCCTAACAATGTGCGCATGTCGTCTTAATAGGTATGCAATATATAAAAGTTCATTGAATTCGAGCTATTAGATTCCGAGATCTCTAAACGAAAATATCCTTCTGAAATGCCATATTTATAATAAAAAGGGAAATAAATCCCTGAACCTAGTACGCCGCCGATTTCCTATGTCTGATGCCTTTTGTGCTCAGTGGAAATTGATTTATTGAGTCTATTCTAGAATACCTATAGGATATTCCCAGATTGAGTAAATTGTTCTAACAGGGTAGACAAAATTACAAAAGCACATTTGATCAATTCACTTTGAAAATGAAAAGCAAAACACGTTATGGAGATGTGCTTATTGCTATACACTACGTACCGTCGTCAATGCATCATACAAATTTCATCATAAAAAGGACACTACTTCTTGAGCGGCTGCTCTTAACGTCCTACTAAGTGCATTTACCATATTTAGCCCATGTTCTGAATTTTTCTTTTCCATGACCATCATGTTAGAATAAAAACACGTATATTTACGTGGATAGTACTGATCGCGTGACTCGTTCTTACCGGCCACAATAATTGGAACTATGTGACTCAATTACATTATCTGTGTCGTTTTTCGATGGCATTCATGATACAAAGACGACCTGTCTTCAGTCTAGAGACTGAATAACGTTACTGTTGGAACATAATTATGAAAACAGTATTTGTGCTTAAATTAAATTTGCAATATTATGAAACCTTATTTAATGCAATTTAATATAATAGACTTGATTTGTTTACCAGGCACCAAGTGATTTCTTGCAGACCGTTTCATACTTTGAAAATTGGATTTAACGATAAATCACATTCAATAATGTTCTATGTTTACAAAAAAAGTTTAATAAGGAAAAAAGAACAAACTCTAATTAACTACGCGTTTCGACTTTAATAGTCTTCATCAGGTATGAATATAAACAAAATACATGATGACGTCATGATGTCACGTTACGTAATGTCATTTTTGGCGTACTTTTTCACATAGAAATAACTATATACAATAGTTACATAAGTTTCACCAAATAACTATGTTAAAGTACATGTTTATATTAAAATCAATAGAATGTATTATTAAATATACAATAATGTTACAAAAGTTATATAATACAGCCAGGAGCCACCATCATGTTCCTCTGTCTGATGCCGTTCGTGTTCAGTGCCAGTGTCATCTAGAGATTCATCGAAGCTCTGTTCAGAGGATATGATACTGAGTCAATACATAGAGGATATTTGTTGATTTCGGTGTAAGATCGTATTTTATTTCACGAGTGTTCATAGAAAATGATATTTTCACGAGTGGCGTAGCCACGTTTGAAAATATCTATTTTCTATGAACACGAGTGAAATAAAATACGATCTTACACGGAAATCAACAAATTTTCTTTTTATTTAATGCTTTTGGACGATAAAGAAATTACATTGCGCGAGATAAGCTTAAACTTCACAAGTTCGTGTATACTGACTTCATAAAAATGACGTCATAAATGATTCCAAAGCTGTCGTTCGTTAGTATGGTGCGAAAAAGTGTCATATTTTGTGAGTCGTTGTCGCTAAATGGTAATTTTGTCGAATTGTATAATGTGTTTTGTGTAAACAAATGCATGTACATACTGTACATGTATATATATTTGCCAAGGGTCGTAAACCACTACTTGTAGATCGATGTTATTTATGGACAAATTGTCCGTTTTATGTTATATTTTCACTGCAATGAAAATATAAAATCTAATATTTTCACTGCTCCAACAGTGAAAATATAAAATTGTATTTTACCAATAAAATTCGATATTTCACTGAAAAGCATATAATAAATTATTGTAATCTAATCAAACTTAAACACTCGACAAAATATTTTAATGTATTTGCCACATTAAAATACCAATATACAAGTGTCCATTAAGCCAAACGTTTGTTAATTTAATTGAATGTATATAACATATTAAACTAATTGTGATTTAATATATTTTTTTTTGCAAATAGAAGAAAACAAGGCATCGAGCATAGCTAAGACATTTTGTAATTGCACTTCATGCCCTCTCCTAGCAGATTTTGTCTCCGTTTGGAACTGCTGAGACTGAGCAGCAGTGCGAGACCCAGCTGCGCCCCACAAATCCTGGACTCCATTGATGGCCACATTTCTATCAGCACCGATGTTGTCTGCGGCGCCGAATAACGTTTCTATAATACTGATTCAATAATTATTGAAAAAAATAATTATATATTTCATCAACATTCCTTAACCGCTTGAAGGTGAAATGAACGAATAAAAGAGGAGCAGCTCGCGAATTAGTATAACTTGATTGTTAAGTATTCCAATAAAACTGTACATAATTGTTATGTTCGTTTCAGAGTCCTTGCTTACCACGTTGGATAGGCGGCCTGAAATAAAGACTGAAACCTTTCGATCTATTGTTTCTTACTGAAACAAATAAATAACGCTGCTTACACATTTTAGTCGTTTTTTTTTTCAATTTGTCATTAACGGTTTTGATAAAGGAACATAACAATGAAACATTACCATTAACCGTCAGTGCTGAGATTATTTTTCCATGAGATAAACAAATAACAGTGTAATTACTTCTCATGCCGACTGACATTTACAACTCGGAACAAACAAAATAGCGATCACGTCACAGACACAGACCTCTATACTTAGACGGTTCACTTGCAAAATTTAGCGTTTTCTTCGCATACGCTATGGTAAAAGGGCAAAATGTAGTTCCAAATATAATAAATATAGCACTTTTAAAATCAAGCCTCATTAAATATTTAAGTGCGATTAAGTTTGCTTACCTTTAAACAGGCATATGTGTTTTTATCATATGTCCGTGTATACCGCACATGGGCAATGAACCGACTTGAATGTCTAATGTGGGCAAACCATTAAGAAAGTAGTTTAATTACCCAGAATACGAGTACGTAAATGTGTTTTTATTTGTGTTTACACAACGCTAGAACTACCTTTGTCTAAAATGCATAATGTGTATAAAGGAGAGACGATCAAATCATATTTGTCCATATAATACTCGAAGTATTCCCTAGGTAATCGTACATATTTTGGAATTTCTAACTCACCAAACATGCTTTGGTAATTTTGTTGTTTTTTTAAAGAAATAACAAGTAAAAATGGAATAAACATCTTCTTACAATCTAACTCAATAAAATAGTGTATGCAAATACGCACACTATAATTGGTTGACTTAAATGTAAAATATGTTCATCAGCAGAAAACTTTTTAAAATCCAGTGGCCCTTCAGTGAGGGCAAGTGACCAATTGCAAATAACTAACAACAAAATGCAAATAATTCAAAATGGGCACAAACCACACTTGATGATTAGGTTCATTGTAATCATCGATTATCTAAGTTATACTATTGCAAATATGCAACAAGGAATATCTTTTGACGCGACAAAAAATAAATCAATTATTAAATAAAACAGGTAAAATGTCATTTCTAAATAAGCACAGTTAAAGGCAGGCCGATTTAAAATGAGAGTGAATTATCCATACTTAAAAGTAGCGTTTATTCAAATACATATAAATATATTTACACACGTATTTCACTTTATGACAACTAAATATATGTAAACAAAGAAATGAGTGACATAGTCTCGCCATGAGTATAATTTGATGGTATATGTTGCCACTAATATCAACTAATGCAAATATTTTATTAACACATTCTTAAGCTCAATATTTTGCTTGTATTGATTAATACTTATCCTAACTTAAAGGGACCTGTTAACACAGGCTTACGAAGCGACAATTTGCAAAAATAAGAGAATAGAGTATGTAAAGGAGCGAAATAACACTACTGAAATAGGAATATACATGTACTATAAATACCGTTTCGTTAATGAGTACGCATAAATTAAAATTGAAACAATTATAAAGCGTTTCTAACATTTTGTTTTCTTTTCATGCTTTCCTTGTTATAGTAATCGAGTTCTTAAGTTCAGATTCTTTAATTTGTCAAGTTAAGACTTTAAATGACATATTTCGAAAATTACAACAAGAGGGCAAAACAGCTTTGTGTTGCTCACCTGAGTCCAGTAAATCAATGGTTTGTAAACTTTTCAAGCATGTTATGAGGTGAAGTAAAAGTTGACAACTGACGTGATCAATGGACACAAATAAGGTGGGATCAATAGAAATGAACCAACGAGGAACACCAGTCGAGCTTGTTGTTTTTTAAACATCACTCGACAAGTGATTGCGTCAAGATTGGTTCATGTGTGTGATATATTAATGGTATATGTTATTGTCAACTGCAATGAAAGAATATTCAAAGCAGAAGAAAACTCAACACACCTTTTACAATTGCTGACAAAGTCATAGTGATACGAAAGTATCAACAAAAATACAGACATATGCTACATACAAGATTAGAACATGATACAAAGAAGATCAACGATATTTTGATATTTGAAGTTATAGTTCACAGTAAATAGCTGAAAGACAGAATTAATGGTTTGGTTCCATGACTGAACTCGGTTTGAGACCCTGGCGTGGCCACCGTTCCTTGACAAAAGTAACGTGATTGTCTATTTTCTATTAACTCACCACCCACAAGTACGTGCCGCCATCTGCAAAGATTTCTTTACAATCCATGATATCATTAACGTTTTGTTTTTGTTTTATCTCCTACACTTTCAATGTAATAAATTCTACATCTCTAACCCCGTTGTAGCCTAACCTGAACCAGCATTTCTAGTTACAGACTTTATATACTTGCGATTATCGCTTAATTCCGCATATCACTTATGACATGGTACAATATGGGTATGTGACTTTACTTACAAGGTTCAAGTGTTCCGCATATCACTTATGACATGGTACAATATGGGTATGTGACTTTACTTACAGGTTCAAGTGTTCCGCATATCACTTATGACATGGTACAATATGGGTATGTGACTTTACTTACAGGTTCAAGTGTTCCGCATATCACTTATGACATGGTACAATATGGGTATGTGACTTTACTTACAAGGTTCAAGCGTTCCGCATATCACTTATGACATGGTACAATATGGGTATGTGACTTTACTTACAGGTTCAAGTGTTCCGCATATCACTTATGACATGGTACAATATGGGTATGTGACTTTACTTACAAGGTTCAAGTGTTCCGCATATCACTTATGACATGGTACAATATGGGTATGTGACTTACTTACAAGGTTCAAGTGTGTGCTCAGCACGTTGGGTTAGTGAAAGGAATTAGGTAGATTGAAAATCATTGAAGACTCCCGTCGTACTATAGAACCAAAATGTAAAGGTAACATATACATATACATGTAAATGTTTCTATGCGTCGACGAGCGGAGCATGTAAACCGTTTCGGGACCCAAACATAATACTCATTTAAACTAGTCAAACAATACACATTTACCTTGTGATTTGTTTTACCATACACACAACGTCAAAAGCAAATAACTACAACATCAGCTGTTATTCACTATATAAACTTAATACAAAATGATGCCTTCAATTAGGTATCTGGTTTACGAAATAAATTTCATTCAAAACGCTTCTGAAAAGAGAGATTTAACTGGTTCCGAGCATAGCTCGTATCAAATCCCTGACGGCACAAATTTCACGTGAACATAGTCAAATCACATGGCGTGAATTAAACAGGTGAACAAACTGAAGATATGTATTTAAACAGGTCACGATAAGTTTTTTTTTTTTCATTTACATTGCATGTTTTACTATTCGTATTAAACAATGCACTGCTTATTTTTGTTGTTATGTTTTATCTTGATTTATACTTTAGTTGAGTAGTATAGGGACAAGCAAAACGATTTCTGACATTTTTCCAAACAATCAGAAATGCATATGAAAATATTACCGACTTCTATCCATGTATCATTAGCAATGTTTCAACAAAACTAAGCACAATGATATTATTATCGCCGGCTTGAATTGAATAACAAAACTGTTCTTAATCCGAAGAAAATGTCACGTTTAAAAATTACATGGAATATGTATTTCAAACTTGTCCCAGTAAACACAACAACTTTATAACTTTGGACAAAGGATCCTAGTATAACTATGTCGAAATAGTGAAAGAAGTTACATGTAATAAGTTTCTTAGGGCTATCACGTCGGAAATGTAAATTGATTTAGGGAATGGCATGTGTATAAACACATTTTATGACGTAATTTCGAATACGTACCATGTAAAATGTTAAATGCTGGTAATAACAATCGGTCTGTGGATATTTTTGTTTAGTTATTATTTAAGTGTACATGCAAAACTGCATTTAATTAAAAAAATGAAAGAAGTGGAATTAAAAATATTTTTTTTGCATCCAAGATTTGTACCTGCTTCCTAAGATGGGTTGGATATCTCAGAACTAAATAATGAGGTGCCAAGTAACGAGTGGAGAAAAGAAACACATGCTACAGCTCTGGGTTTCCTCGATTATGATACCTGAATTCCACAAAGGCAGCAAACCGATTAAGTTTGGACTATATAATTCTCTGTGATACTATTACATTATTTTTTATACTTTTATGTATATATCTATCTAGTCAACACGACTATTAAAAGACAACCACAACTCATACTTTATTTTAAACAACCATTTATTAGCTGAATACACTGACTTTTAATATAAGCCTTGGAGTGCGGGTAGTAGTCCTGAGCATTAGCAGTATACATAACAAAAGCAATAATGGCAAAGCAACTTTTGTAATTGCTTTAATTTGTTGCTTTTGGGAAAAAAATTATATCAAATGGTCAGCCTATTCACAACGTTGTATAGCAATACATGTTAGTGAGATTTTGTTCTTCAAACCGTGTTGTAAACAAATTCTCTGTTATGGTTTGTAATGGTTGAGTCAGCTAAACTTGGATTTACGCATTTTGCGTGAAAAATTACATCATAATGTTGTTGTTATAAGCACACAGCATATTTTTAATTGGAGTTCACAAGTTCCTTGCCACGTCATGAATTTTGTTCAGGACATGGCTAGGACCTGATGAAAACCTAAACTGAAAACAAAACAAAACAAATATCCATTTTCTACGCACGTAGTAGTCCTGCAAGGTGTCCTTATCACGACCAGCCGGTAAATACTAATACATTGCTACGCACATCATTCCGCGTGCTTTACGTCAATTCGCTTCTCACGGCGCAGCTTTTACGTATCCGACACGCCTTAGAATACTGTACACCGTTAGTACCACGATAGCACTACGTCCAACACATGTTACCGCACACTAACCAGGTCCTAAACACATCTCGCCACCCACTGTCGTAGATCATTTTTCTCAGTTTAATTTCGAAGTAGAGGCAAAATTTTACATTTCGAACAACATTGGTGTTGACTTAACTCTGGCGCAACTGACGCTCTACTTACGTAGACCATACGTAAGAAATGCGCGGTTACGACTTCATTAACGTGCTGAAAGCATAGATCGACCTGATACTCACCTGTAGCAGTCCTGAGCTTGTCTTCTTTATGACGCAGAGATGTCCGAATGAGTGCGGGGATGATTCGTAGCGCTAACGCGAAGAAAGCGCGGCCTGATGTCCCCACGTTGGCACTCCGTTCATAAAGTCCATACTGGGTCAGTGATACGTCATTAACACGCTAAAACGGTCGCTAGTACGCCATTAAACGGTCTATACTACGTCTTTGTTTTTCCACTTCCTCACTACTCAAGTTTCGAGCATGCTCAAAACCGCCCCACGTCCTCCACGCCCACAAAGAAGTAACCAGATTTCCGCTGCGTATACCTCGGTCCTCATCACGTAAAAGGCCGTCGTTACCACGTCTTCGCATGACGTGGTTGACGTGGTTGACGTGGTACGATCGTGCTCTGGTGTGATAGGAGAATAACACGTCTGGTCTCTGCTGTGTAAAGAATCTGAGGCTAACATAATAAAACCTTTGTTTTCAGACCTGAGGTTCTCGCTCAACATTTTGGTTCGACGAAGTGTTTGCACACATACACTCGTATAATCGAATCGCATCATCAATTCATTAGTGAAACGAATGTTTGTTACCACTTTATTGCTTAGGCGATGTCCTTCAGCCTTGGTGGTTTACAATTCGAAATGTTTATATTGGTCCTTGAGAGCCAGAACGTGATATCAGCCCTCTTTGCACGCTAGTGATATCAGCCCTCTTTGCACGCTAGTGATATCAGCCCTCTTTGCACGCTAGTGATATCAGCCCTCTTTGCACGCTAGTGATATCAGCCCTCTTTGCACGCTAGTGATATCAGCCCTCTTTGCACGCTAGTGATATCAGCCCTCTTTGCACGCTAGTGATATCAGCCCTCTTTGCACGCTAGTGATATCAGCCCTCTTTGCACGCTAGTGATATCAGCCCTCTTTGCACGCTAGTGATATCAGCCCTCGTTGCACGCTAGTGATATCAGCCCTCTTTGCACGCTAATATCGTAGAAAGACTGTTGGCGAAGAAAGAAATTTGTATCAAGTGAATTATAAGTCCATTTTTCTTTAAAAGAAACATTTGTTTGAATGAAGATGAATTTCTGTTATGTCATATTTTACAAAAGGAGGTTCGGAGATCCTGGGCACTGTAAAGACTTGCATGTGAAATCACCTGACCCCGGGTTAATATTTTGCAACATGAAAGGAATGTGGGCGCGTGTACCTTAGGCTGCTTCAATTTCAATAGTATGTATACGATACTCGCAATAAATGTGTATGCCGTATAATAAACTAGATCCCAATTTATCTATCTTTTTTATAAATAACCATTTTCTCGCAGCTTCAATGTCATTAAAACAAGACATATTCTAAAAACTCAGACTTATACAGTGTATTAAAACGGTTTGTGTCATCGAGGCTAGTTTAATTTAAATATAGCTTTCTGGAAGATATACAGCGTTAACCACAATATCTGATTCAGTTTTATCATTATACACTATTCTGTTATTTTAACTTACAATTGATACTATTGTAAAACGAAGAATTGTACACTTTATAGTTGTTTTTTTTACATTCAATACTATATTCTTCTGATAAGTATAAGTAAACAAAAATAAAACAAACACCTTGATTTTATATGTAAAACAGGAATTATTAGGAAATAAAGTATTCGGTTAAGTAAGCAATCAAAAGGTATAAAAATTCCCTATGCAACAGAGTTCCCGTAACTTCAGCTTCACAGGAAATAATAGACGCTTCCATAAATATAAATCATATTCCAAGAAACCTCCAATATTATCCAATAATAGCACTTCGATAGTACGTGTCTAGATTTAGTACAAATAAAACACGTGCATAATGTTTGTGATATTCGACAGTGCACGTGTTAATGTTGTGATTTTGGATGAATGGAAATTAATCCTTTGACAATACCTGGGGAGGTGTTTGAACTATCCGTGGCAAAACCCGAATCGGCCTATTCAAGTATCAAGCTACAGTGGGACCATTACATTCATATGAACCAATTGGGAAATCGTCCGATTCGAAAATTAGTATATTATAAAGTCCGTTTTTGAAACACTGTGTACTAAACTAGTCAAAACCAAGCCCATACAGGAATTGGAACTATCATCAAAATAGAAAGCGAACGTATAAGAACATCATGAACAACACATATGATGGTCACCATATATCAATGGACTTCAAGTATTATGCGGTATTATGTTGATGATATGAAATTCGACTGTATATAAGACCGTCAAACCACTAATCAGACACAAGAAACTTGAGCAACAAGACCAAAGGTATTGTAAACTTTGATTGCATTCCATCCCATGTTTGTTTAAGAAACAATTTTCTATTTATCGTTGTTTGTCGGCCAGTTAACAACGATTTTGAGTTCTAATGCTTAGGATTTAAACCACGAGAGCGTTAGCCCCAGTTGTTTAATAGCCACGAATAAGACCAACAAAGAGTTATTTGTTGGCGATAAACAACGATAACGCGAAAATTATTTCGATTCTAACATGATTTGACATATAATTTTGCAATTGTAATTAGAACTACTTTGATCTGGGTTCCGCTCGATATCGGGACTTCTTTTTGCGTTGTCTTTTTGGGTAGTTTAACAACGATAATTATGTTTTTGTCTATAGAACAATTAATGAGAATCGTGTTAGAATATGTTTTTAGCCATATGCTTTATTTAAATAACTTCATTTTATAGTTAGTGAATTGTGCAAACTACAGGAAATGCTTATTGAAATAGGATTGGGGTTTAAAATGTGTGTACATAACAAGGAATTAAATGTAGGTTTTATTAGGAACCGCTTTTATATGCCAGTTTTCTTGATAAGGAATATAAATGTGATCTGATATATAACTACATCAAGGAATATTTACAATCATATTATTTTATAATCATAAACTTGTAATAAAAAGAATACAAATAGATATTTCAACCGATTTTACATTTAAACATAATTTAATTTACTTACACTATTTACTACCAATATTAAAACTAATAATGTTACACGAGTAAAGTTGGCTGTAAATTAGTAGAAACTATAGTTTATGCAACATATTTTCCATTAGATGTTCGGATTAAATATTGAGATAAATGTTTATTTTTATGCATATATACATTATGTGTCAAGTATTGATTTCATTCCAGCAATTTCCATCATGAAGTTCGCCGTCGTGTTCCTATGCCTGATGCCGTTCGTGCTCTGTGCCAGCGTCAACGAGAGATTCATCGAGTCTCTGCTAGGTGGATATGATAGTATGTAGTTAATACAGATTATATATATTGTCGCTACAATTTTATTTCAAAAAATTGCACAATCGAGAATGTTCGAGCGTGTTCGATTAAAAATGGAATTTATATAAAATACGTTTCGATAGTAGAGAAAACTATTAAGACGATTAAAGGATCAGCCGAGTTTAAAGCAACCACAAATTCTGTTAGTCCTATTAATGAACGTTGCACATGTTCAGTTGTTGCCCTCGCCAAGCAGCTTCTGTCCAAGTTCGGAACCGATGAGACCGAGCAGCAGCGCGAGACCCAGCTATGCCCACCTCTCCACGACTCGATTGATGGACACAATTCTTTGATCACACATCTTGTCTGCGCCGCTGTCTGCAAAGTGTAAGCTGTCCTGAGTATATCTTGTCAGCCTGCTTGTAAGACGATCGTTTATCATTATGGTCCATACAGCAAATAATATATGAACTATTTTGCTTAGTATGTTCTTAAGCCGAAATTGTACATAATACATAACTTGATGGTAGAAACAACGAACTAGTGGAGATTCGTACTAAATGTTAAGCTGTTTCATAATAAATATGGCCAAAATATATAGTATGACTAGTAAGAACAATCATTTGATTATAAACGCATCACATGAAAACAACAACTGAAATTGTTATTCTCAAGGTCCAATATTATTTTACTTCCTTTCCTTAAAGCTTGTCTGAACTATGTTCATTCTGAAAACATTACGTTCACTTAACATTTTAGTGTGTATTAGTTGCTAATTTCGCATTGCTAAGTCATTTAAACACTATGGCTATAAACATTTATCTGACTTTTTCAGGCCTCAGGTCCTTGCCACCCACTTCACAGCGACAACAGGCAAATAAGCTGGGATTTAGGAATTTTTCTGTTAAATTACTAAAATAAACAGATAATTTATTATTTAGTCTTGATTATTTTTGATATAAAATCATCAATTTACGAGTTGTCCCCAGTTGTTCAGAAGTATCAAGAAACGACGAAGAGCACGGCTATTTATGAAACCAAAATAATAGTCAAATAATCATTTAAGTTTCAAACTGTCAGGTAAGTGAAGCAAAACTCCTTGTGATATAGCAAATGTTTATGAAATTAAGTGAGATTGTGGAAATTAATAGATTTTTTTCAGTGTTTTCTGGTAATGCCAGACTGTCAGTGCTAAGAATGTATATTGGTGTAAATGTCACATATTGTAAAACATATGAAATAATTTTGTAAAAGATGGTATAATATCATTAGCCTTTACAATCTTACGATCTTACGACATAATACATAAGCTTACCAAACACAATGTCATATAAATTACGCAAAAATTATACACTGTTATATATTCAGGTAATTCCATTTAGTGCAAACAACTCCCATAACAGCACATAAACAGACGACCCTAGTTTTTATGTTGCCTGAAAAGGCGATATATGTGGGTTACTTTTGGCGGTGTCCACGGCTTCCCCTGTAGTTTGCGCAGACAATAATTGTTTGTGCTATTATAAAACTTAATGGAAGTATTAGTTGGCATAGAAGGAAGGTTAAAAAATGTTAGTTGTCATAAAAGGAAGGTTAAGTTTGATTTGTGGCATATCGTACTTGAGTAATACACTTTTTAAAAAACAAAATCATTCAAATAAGGCTTGTGCAGACAATAACATAAAAATGTTGTTCAATCTTGATGAATCTTTATGGAAGTCTTAGCAGACATGCAAGGAAGTTTAAGTTCGATTTTCGGCATAATTTCTCTTATCGTTCTTGAGTTATGCCCCTTTTAAAAAATCATGCAAATAAGGCTTGTGTAGACAATAACCTTTTTGTTCAATCTATATGAAACGTTATGGAAGTGTTAGTAGGCATAAAAGGAAGGTTACGTTCGGGTTTTGGCATATTTGCTCATATTGTACCTCAGTTATGCACCGCCAGGCGACACATCCGACTCGCGGAGTTCTAGTGAAAGTTTGCTTTCATATAACATCATAAATACAAATTGATTGTACTAAGTCTGTATCTTTGTATAATTTTATTAATATGCAAACATCGTAATAGTCTTAAGCGAGGTGTACACGATAGGTCTAGACTAAAATCATAAATCTTGACCGTCTTGCGTTCAAACGCCTTGGAAAGCGTTCTGTTTTTGCACCTGGCAGTGACACTATGTGCATGCAACAACATTTAAATCAAAACAAAATGCTTGAAATGTATCTTTTTAATATTTATCCGTTTGATAACATATCAGTTAAAACAAAGACACTATTCAATTAATGCGACAGGAAGTTGATATTGTTCAGTAGGTATATATTTTACAATCTTGTGGTTTGCGCTCTGTGAGAGCTTCCTAGAGTTGTTATGACTTTTGAAGGTTAATGGACATATAAGATTATGTGCAGATACAAATGATCTAAACAGGCATACAACTAGACACTTTAATTAGTACAAGAGTCGGTTAACAAATTTAAGATTGTATTGTTTCTGTTACAGGGCCCAGGTTCTCTCCCAGCACTACTTGACATCTGTTGCTCCCATTGGTGGAAAATAAACCAAACTGAACTTTTCTAAATACTTATCGAATAAAAGAATTGTTATTAATTTATGCCTTTAAAATATTCTTTTGTAAATAAAATGTGCTAGTATAACCTTTTTCAAAATAAAATAATTAAATCGTAGTAAGAGGGCACTTTATTTTAGTTTAAACTTATTTATTAAAGCTCGATTGCATCCAAAGCCATAGGCTTATTGTGACACTCTCGAGCACGTTAGTGAAAATACAGTTACATACACAAATCAACATTCGATTTTATTTAAAATAATATAAAATAATATAAATGTTATTTGCGTATTTATGGAACAGCCATTCAAAAATAAAAGGCTAAATAAGATCCGTACCTAAAGTTAAGTTCCAATGTACTGCTGTCAATTGGGCCTGTTAAATATGTTTTTGCAATGTATTGTGTTACTATCACCAGTCTACTGTATTAGTAAATTGTAAATGGATCCAAATAAATTATAACAGTGAACAATCAAAGTTAAGTTAACTCCCAAAAGTAGTAAATACTTTTTATACAATTTTCAGTGTGCTATTTTAAAATGCCGTGCCTATAAATGATCTTTATTGAAGGTCTTAACATTGACTTAAATACAAATTATACATTTCTCAACAGTATCCGAATGATGTCATATATATTGATAAACTATAGTCAATAAATAAAACCAATAATAAACAGTACTAATACAATAACAATGTTATACATTTTAGGCGAACGTACATTGATCTACTTATGGATTCAGTTTCGATTATCTAAAATGTATTGGTAAACAAACAGTGCTGACGGCAGTGGCAATAAATTCGAAATTGTTTTATTGATGTATGTCCTAATTCATGTCATGTAGCGCAAGCCAAACTACAATGTACATGAACTTATAAAGCAGATACTGTATTGAAGCAAGTTTTGCATTTTAAATGTGATGAGCGGGAAAATTTAAAGCATTTAATTTATATTTTGACAACAGACAAAAGTGTTTAATGTTTCTTGTTTATAAAGAGGATCTAACAACAATGTAAATCTCTAGCTTGTTTTCCCGTTAAACATAAGTTAGTTACATACAGGTGTAACATGGCGCTTAATTCGGTGTCAAATCTGTTAAATAATGATTAAGGCGCCCCAACAACAACCTGTTACGCATGCCAAAATGTCTCGATCTTATTTATTTTAATTATGTTGTTTTCGTTAGCTATATATTTGTACACTTCGGTTTTAGGAAGGTAACGCATTTCTAGAACATTTGATTTCAGCAAAAGAATGGTCGCAATTGCAAAAAAAAACCCGAACGTTCGTTAACACTTTTGAGTTCGTTTCCAAATTGGAATCATTCATGTCAGCCATTGCGAAATCTCTTGCCCAGTGTGTCGCTTTCCCAAAGGTGTGTGAACGATAGGAGTCACGATATTGTTCGAATATGGCAAACGTAGTAACATATAAGCAGAACATTGTTCTTAATAAAGATAATGGAAAACCACCGTCATATACGGCGTGTGCACAATTATTTTTGCACTCATCCCAGAAGAGCGCAAATAATGAAATATTGGCACAACAGGGAAGTGCGCACATTCTTTAACATACTTCTACTCATGCCACTACCACTTCTGCCACTTCTACTAGTACTACTACTACTACTACTACTACTACGACTACCGCTACCACTTCTACCACGTCTACTACCACAACAACAACAACAACTACTACTACTACTACTACTACTACTACTACTACTACTACTACTACTACCACTACTACTACTACTACTACTACTACTACTACTACTACTACTACTACTACTACTACTACTTCTACTACTACTACTACTGTAACATTAACGTTTAAACTAAATGTAAACTGACCCAGCGTCGTAAATGTTTATAGATTTGTATGGAAATAAATGATTTTGAGCCCTTTATTGTTTGAGCAAATTGTTAAATGAACATGTTACACGTTCATGCTGTTTTAATTTCGCGATAATCACATATTATTAACTCTCATCACTAAAGGGATATTAGTCGCAGTGATGTAATGAATATGGTGTTCGCCTTGCGATCGGAAGGTGGTCGTAAGTTCGATCCCTCCGCGGGGAGCGTTCTAATGATCTTTCTGAATACGACACCAAGTACTGGTCCTACCCAGAAAACGGACTCTGGAGTGTCTCAATAAGTCTCAGGCTTTCGACATAATCGACATTAACTATCAAGAAACATATATAATAATTTCCATGCAGACAACGTGCAGATATCCGGCAAGAAAGGTAACCCCTCTTTACAGTTGAATGTTTCCGTGATAGGTTAGCCCCCTTGCCCTATCTCCCAATTACAAAGAACTGAAAGTTCGAGGATTTCAACGGTTAAGAAATCATTTTGTCAAACGGTTAATGTGTGTAGAATGTTTTCATGAACCAAATGCTAACACCAAACGTCGTACATAAGTTGATTGACCCTTGTTCATACACCCACAAATATTTTAAACAATTCTATGCATACTTGTTATTGTTAAGTTTGGCTTTTGTGATTTTGTGTTGAGGTTTTTTTTCATGATATAATAGAAAAGAGTGATCATTTCAACGGTTATTATGATGAAAATGTTGAATTATACTAGTTTTTATTTAGTTTGGCCTGATTTTCACCTGTGTGGAATACGATAAAGCATTGTCTTTGAAAGACGTACATTCAAAGACATCATCTTCATTTAAGGTTTACATAGGTCTCAGTTAAGAAGGACATCGCATAAAGATAACCTGCCTGACTTGAGTTCAACGATTAATGTAAAGATATGTTTCAAAAATAGAAAACAATGTTTAAGAACATGTCTTTATATGTACTCTATTTATATACTGTACATGTTATTATTAATTACGTAGCATAACTATTTCAAAAATATATGCTATCATATGTATGTTAATTGTGTTTAGCACACGATTCAGTTTGTTTAATCAAATTTTAATTATGCCAAACTTAAGCGTTTTCAAGTAACACGTAAAAAGCACATTAATTAAACAAACATAAAACACATTTTATTTTAATACAACACGTTTTAATTTCAATACACAGCAAAAACCATCAACGCTATAAAGGCACATATATTAACATGTTATTGTTCAAAAGTTGTGGATGTATGTTCGTTGTTTAAATAAAAATGTAATTGTTTAATTGAACACATGTTCATAAAACTTTTACCCATACACTAGTACGTTTAATGAGTAATGTAAACGCTGAATCAACCATGATGTACTGATTGTTGGTAATTATAGGTCTTTGCTTCTGACATCCGGGTACGCAGCATTATATTATAAGTTAAAATTTTGAAATATTATAGTATAAAGACCTCTCCAAAAGGCCATTCAAGACTAAAGCATGACGAACAAACATATAGATGATATTTGTTGGTTTCAGTAAATATCGATTTTAATTCACGAGTGATTACATACATTTATATTTTCACGAGTGGCGCAGCCACCAGTGAAAATATACATTTTCTATGATCGCGAGTGGATAAAAGTCGATATTCTATCAAAATCAACCAAATTTCGTTTTATTTTATGCTTTTCCACAGTTTTTATTTATATGTTAATTGTTTTTTAAGTGGATTTTATTGGAAAACATCGTGGGACTAATTTTGACAATTTTGAGTCCTGCATCGTCGACGGTCCGTTTCATATACAGTTTTAAATCCGAAACCAGTACGAAACAGTGAAAATTATCATAGTGGTAATTTTCACTGTCTTAAACAGTGAATTACCATTTGTAATTCTCTAATATTTCCCTATAAATTACTGGAAAGCTTAAAACAAATCGTTTTCACTATCTTGACAATTGAGATTTACAAGTATTTTATTTATCTTGTTATTTAAATATGTTTCCTACAAATGTGCAAATTATTATTGTATTCTTTGCGTTTTTCACACATGGAAACTGCTGCCACGTTGAAATAAAGATGTACATATATTGATATTTGCATCTCATTAGGTTGTTCTCGCCAGTTAATTAAAAAACAGTGTTTACTTTTATCTGCGCAAACGGCAGACAATAAATCTAATGTAAATATTTTTTGTTTATTGTCATAAAAGAACCATAACAAAAACAAACTGATATAGTGTTGAAGTTAATGGACTTTGTCCTAAAATTTATTCAGTAATAGGATAAATATGGTTAAAATCGTGTGTCAACCTTTTCACAAACATGTCTAGCCTACACTTGCAACAAGAAGCAGTTTAGGGAAAATGGAACATAAATCTAAAAGTATACAGTGCCAACTCATTGGTTTAAATAACGTAAATACGTAGAGCTATAATCAGTTCATATCTCAAAGTTCGAATATTCGCTGTAAAACCAACTTTGTCGCTTTAATCATTAGTTTGATTTGTATTATCTGGTTGGCTTCACTGTATTCTATGCTAGTTGCTATCCTGAACATACGTGATTAATGTCAAACAATAATATCCATTCTACATGCTACGCATTTAACCATGTGTTTCGATGAACGAAGTGTTGCAATAAGCAATATTATTTTTATATAAAGTATTGTACCATGTATGCTACTTTACTTACATGACATTTTGTTACTCAACTGTTGTTTATTTACTGTATAATAGTATGTAAATGTGTACACGATAGACTAAATGTTAATTATTTCAACGCTGAGCACAGTTCTATTGTAGGGTCACTAGGTTTATCTAAATCTTCATAACGAAACTATGTGTTTAGTTGTCAAATGTTATGGCTTTATCAGTACTCATGTCTTGTTTATTGTGTAGTTGAAATCAAAAACAAACACATTTATAATACTTTCAATAAAATAGTAGTATATTCCTAATATAATCTTTGAAATAGTGATAGTTTTATGAACACAGAAGCCGCGCTATTCCTGTCACCTCGTCATCATTTTGCGTTCCTGTTTGTATTCAGACAAACAACTTTACAAGAATGTAACTGTAACCCAGCTGAAAAAGTCCCAAGCCACAATGGGAATCGAACCCGGGACCTCCCGATTCCTAGGCCAACGCTCTTCCGCGTCGCTATAAAAGCTAGCTCATATAGCAAGGCAGTATAAGTGTCCCTTATTCATCACCCTACTACATATTCTCCCTCAGTGTATGAAATTATTCCACGAATTTCCATCTGCCTTGACATCTGTGGGATGTCGTACAGACCACAGTGGGTTATTTACGTTGGGCGCCAATGTAACCCAGCTGAAAAAATGCCAAGCCACAATGGGAATCGAACCCGGGACCTCCCCGGTTCCTAGGCAAACGCTCTACCGCGTCGCTATACAAGCTAGCTCATATAGCTAGGCAGTATAAGTGTCCCTTATACATCACCCATCTACATCACAAATATAGGAATAATCAAACTCCAGAGATATCATCGCGGGAAAAACACTTATTACCATCCGCTCATTAGCCTGTGCAGTCCGCACAGGCTAATCCTGGACGGCACCTTCCGCCTACAGTGGACTTATGTTTAGAAGGCGACTCGTGAAGTGGTGATATTTACGTTCAAGAATAATTAAGACCGTTATATTTAATACACCATTTGTTTATTCTAGCATTTTAACAATATAATTCCTCTCCCAGCTTATTTCCCTGGTTGGGTTGTACCGGTGTAGTGGATGGCAAGGATTTGTGCCCTGAAAAGAAATGTATGAGATTAATGTTTATATTTAGCTTGTTAAAATAAACATATATATTGTTTTCAGAATGTGCATGTGTTAACATTAAGTTTAGCTTGTGAAGTCCATTACGTAGAAGAGCACTTGCCGTATGCATTAATGGCATGTACACGGGTTTTTGTATTTCAAAATTCTTATTAATTCACTGTGATATGTAATGAAACAAAAACCAAAACGTGTGGTAAGGTTCGGCACTATATGGTCAATAACTACCCTTAAATAAAGTATTTATCATGAAAAATTTTGGTTTATCACATGCCATAACTTTTTTTCCGTGTAATACAGCCATTACGAGTGTGTTTATCTTAAACATGTGTAAGATAACATTTTGAGCGTTTTCATTGGCTACATAATCTTTAACTGACCAATCGGCTGACATTATTGTGGTGAAATGACGCCGTCAACATGAAATGACGTCACGTCGGTACACAACTTTTAGGATTTATCAACATCTTTTATTAAAATTATAAGATTGTTGTTTTTGCTTTAAAAAGCATGTGATAAAAAAAGATCTGACTCTCGTTGTCATTTCATACCATATTTTATTAAACTCGTCCAGGAAATTCGTTAGTAAGCTCGCAAAATGCTCGCTTACTAACAAAATTCCTGAACTCGTTTAATGAAATAATGTATGAAATGGCAACTCGTGTCAGATCCTATATTTATGCATGCAAAATGTTTACTGTATTCATCGTGATGCAATAAGTGATCACTATGGAAACAGAAAAATAATATATGCATGACAGTTTACTCTTTGCAGACGGCAGCGCAGATGAGGTTTGTGATCAGATAATTGTTTCCATCAATTCTTTCCAGGAGAGCTGGGCACAGCTGGGTCTCGCACTGTTATTCCGTCTCGGCAGTTCCGAACTGGGACAGAAGCTGCTTGGCGAGGGCAACAAGCAAAAATAAACACATAAACATGACACGTTGGTTTCATGCCAATTTATTCTGACATGCAGACATTTAGCATTGTTTCTCCTCTAAAGTCATATGTAGACAAATTCCTTTCTTGAAATTGCATAATTATGTTATATAAATGAAACAGACGCCAGTGTTAGTGACTATATATTTTTGTATATTATATATACTAACTGTCATATCCTCCGATCAGAGACTCGATGATCTCTCGTTAACACTGCCACTGAACACGAACGGCATCAGACAGAGGAACACGACGGCGAACTTCATTTTGATTGAGTTCTGATACTTAATACATACCTCGTTCACCACAATGCTAATTAACATTAGCGATTGCATAAAGCATAGTTAGCTGATTTTTTCAGAGAATTATTTCCCAGTGACACTCTAACACAAGAAATGTAGCTACTATGGTAGTTATGGTTAAACGAATGAATTACAATAACTTATATAATATGTTAATAGCTAATATATGCTTCGTTGAACAGTATTTAAAATAGCAATATCTCAAGATTCCATTTAAAATCATTTATATGGCAATTTTCATATCAAATAAATATTTTTCTGAGAACTATTATAACTTTAACATAATAATCAAAGAAAAACAAAGAAATTCCATGGTATGAATAAATTCGTGCTATTTTATTTTTCTGTTGCTTACAGTTTGTCAGCCTAACAACTTACTGTAAAATATGGTGCACATGTTGTGCAGTTCATGGCCTAAATGTTATAAAACACGATACTATTTAATTAAAAACTCCTTTATTTAATACAAGCATCCAATGATACAATTAATGCAATCACTACCATACCTTTGATTTCGTTGCCGAAATTCTAGTAGGTTGAATTCACATAAAATATCAACACTTTGTATTGTACAATCACAGAGAAACAAATCAGCTTGTATGTTTGTGTGCGCAATAACATAATATGATAAATTATGATATAGCCCGTTTGCTGGTTTATTTATACCATGTCTCCGGATGAAAGTCGAATAATCTCTCTTTTGTTTGCGAAATATTGTAAGTTAGCGCGAAAATAAGATTTTCATGAAAAAAACAATTCATTAAAATAGCCAAACTTTCAAAACAGGTTAAACCTTCCGCTAAACATATTAGGATCTTTGAATAGTTACCGCAGGCAGTTCAAGTCACTAACGTGAACCTTTGGTGACCGTAAGTGAAGTGGACAAAACCGTGTTCATGAAAACTCCGTATATGTTTCCAAACGATTGACAATTTTTCTCTATTATTACCCGTTGTAGTCTACAGAAATATGCCACCATACATACTGGAGGAATGTCATAGGTAGGCACAATACAATATCTTGCGTGTCGGACACAATCGGTCTGGGCTCGAACTACTGTCCAGAATCTGATGGTCTCAATACCTGTAAACAAACCATTTTCAGAATTGCTGACTGTGGGTATTAAAACATGGCTGGAAATAGCTTTTTCTCAATTAGTGACTATCAATTGTTCACCCCAAAATCTTGACCTTGTCGAGACCATTTTTTTCCAATTTTTAACAACAAAATGCAACTTTGCTAAAAATATCACTTCTTGATCTACCTGCTTAGATTTTTAGATTAATAAATACTTGTTTGCAACAGGAAACACGGGAGTCAAAGGATTAGATTTTTCATTCTAACACGGCATGCGGCTAGTTTTCCATAGATAAAGAAGGGAAATAACCGTGGGTTATTCTGCAACAAATAATGGGCGGAGACTAATGTTTTGAAAATAGTTCCGGAAATTGGAATAAATTGTTCCGTAAAATGCACGTGCTTAAACGCGCGATAGCAAAATTGTGACAAACAAATCATTTCTGCATGATGAAGCGCAATAAAACCACATTTGTACTACATATTTTATATTTACGTCCACAAAACTTTTACGTATAGTTAATATAATTTTCATTTGCGCTTGTTAGCATCATACTTTCACTGTACTTATCAATAAGTATGAAAATGGAAAATGGGCGGAGTATAGATAAATATAGTTCTCATTCATAACCTTTAAAAATACAGGCGAATTTTATATAAGATCTTGTTAGAATAGAAATAATTGACGGCATAACGTTGGTTATTGCGTTAATATCCAACGGTTTGGCGTTTCGATGCTTGTTATCAAACCACTCGGGCTGTCGCCTTCGTGGTTTAATTCCTACACATCGAAACTTCAAACAGTTGGTTATTTCCGCAATAATCAACGCTTGCCTGTCAATTATTTCTTAAATACATCATGATGTCTTTACGCCGTATCAAAATTCCTGCAAAACTGCCACCAAGCAATGAGCCAGACTGCGAATTTCAGGGTCAGCAACTCGGTACTTTAAGCTAATTGTAAATAGCCACATTTTCGAATTTTTTAAACCATCATGTTAAAACTCAAGCGCTCAAATCTGGCACGCATTACTAACGAAAAAGTCACATACCTATTCACATTCACTTTATTCAGAATTTTAAATAAATTTCTCCCTGACAAATTCGTATTTGAGGCTGAAACTGTGCAGTGCAACCTAAACAAACATTTGCCCATGATATTACTAGTGAATCTGTGGCTAGGGCTTCGTGATGGGGAATCCCTGAACAAAATATTTGAGTTTTCAGATTGTGCACTGCGACAAACAAATCGATTTTGAGGTTGCCCCCACCTTTAAAATAGTGTGTGAACTCCATTATGCTGGATTTTATTTGAGTTGATCTGGTAGTACGATCAAGATACATTTAACCTGCCGTGAATGTGTGCAGCCTTCAGATATTTGTGGTTTTGATATCGAGACCACTTCGCGTCCTCTTTGTCCATACTGCTAACATTGTCTGTCCGATCGTATCAGAACTCTCTGAATGAACAACAGCGGTCCAAACTTTTGTAGTGCTATGAAAATTGCTTCCATTTCCAAATTTATGTGTTTAACGACGTTAGATTACGACGTTGTACTAAACTGAGTAATACACGTTAATAATGAATATACTCACACGCTAATATACAGATCTACTTGAAATGTAATGCTTATATGCAACAGAATAGTAAAATGTTTGGAACAATTATTAATTGTTTTAAAATAAAGATAATGATCACGGGAAAAGCGATGTTTTGCGATTCGAATATTCGTTAACACAACGAGCCAAATTTGAAAATGATAAATACAAATATAACATATAAAAACAAACATAATATACGTTGCCTGTTTATGCTCCCCGAACGGGGAGCATTTAGTCGCCGCTTGGTCCGTCCGTCCTAATTCTAATTCAACTGCCGTTCAGTTTGTCCGAGTGTCAAATGCACTTCCAGGAATATTTTATCCATCAAACTCCATGTCCGACAATCCGTCCGTCCTTCCGGTACTTCGTTTCCCCGCAAGATCTCAGGAACTAATGAATTCATTGAAACTATATATACAGCATCCCTACCAGAGAGACATGCAATTATGGTTAGGTTGTACCGGTCTGATGAATTTTCAAGAAGAACGTTTCCGCGCGATATCTCAGGAACTAATAACTGGAATTCAATGAAACTATGCATGCAGCATTTCACCAAACGGACATGTGCATATTGTCAGGTCGTTCCGGTCTGATTTTTCTGAGAATTATTGCTCTTGTCATATAAAAACTATAGCGACATTTTAATAGAATGTTTTCGTTTCCGCCTGAGATCCCAGGAACTTATAACACGCATTCAATGAAACGTTACATGCAGCATACCTTTCAAGACGAAATGCGAATATTGACAGGTCGTTCCGTTCTGATGATTTACAGAGAGTAATTGCCTCCGGATTATAAATTGGCTCTTTTGCTTGTCCGGACTATAACTTGGCCATGGATTGAGAGATTTTTAAATTAGTTGGCACGAACGCTTGCCACACTGTGATTAGTTGTAGCACTCATGAACCAGATATTTAGGTACAATGTTAAAGGCAGTCCTAGAGGTCAAAGGTCAAAATTGGAACTTTTTGCTTGCCATGCGTTGGATTTTGCAACTACTTGGCACAAATGTAAACCTCAGTGAGACGGTGTTTAGCGCAAATGAATAATAACATACCAAAGAGTCATGATAAAATTGCGAAATGAGTCGTATTGCGTAAAAAATAATAATAGTTAAAGAGGGTTTACTAGATAGGTCTAGACCTGAGACCTACCATGTTAAACTCCCTAGAGTCTTGAGACCTTTAGGACTTTTGAAGACCTATAAATCTAGACTTCTGGCTTCTAGGTCTAGATCTGTGGTCAATCTGACTAAAGTGTACGATCTTCCGACGGGAAGATCTGAAGACGTCCTGTTGAATTATTCTCGAAAACCCGGATTTCGAAAACGCTATTAATAGCTATGCCTATGAGATTGCTTGTTTCTCAAAGCAGTCTGGTTAATTTTTGCATGGAAAAATCCTGTCATTGTGGTCAGTGAAGTGTTTCAATGTCGAGGTTCGTGTATAAAACCTATTCTTCTATCAAGAATTGAATAAAGGCATTGGTAGAACAAATTAAGAAAACATGGGAAATTATAAACACGCAACATTGTTTTACTATGCAAATTTACTTATTAGTGGTCAGAAACTTATCAAGTGATTTTAGTTTGTAAATTGTTGAATATATATTATATATTTATAACTTCAAATATTGCATAATGTGTTTCATAGACCGCCCTCAAAATGACTTGTCGAGTTTATGACAATTGATATTACTGTTAGAAATTTAAATATTCATGAAAAGCATGGAACTTGTGAAAATTACTTCTGTCTGTTTATGAATAGAGTGACATTTCATCACCTTAGTTTTCAATAACTCAATAAGTGCTTATATTTTACATTGCATATATTGAGGTATTGAACTAAGGTGACGATTGATCTTGACCGTCGTAAATTTCTATACGTGTGAACAATCGCACACTGGGATCCCAGCAAAAACAATGGTTTTGTGGAACTAAATATGGATTCACTTTCACTTTCAAGACCGTGAAAGCAAGGCTCTGATTGGTTGGCTGAAAAGTCACAAGAAGGTCACCTTCTGTTGGTCGTCCTCAGATCCTAAAGCGTCGCATATTTTAGGATGTTATTTTAATGAGATTGGATCTATGGTATTCACTGATACGGTTTGCCTACTAGTTTACTGTACTGCTGTGAATTACTGAGACAAAATGACATGTTAACATATTGAGGATATACGAGGGGCATATAAAAAGTTCGTGGACAATCTAATTTTCGAATAATTGTTAACCTATATATATGAATATACACTTATTAAATAGTTTATGTGTATTCAATAAAATGCATAACACGCATTTGATAATTTCAATAAATAAATATATTAAAACGACTTCATTTATATACATCATATGTAATGCGGCGCTCTTCAGATCGCCGCTTCTCAAACATTCTGTTACTGTTGAATGGATTGTATTGTTGCAGAAAAACCTCGTCGATTTCAAGTAAAATGTACATGACGTCATATTACAGTGCATGTAATGCGCGTTGAAAATTTAGACGTCATACATGAAACAATAACATAATGCGAGTCATTTGAATAGCGTCGAAATTACGTATGGTGAAGTAATTAAGAAAGTCTTTCTTATCCAGTGATTTAATTGTTAAATAAATGCTTTTCAATAAGGCAAAATAGAATCAATTTAATATTATTATGTTAAAGTCACAGTTACATAAGTTAACTTAATTAATTTTTTTAATCTTGCAGTTTCTCTGGGATTGTCATATTTCTTAAGTCTTCACTCTAGCAATTTGGATAGATATATTTTAATTAATAAAAATCCTATAATGTCCGAGGGACAGTAAAAAAAAAATCGTGGACAGACTTTATTAATCAATTTATTAAAACAATCGGAGTCGCACGAAACAGTACAAAATATGAAAAATATAAGTAGAAAACATGTACAAAAAACAGGCTATTATAACAAAAACAAACAAAAATACATGTATCGTCTATACCAATGACTATACTGTTTTTCAAATTATTCGTTTGCTTCTTCAACGCACTTTCTATATATCGTTACCAACTTTCGATACACATGTGCAAATCACGTCTCTAGCAGCGACCAGAAATATGAATGGACTACTCCAAGGAGTTCCGACAGATCCTGGAAACGTCTGGCACGGAGATCTGCCTTTAAACACCGCAAAATCCATGGGCGACAGGGCGATGAGTATTTTCGAATGGTACAGACGCTCGAAAGCAATACAATCGTCATGAATGTTTCATGAGCTAGTTGCGAAGGAACGTTGTCTTGATATAAGATAAGGCTCTTTGTTTCCACATCCGGTCGCTTTTTTCTGCTAGGCCGTGCAAGGTCCCGGCGCAGAACCTGAAAATAACAACAACACACAATCAGAATCAAAAAATCTAATGATCGATGCAAATGTGGAAATGCGGATTTGATGTTTCTTAATGCATTTTCGATAAAATACGCGCCCTTCGAAAGCTTTTGTTAAATGTATATACCTTCTGATAATAATCAGCGTTGACTGTCTTATCCGCTGGAACAGCAAGAGAAAGCAGGATACCCCGGTTTTCCATGCACACGATCTTCGCCTACTTCACAACTTTATTTTTGGAGGGGGCGACGACGCTCATTTCTACATCATTGACTCTGCTTTCGTTTCGGGCTCATAAAAATGGACCAATATTTCGTCGCATGTTACAATTAGCTCCATAAACTGTTGTCCGTTGCGAGCGTAACGCGCCAGGAAACGCCTGAACGTTTCCACGCGCATGGCTTTATCATAGTCTGACAATGCGAGCGGACACTTGTTTCATTTTCAGATCCATTATCACATCACATAAATCAGCTTTTTCATCAATATTTTTCAGTCTATCGGTCATCAGTTCTGCCTCAGTCGTCTTCTTTAAGGAGACCCCGTTGACGGTCGACGGAAGGTCAGCGTGTCAATCATCTCTTCTGTCAGAAAACCGCCCGTACCACTTGTAGGCTAACAAATGCTTGCATTTATTTTCATTTCCTGTGTTTAAAAATTTCATTGTGTCTGTTGATGTCATTCCCGCTCTAGCACAATGCTTGATGATTGCACGTTGCTCCAGTTTTTACGTTGACGTCATCTTTCTTTCATTCTTCACTATACGTAATTTCGACGCTATTCAAATGACTCGCTTTATGTTAGTGTTTCATGTATGACGTCTACATTTTCAACGCGCATTACATGCACTTTAATATGACGTCATGTAATTTTTTACTTGAATTCGACTAGGTTTTTCTGCAAAAATACAATCCATTCAACACTATCAGAATGTTTGAGAAGTGGCGATCTGAAGTGCGCCGCATTACATATGATGTATATAAATGAAGTCGTTTCAATATATTTATTTATTGAAATTATCAATTGCCTCTTATGTATTTTATTAAATACACTTGAAATATTTAATAAGTATATTTTCATATACATAGGTAAACAATTATTCGAAAATTAGATTGTCCACGAACTTTTTATATGCCCCTCGCATATCCTCAATATGTTAACATATCATCAAGTTGTCTCAGTACTTCACAGCAGTTTAGTACAGTAGGCAAACTTTATGAGTGAATACCATAGATCAATTCTCATTAAAATCACATCCCAAAATATGCGACGCTTTAGGATCTGAGGACGACCAATAGAAGGTGACCTTCTTGTGACCTTTCAGCCAACCAATCCGAGCCTTGCTTTCACGGTCTTGAAAGTAACAGTGAATCCATATTTAGCTCCACAAAACCATTGTTTTTGCAGGGATCCCAGTGTGCAATTGTTCACACGTATAGAATTTTACGACGGTCAAGACCAATCGTCACCTTAATTAAATAACTCAATATATGCAGTGTAAAATATTAGCACTTATTGAGTTATTGAACTAAGGTGATGAAATGTCACTCTATTCATAAACAGACAGAAGTAATTTTCACAAGTTCCATGTTTTTCATGAATGTTTATATTTCTAACAGTAATATCAATTATCATAAACTCGACAAGTCATTTCGAGGGCGGTCTATGAAACACATTGTGCAGAATTTGAAGTTAGAAATATATAATATATTCAACAATTCAACTGGGAAATAATTCACTCAAAAAATCAGCTAAATATGCTTTATGCAATCGCTGATGTTAATGTGGTGAACGAGGTATGTATTACGTTTCAGAACTCAATCAAAATGAAGTTCGCCGTCGTATTCCTCTGTCTGATGCCGTTGGTGTTCAGTTGCAGTGTTAACGAGAGATCATCGAGTCTCTGCTCGGAGGATATGACAGTTAGTATATATAATACACAAACATATATAGTCACTAACACTGGCGTCTGTTTCATTTATGTAACATAATTATGCAATTTCAAGAAAGGAATTTGTCTACATATGACTTTAGAGGAGAAACAATGCTAAATGGCTGCATGTCAGAATAAATTGGCATGAAACCAACGTGTCATGTTTATGTGTTTATTTTTAGTCGTTGCCCTCGCTAAGCAGCTTCTGTCCCAGTTCGGAACTGCCGAGACGGAACAGCAGTGCGAGACCTAGCTGTGCCCAGCTCTCCTGGACAGAATTGATTGAAACAATTCTCTGATCACACACCTCATCTGCGCTGCCGTCTGCAAAGAGTCAACTGTCCTGCATATATTATTTTTCTGTTTCCGTAGTGATCACTTATTGCATCACGATGAATACAGTAAACATTTTGCATCCATAAATATAGGATCTGACACGAGTTGCCATTTCATACATTATTTTATTAAACGAGTTCGGGAATTTTGTTAGTAAGCGAGCATTTTGCGAGCTTACTAACGAATATCCTGGACGAGTTTAATAAAATATGGTATGAAATGACAACGAAAGTCAGATCTTTTTTTATCACATGCTTTCAAACGAAAAAAAACAACCTTATAATTTTATTTAAAAATGTTGATAAATCCTAAAAGTTGTGTACCGACGCGACGTCATTTCATGTTGACGGCGTCATTTTACCACAATAACGTCAGCCGATTGGTCAGTTAAAGATTATGTAGCCAATGAAAACGCTCAAAATGTTATCTTACACATGTTTAAGATCTAAATATTCGTAATGGCTGTATTACACGAAAAACAAGTCATGGTATATGATAAACCAAACTTTAAAATGATACATACTTTATTTAAGGGTAGTTATTGACAATATAGTGCCGAACCTTACCACACGTTTTGGTTTTTGTTTCATAACATATCACAGTGAATTTATAAGAATTTTGAAATACAAAAACCCGTGTACATGCCATTAATGCATACGACAAGTGCTCTTCTACGTTATGGGAGTCACAAGCGAAATTTAATGTTAACAATTATTATAATACAACATATTACAATGATAATATTAGTAATTTCAATAATTCATTGTAATACATATTAATTAATTTAGGAAAAGTATTAAATAAAAATATATTAACAATTCAATTCAATACAATACAATTTATGTAATAAAATAATATATATACACTCACCAGTGACCAACCCCTATAGTTTTAATATAAAATAAGTTATTCTTATTGGCAAATGGTAAATGCCATACAGAGACTTATCTTGAACAAAGTCAAATAGTGAATGCACTAAGATAGAAAAATCTATTACACCTATTGATTATAAACATCTCACTATAAAAGCATGGGACAGACATTAGTAAAAAACAGTTCACCAATCACTCACTCACACGGACACTTCTCATTCTCTAATTGGATTAGTGGTCAGTCAAATATCAATAGGATTAGTAGTGAATACCCTGTTACACATGCACATCCTGAAAACAATATATATACATATTTTAACGAGCTAAATATAAACATTAATCTCATACATTTCTTTTCAGGGCTCAGATCATTGCTATCCATTACACCTGTACAACCCAACCAGGGAAATAAGCTGGGAGAGGAATTATATTATATAAACAAATGGTTATTAAATGTAACTGTCTTAATTATTATTGAACGTAAATATCACCACTTCACGAGTCGCCTTCTAAACATAAATCCACTGTAGGCGGAAGGTGCCGTGAAGGATTAGCCTGTGCGAACTGCACGGGCTAACAAGCGGATGGTAATAAGGGTTTCTCCCCTGATGATGTTTCTGGAGTTTCATTATTCCTATATTTGTGACATTCTCGTAAAGTTGTTTGTCTGAATACAAACAGGAACGCAAAATGATGACCAGGTTATAGCACGGATTCTGTATTCATAAAATTATCAATATTTCAAAGATTAAATTAGGAATATACTACTATTTTATTGAAAGTATTATAAATGTGTTTGTTGTTGATTTCAACTACACAATAAACAAGACATGAGTAATGATAAAGCCATAACATTTGACAACTAAACACATAGTTTCGTTATGAAGATATAGATAAACCTAATGACCCTACAATAGATCTGTGCTCAGCGTTGAAATGATTAACATTTAGGCTATGGTATACACATTTACTTATTATTATACAGTAAATAAACAACAGTTGAGTAACAAAATGTCATGTAAGTAAAGTAGCATACATGGTACAATACTTTATATACAAATATTATTGTTTATTGCAACACTTCGTTCGTCGAAACACATGTTTAAATGCGTAGCATGTAGAATGGATATTATTGTTTGACATCACTAACTTATGTTCAGGAGAGCAACTAGCATAGAATACAGTGAAGCCAACCAGATAATACAAATCAAACTAATGATTAAAGCGACACAGTTGGTTTTACAGCGAATATTCGAACTTTGAGATATGAACTGATTATAGTTCTACGTATTGACGTTATTTAAAGCAATGAGTTGGCACTGTATAATTTTAGATGTATGTTCCATTTTCCCTAAACCTCTTCTTGTTGCAAGTGTAGGCTAAACATGTTTGTGAAAAGGTTGACACATGATTTTAAAAATATTACTGAATAAATTTAGGTCGAAGGTCATTAACTTCAACACTACATCAGTTTGTTTTTTGTTATGTTTTTTTAATGAAAATAAACAAGAATATTCAAATTTACGTTTGCACAGATGAAATAAAACACTGTTTTTTTATTAACTGGCGAGAACAACCTAATGAGATGCCAACATCAATTCATGTACATCTTTATTTCAACGTGGACGCAGTTTACATGTGTGAACAACTCAAAGAATATAATAATAATTTGCACATTTGTAGGAAACATATTTAAATAACAAGATAAATAAAATACTTTTTTATTGTAAATCTAAATTGTCAAGTTAGTGAAAACGATTTGTTTTATGCTTTCCAGTAATTTATAATGACATATCAGAGAATTATACATGGTAATTCACTGTTTAAAACAGTGAAAATAACAACTATGATAATTTTCACTTTTTCATAATGGTTTCCGATGTAAAACAGTAAATGAAACGGACCGTCGACGATGCCGGACTCAAAATTGGCAAAATTAGTCCCGCGATGTTTTCCAATCAAATCCACCTAAATAGCAATAAGCATATAAATAAAAACTATGGGAAAGCATACAATAAAACGAAATTTTGTTGATTTCGATAGAATATCGACTTTTGTACTAAACAAACTGAATCGTGTACTAAGAACAAATAGCATACATATGATAGCATATATTTATGAATAGTAATGCTACATAATTAATAATATCATGTACAGTATATAAATATAGTACAAGTAAAGACAATTTCTTAAACATTATTTTCTATTTTTGAAACATGTCTTTACATTAATCGTTAAACTCAAGTCAGGCAGGTTATCTTTATGGGATGTCCTTCTTAACTGAGACCTATGTAAACCTTAAATGAAGATGATTCTTTGAATGTACGTCTTTCAAAGACAATGCTTTATCGTATTCCACACAGGTGAAAATCTGGCCAATCTATAAAAAAAATACTATTATAATGCATTTTTTTCATCATAATAACCGTTGAAATGATCACTCTTTTCTATTATATCATCAAAAAAAAACACCTCAACACAAAACCACAAAAAGCAAAACTTAACAACAACAAGTATGCATAGAATTGTTTAACATATTTTTTGGGTGTATGAACGAGTGTCAATGCACTTATGTACGCCGTTTGGTGGTAGCATTTGGTTCATGAAAACATTCTAGTCACATTAACCGTTTGACAAAATGATTTCTTTACCGTGTGAATCCTCGAACGTTCAGTTCTTTGTAATTGGGAGATAGGGCAAGGGGGCTAACCTATCACGGAAACATCCAACTGTAAAGAAGGGTTACCTTTCTTGCCGGATATCTGCTCGTTGTCTGCTTAGAAATTAGTATATATGTTTCTTGATAGTTAATGTTCCTGTAAGTTTAAACCTATTTATTTTAGCTCGATTATGTCGAAAGCCTGAGACTTATTGAGGCACTGGGTAGAACCAGTACTTGGTGTCTTTTGCAGAGATATCATTAGAACGCTCCCCGCGGAGGGATCGAACTTACGACCTTCCGATCGCAAGGCGAACACCATATTCATTTCACCACTGCGACTCCCTTTAGTGATGATAGTTAGTAATATTTGATGCTTGCGAAATTAAAACAGCATGAATGCGTAACATGTTCATTTAACAATTTGTTCCAACAATAAAGGGCTCAAAATCATTTATTTCCATACAAATCTATAAAGATTTACGACGCTGGGTCAGTTTACATTTATTTTAAACGTTAATGTAGCAGTAGTAATAATAATAATAATAGTAGTAGTAGTAGTAGTAGTAGTAGTAGTAGTAGTAGTAGTATTAGTAGTAGTGGTAGTAGTAGTAGTAGAAGTCGTAGTAGTAGTAGTAATAGTAGTAGTAGTAGTAGTAGTAGTAGTAGTAGTAGTAGTAGTAGTAGTAGTAGTTGTTGTTGTTGTAGTAGAAGTGGTAGAAGTGGTAGCGGTTGTAGCAGTAGTAGTAGAAGCAGTAGTAGTAGTAGTAGTAGTAGTAGTAGTAGTAGTAGTTGTAGTAGTAGTAGTAGTAGTAGTATTAGTAGTAGTAGTAATAGTAGTAGTAGTAGAAGTAGTAGTAGTAGAAGTGGTAGTAGTAGTAGTAGTAGTAGTAGTAGTAGTAGTAGTAGTAGTAGTAGTAGTAGTAGTAGTGGTAGTAGTAGTAGTAGTAGTAGTAGTAGTAGTAGTAGTAGTAGTAGTAGTAGTAGTAGTAGTTGTGGTAGAAGTGGTAGCGGTAGTAGTAGTAGTAGTAGAAGCAGTAGTAGTAGTAGTAATAGTAGTAGTAGTAGTAGTAGTAGTAGTAATAGTAGTAGTAGTAGTAGTAGTAGTAGTAGAAGTAGTAGTAGTAGTAGTAGTAGTAGTAGTAGTAGTAGTAGTAGTAGTAGTAGTAGTAGTAGTAGTAGTTGTTGTTGTTATTGTTGTTGTTGTAGTAGAAGTGGTAGAAGTGGTAGCGGTAGTAGTAGTAGTAGTAGAAGCAGTAGTAGTAGTAGTAGTAGTAGTAGTAGTAGTAGTAGTAGTAGTAGTAGTAGTAGTAGAAGTAGTAGTAGTAGTAGAAGTAGTAGTAGTAGAAGTGGTAGAAGTGGTAGACGTGGTAGAAGTGGTAGAAGTGGTACTAGTAGTAGTAGTAGTGGTAGTAGTAGTAGTAGTAGTAGTAGTAGTAGTAGTAGTAGTAGTAGTAGTAGTAGTAGTAGTAGTAATAATAATAGTAGTAGTAGTAGTAGTAGTAGCAGAAGTGGTAGAAGTGGTAGTAGTAGTAGAAGTGGTAGCGGTAGCGGCATGAGTAGAAGTAAGTTAAAGAATGTGCGCACTTCCCTGTTGTTCCAATATTTCATTACTTGCGCTCTTCCGGGATGAGTGCAAAAATAATTTTGCACACGCCGTATATGACGGTATTTTTCCATTATCTTTATTAAGAACAATGTTCTGCTTATATGTTACTACGTTTGCCATAGTTGAACAAGATCGTGACTCCTGTCGTTTACACACCTTTGGGAAAGCGACACACTGGGCAAGAGATTTCGCAATGACTGACATGAATGATTCCAATTTGGAAACGAACGCGAACGGTTTGTTTTGCAATTGCGGCCATTCTTTTGCTGAAATCAAATGTTCTAGTAATGCGTTAACTTCCTAAAACCGAAGTGTACAAATATATTGCTAACGAAAACATCATAATTGAAATAAATAAGATCGATACATTTTCGCATGCCTGACAGGTTGTTGTTGGGGCGCCTTAATCATTATTGAACAGATTTGACACCGAATTAAGCGTCATATTACATATGTATGTAATTGACTCATTTTTACGGGAAGACAAGCTAGAGATTTACATTGTTGTTAGATCATCTTTATTAACAAAAAAAAAACACTTCTGTCTGTTGTCAAAATATAAAAATTAAATGTTTTAAATGTTCCCGTTCATCACATTTACGATGCAAAACTTGCTTCAATACAGTATCTTCTAAATAAGTTCATGTACATTGCGCTACATTACATGAATTAGGACATACAACTCTTTCGTATTTATTGCCACTTCCGTCAAGCACTGTTTGTTTACCAATACATTTAAGATAATCGAAACTGATCAATAAGTAGATGAATGTACGTTCGCCTAAAATGTATAACATTGTTGTTGTATTATTACTGTTTATTATTTGTTTTATTTATTGACTATATTTTATCAATATATTTGACATCATTCGAATACTGTTGAGAAATGTATAAATTGTATTTAAGTCAATGTTAAGACCTTGAATAAAGACCCTTTATAGGTACGACATTTTAAAATAGCACACTGAAAATTGTATAAAAAATATTTACTTCTTTTTGGGGTTAACTTAACTTTGATTGTTCACTGTTATCAATCGATTACAATAGCAATACAGTTGGTTTCAACTGTCACTGTATTTCTGATGCACTCTTTAGATAAAAGTAATTTAGCCAGAGTCCAGTAACCTTTGTGCTATATAAACGACCGCACTGGCCGAAAGAGACACACACCCAATTGACAGTAGTACATTGAAACTTAACTTTAGGTACGGATCCTATGTAGCCTTTTAATTTTGAATGGCTGTTCCATAAATACGCAAATAACATTTATAGATCTATTATTTTATATTATTTTAAATAACATCGAATTTTGATTTGTGTATGTAACTGTATTTTCACGAACGTGCTTGAGAGTGTCACTAGAGTTATTATGACTTTTGAAGGTCAATGGACATATAAGATTATGTGCAGATACAAATGATCTAAACAGGCATACAACTAGACACTTTAATTAGTACAAGAGTCGGTTAACAAATTTAAGATTGTATTGTTTTTGTTACAGGGCCCAAGTTCTCTCCCAGCACTACCTGACATCTGTTGCTCCCATTAGTGGAAAATACACCAAACTGAACTTGTCTAAAGTGTGTCTTTGTTTAAACTGATATGATATCAAACGGTTAAATATTACAAAGATACATTTTAAGCATTTTGTTTTGTTTTAAATGTTGTTGCATATACACAGTGTTACTCTCAGGTGCAAACCCAGAACGCTTTCCAAGGCGGTTAACCCAGTTGTGATGCATTAATGTGCTTTGAGTATGGTTGCGAGTTTTCTGTTTGTATTTTATGTACAGATTCTTTCCAATTTTAATTTTGGGCAATTGTAAGACTTGGTGTTTCATCAAAACGTTTAAAAAAAACAATGCTTTACCGTCCGTTTCAAAGCTTTGACCCAATTGCAAGAATGTTTGTGTGTTGCGTGTTGTAGTGTGGCGCGTCGTGAGAAAACCGGTCTTAATGTATGTGCGTAAAGTGTCCGCACAGGCTTATTCAGGACGGCACTTTCCGCCTCCAGTGGATTTATGTTTTGAAGAGACTTTCTTGAAACAGAAAATACCATAAAAGCGGAAAGTGCCATCCCGGATCAGCCTATGAATATGATTTTGCTGGATATGTGTCTTAAAGTGAACATAAACAGTGAGCATTCACTACAATATTCATTGTATTTTTTACAGAGCATGGAAAAAATGTGGCACGTTTTATAAATCTTTTGCATAGCTGTTAAATTATACATCGTCTTATTTCTTTAATTTCTTCACTGATCGTGTTTGTGCATTTCAGTCAGGCGCGTAGCTGGGCTTACGCACGTGCGTAAAATTAATTTCGTAAATTGTCAAAAACAAAAGTGAAATACATGCCAAAAATGCATTAAAACCTTTGTCTATGTAGATTAGGGGTATTGGTTGGAGTGAACTCTATAAAAAAAAAAATATACAAGCATACCGGATTTTACAGGAATACAAGGGTATTCTTAATAAGTTACTATTCGGAATTAATCAATTCATCAGGAATACAAGAGCTCCATTTCAATTGACAAGTATGTCAGATTAACTTCCGCTTTGGTCTTGCCTGTGGTAAATTGTATACATGAATTGAATTCGTTTCGATGATACCACCAAGTAAGTTAGAGAAGACTTAGACATGAGATGCTTTGTATGACAAGTCCATAAGTCCATCGACATTATCAGTGCATGAGGTGTTGATCCATCCCGCCATAGGGCAAACAAAAATCTCCGTCTGCAACGTCAAATTGCGCTTCTGTGGTTCCAATATTGGAAATTAAAGTTGTATTTGCCATTTGTAGACCAACTTGTCACGGAATTGTCTGGCCGCCCGATCGAGGACGGTGACAGGCTCAATGCGCAATGCTTGATCCCGAGAGAGATCAATGACTTAACAAATGACATTCAACAGTCCCTGTTTGCCATGTTTGAGCAAGATCTACCAGCAGTGTCCATGGAGGATTTCAAAGAGTGAGTTTTCCTGATAAAAAGACGGATGCACGAATGCTAATCCCGTTTGGGGATACCTTGACAAATGTCAACAGGAAGTTGCATCTTAAAGACGCATTCTGCTTGCAAATACTGCTGACCATGCCTGACCGTTAATGGGGAGCACATCGATGCGCGTGAAAACAATAAGGCGGTGGAAAACGTACTCCGGGTCGACGATGAAAACGGATCGGTTATGGGGCCTAGGACTGATGAACATTCATTCACAAAGGGTGATAAGTGAATGTGAATTCGGTGAATCAATTTGTTTGCCCAAAAAGGGACGAAGGCTAGCACAATGGCACAATGTACTCTTTCGTGACGTTTTATTGCCTACCTTAAAGGGTAACTTTGTTGTTGTTGATTGCGTTATATTTGTTGATGGAACGATAATAAACTTTCGTTGTTGTGAAATGTTTATTCATTTTCATTTTAATCAAATAGTGAAAATTAAGCCAAGAAGTACACCAAAAAAGACATTTATGTACAAATGTCTTCTGAGAGCATCTAGAAGAAAAAAAATTCCTGGGGGGGGGGGGTCATACCCCGGCCCGCCTAGGATTGTGCGTAATCCTAATTTGGGTCCAGCTACGCGCCTGATTTCAGTAAACACCGCCTCAGAATGAAACTCGCCGATTAATATGTTATTTTCAATATGTCTTTAGCCTGAACATAAGTACATACAAAATTATATATGCCAAATGAGAGTCAAAACAACGAATTAGCAAACAGATATTGTTTCATCATTTACAATGCGTTTGACTTCCAGACTTAAGTTCATCAATACCGTCTTTTCGATTGTTTGCGTTTAAAATAATGAAGTTCTGGCATCTAGAGCAAAACAAGAATATCGGTAGAACTTATGGATGCTCACCGATGACGTCTAATTTAGCAGTGATCTTTAACCTATTGACCTGATGCATACCCGCGACTTACTGTCTAGGTTAGGCAAACATAAGTGCTAAGTAATTTGAAATTCCAACCAATCATTGGCCAAGTTAAAGTCCGAACAAACAAAAAGTTAATTTCGACCTTTTACCTTTAGGTCTGAACTTGACCTTTGACCTACTGACCTGGTTAGTTGCTCTTCAGGCCAATCTCATAAAGATTAACATTTGGGCGCCCAGTAGTATTAAAAATCCATGGCAAGTTAAAGCACGGACACGTAAAGAGCCAATTTGTTAATTTGATCTCTAGTTGTCACATTGACCTTTGACCTACGGACCTGATTCATAAGCGCTACATGCCATCTCGTTGCAGCAAACATTCGTGCCAAGTAATTTATAATCCATCCACCCAATGCCAAGTTATAGTCCCGATAAACAAAAGAGCTAATTTATAAACAAGGGCTATTACTCCCTGAAAAATCATCAAACCGGAACGACCTGACAATATGCACATGTCCTCATGGTAGGGCATATACAGTTTCATTGAATTTGAGTTATTAGTTTCTGAGATTTCGCGCTGAAATGAAAATGTTCCATTAAAATGTTCTCTTTATAATTAACTAAAGGGATATAGCTCCCTCAAATATTATCCGACCGGAACGACCTGACAATATGCGTGTGTCTACCATATAGGTATGCTACATATAAAGTTTCATTGAATTCGAGTCATAAGTTCCTGAGATCTCGCTTGGAAACGAATACCGTAAGGACGAAATGACGGATTGACGAAAAGACGGACGGACATGAAGTCTGATGGATAAAATTCTCGAGGGAAATGCAGTTGACAACCGGACAAACTAAATGGCAATTGAATTAGAAAAATCGGACGGATGGACAAAGCGGCGACTATATACTCCCTCTTCAAGCCATCATTAAAATACGTTGCACGTTCTCAGCATGATTGTAAAAAGCAAAATGAATGCACTGGATTAAAATTTATTTAAGCTTGGCGATTTTTGGAACTGAAATGCATACATTGCGGGTTTCATATTAAACCGATTTCAAGCATGTGAGTGACCTTATGTCGTAGCTAAAATGAACGAAATAAACTCATATACAAACAACTAAATTAGTAAAATGTGTTGCTTCCAACTATTCAGAGACTTAAGGCATTTGATAAAGGAAATAATATATAGTCAGCTATTATTGGATGATAACTATCGTGATGAACCATATAATTTAATAAAGCTTAAATAATTAAAACTGCATATACAAATAGTTATAGTTTTGTACCGAAACATTAAGTTCACATTTTGTTTAGAACTACAAGGGTACTTTACAACCAATGTATCTAGTATTCAACGAAAGGCGTAAAGCAAAATTAGAATATGTTCGAAAAAAACTGATAATGCAAACAGGCGGATATATTCGTTATCCTGCAGACAGAATCATAAAAACATAAGATTAAATTTATTATATTCTTAATTGTCCAGCACAGAGGATCTCATGCTAAAATACAGCAACGCTGCTACAGAGTTAGACCATGTTTGTTATCATTGTTCCCGAGATTTGAAATTAACACGAATGAAACAGGTTTAGCAAATACGTTAACGAAGTACTCTGACGTAGGCAAAATGCTGTCTAAATATATAAAAAATATATCTAAAACTCTGAATGCCGGGCAACCAACAGCTTACAAAATTGGCAAAACTTAAAAATCTTCTTGTCAGCAACCAAGGGCTGGATTTAAAAATAGTGCACACAAAAAATGTTTCTAGGGTGATCCTCTACCGAATTCCTTCAAATCATTTTTATTCGTTCAAAAACATGGCCGCCAGAGAGCGGCACAGTATTCCTTTTATAGCGTTATTGAACACTTAGAGAATATTTTTTTCTGAAACCTCAGGCTTGATTTCAAAATATTTTTACAGACATTCATTCGGTGACCATCTAACAAATTTCTTCAATTTTTTGATTTCGTTAAAAAATATGGCCGCCAACGGATTGAGCAGTTTTCCTTATAAAGCTATATTGAAAATCATCTTGATAGACCTGCTGACTGGATATTACGTTAATCACATGTATATCGTCATTATATGTTCACCGTTTCATTGGTAGAACTTATAATTAAACTGACTCTATAGACTATATAATACCACATATAAGCAGGTAAAATGTAGGTAAACAAAGTGTGTTGTTCTGTTAATACACATGGTATCATAATGCATGAACAACAAAACTGAATAGAACTCTTCCAAACTGTTCTAGTTTCAAGATGCAATAGATTAATAAGAACGTGTCCGCGTGACGTTATTGCTCAATCAGCCCAACCAAGTTGATAACCTCGACCTTTATGAGCACGAACCGGATAGGTCTTACCCAAGCTATCATTGCAACGTTGCTACTATATAAACGACGGTGAAACCAACTACGGACAGCAGGATATTAGGTTTTGGAAACTTTCTTACGCGGTAAGGCACATTTTCTTTAAAGTGAACAGTATATTTCATTAAATGTGTTGCCATTTTGTAAATGTATAGACAAACGACGAGGTACTGTATAAGACTTGACTGACGCTGCAACTGCAAGAATTAAAATCCTAGTCTTGATTCAGCAACATCTTTAACTCTTTCTGACCGACATGATTAATGTATTAAGGTAGAAAGCCCCTAATGGGACTTTTTTCAGACCTTGACTTTCTTATTATATTTGATCATTGAATCTATTATGAGACTTAACTGTGAAATATAAACAAAATCTAACCACACGTTTTGACAAAAATGCGATTTTTGTAATAACCCCTCATTTTTCTACTTCAACCTAAAATGTTGATGGGGTACACTTACAAAAAGGACTGACATATTGTCAAAATGTATTTTATTTATTCCTGAATAGCTTTAATTTATACGTTAATGATGTATCTTATGAAAAAGTATAACACGCATAAGTACTAAAGTTGACTAACAATACTTATGACATTACATTTGGCTAAGCATATGGTAAAAAACTACAGATTTCATTACAGTAAAAATACTCCTAACACCAATTTTTGTATTTTGTTAAACTTTTATTTCATAGTATGTCAAAATCAGTAATACCAAAATATAAGATAACCTTATCTGAGAGGAAAAAGGTATAAATTGACATAGGTTCAACACAAAAATCTCAAGGTATAACATTTGGACTGAAGCAGCCCTATGTTATAAAAAAAATGAAAATTATTAAAATAAGACAAGTAAACAAGCAAATATTTTCCTTCTATTTTAAAATATTTTTTTCTCTTCTAATTATAATCTAATAGCGGTATCGATATTAAATTAATTAGTTTTGCATTAATGTTAAAGGAATAGTGTTTTGTGTAAACATTTTAAATACAAATGTAACTAGCTAAGGTTCACATGTCCTTGGTTACCAAATTCAGAAAAATAATAAACATTTTTTATAAGTGTGTGTTTCAAAAAATTCAATTTACATTTTCATTACATTTGGTTAACAAAAGCTTAAACAACTGGCAAATATTTGTGATAACTTCATCAAGACTCTTCTTGGAGCTTGTGACTATTGATAAAATTTCACAGTTTTTGGATAAAAAGGTGTCTCTTAGATCATTGTCATCATTTCGCGGATACATAATTTTCATATGTTTTTTACAGCGGTAGATCTCGTCAAAATTCCTCAGTGGAACAGGTCCAAGTGTACACAATGAACATTATTTTAAATTATCCAACAGAACGACAAACTCGATCATCTGACGTCCCGCTCTCCACCCATCTCGACTGACTATTTTTTAAAGTTTTTGGTGTGAATGAATGTCATTTCCCAGCAAGGAGCACGTATCTCCTTCACGCATATATGTTTTTATATACGAATAATTATGTTCAATAATACTAATACGCCTTGGACGTTTATTTATAACTATTTTAACTTTAGTGTAATGAAATGCACCAGACATATCGCGAAAATGTCATGACTAAATGTAAACAGAAATTCCCAACAATGACGTCATTTGAAGGTATTTCCCATGCCAGAGTACCTTGTTTTTCTTCAAACTTCATTTTTACTTTCATCTTTGAACACAAATAAGCATTAATTTCACACATTTAATTGAAAATGACTCAACATTCGAAAAGTAATGTTCATTTGGCGAAAATAATTTCTGTTTCGGATCAGATCGATTATATTTACGGTTAGTGGCGAATGGGCCGAAGTTTACCGATATTTCCCGAGTATTTCCGAAGTCATTAGGATCTTTCTACCTTAACACGCTGCAGAATAGTTCATACCAGATTTACACATTTGTACCTTCTTAAAACAGAAGCAGCACCTCATTTAATACCTTGCGATGAAGATTTTACTGTCAAACATAAGATGATTAATTGTAAAGACCTCAGTGATATTCGCGATAGATATTTCAAAGTAAATTCATTAAAATAACTTTTCCAAACAGTCTCATCTAATACATTAACCCAGCACTTGAAAGAGATAAACACATATTACAAAATTTAGTTTATATTTATTGCCTAAGGCCAGAGATTTTTTATTTATTGGTTCTCTGACATTTTTAGAAGTGTCCGGTTGGAGGATGGAAAAATATACATGTATAAATAAAAATAACACGGACTTAAGTAAATTAATGATTAGAATTTCACTTATGGAAATTGGCGGTAATGTAAACATGTTTATGAATTATTACTTACACAAATCATCTAACACAACCTTTACTTAATCACTACATGATAACCATGACATTAATACCAATAATAGTACCATTAAAGGCAGTGTTTATCATATAAAACCTACTGTTAAAATATGCTCACACAGTAGGCTTACGGCAGATATCACTGAACATATGCCATATTATATGTATAATATGCATGTTTAATGAAGTGAAAACTAACTAAATATATATTTCAAATATATCAATATACACCAGTGAATGTAATAATACTGATATAATATTATAAATGTGCATTTCATACAATGATTCTAAGATCTTAATTTGTTTTACAGAGTAGTTTCTTGTGACTTTACAGTCACAATGCATGTTACATAAAATTAAGTCATTTCTTCAGCGTTTTTTTTCATTCCGTGTAACAGGCCTAAACCCTTTCACATGGTCATTTTTGGGATATCGGTTACATATTACAACTATTTTGCCTTTTGGAAAAAAACGGGTCGGCGGATACGAGAACCAAGAAATAAAAAAACTCTCTCCTAATCTGTATCGTCACCAACATCTGTAAACGGTACAATATGACCTTATTGTGTTGAGTTGGCGTGAAACACAAACAAATTATTTTAACCTGTGTAATCAATGTTCACAAGTGTTGATTTGTTGTTTAGCTTATTATGCAATTCTAAGTTTCCAGCATATTACATTCACATCAGATGTATTAAACTAGAAAGCATCAACATAAATGTGCAATTGTGTTTATGTTTTTTTCTTAAATTGTATTAACTTTTTACTGTTTTAATGCCTTAAATAAAGGATCACGTGACGCTAATAACAATTATGTTCTGCTGATACAGCTAGCGATTCACATTGTTCATATCTAGGTAGACAATTAATCTATGCACTCACTTAGTTTTGTATTTATAATCTTATTACATACTACATGTGTAGTAAATACGCAATAACATAAAACAATTATTATTGATCCGAACAATTTCAGCCATCGGTACTATTCACAATGAAGATCGCCATTTTCTTATTCGCCGTCCTGCCGTTCGTGCTATCTGCTCACGTCGATGACAAACGGTTCATCGAGTCTCTTCTGGGTGGATATGACAGTAACTATCATGCCTTTTTAGTTTGTTTTAGATAAGTACTCATGATATAAATAGAAAAAACTGGGTTTTAACGGCCAACAAAGAAACCTATCTTTAGCTATTCTGCACTTCAAGATACATTTTAAAATATTTTGAAAGGTAAATTACATTTTTCAAAATAATCATACTCTTAAGAAATAAATGTATACAAAATATTACGACACGTCAAAAAGCGACCCCTTTTCAGTTTGCTAACATTTTGCAATTATGTTTACTGTATCTACTGTATATCTTTGTATAAGTTTGACTTTATATAGTTAGTTATAATATTTTAATAAGTATTATAATTATATGCATTTCGTAATTTTGTTATTCTGTTAAAGCGCCATGTACATGTACCGTTAGAGACGTATTAGAAAAGAATCAGAAGAGTTTGCATGCCGTAATTTATTTGTAATCGTTTAATGGTAGTGATAATAACAATCTGTATGTTCCTTCTGTCCTAAATTATAATCCACTTGTTTTAATATGAAAACCTTATTTCAGTTCTAGCCCTCGCCAAACAGCTTCTGTCGCAGTTCGGTACTGACGAAACCGAGGCTCAGTGCGAGAACCAGTTCTGCCCACAGCTTGTTGACAGCATTGATGGTCATAACTCGCTGATAACGCACATAGTCTGTGCCGCAGTTTGCAAGGAGTAAGACCGATAGTTCTGTTTCGTTTTGTTAGTTTAAACCTGTGTAGTTAAGCTCGATTGTGACGAAAGCGAGAGGCTTATTAATTGAGACATTGAGACACTTTCGAGTCCGTTTAGGGGTAGAACTATCGCTTGATGTCTTTTGAGAATTATCATTCGAACGCTGCCCGAGTATGGATCGAACTTACGACCTCTTGGTCGCAAGGTGGACACCAAATCCATTTCGTTTTGTTGCCAGTGACTACCCTTTTGGTTTGCATAACATAAACATACATTTTTTGCCTGTGTTAAATTAACGTTATTATAGTATATCTTAAACTAAATTTAAATTACATTTTGGACTACAGTACTTACATACATTCCTGCCAATACAGTTGCGATGTTTAACATAAATATTTAACATATCTAGTTTTAATTTATCGTATTTTAATGTGTGTGTCCAAATCAATTTCAGAGCGCAAGTCCTATCCCAGCATTATCTGACCACTGTTGCACCTATTGGACGGAAATAGATCACCTTGAAGCACACTTCTCGGGTCTGTTTTCAACATTGGAAATAAAAGTGCTATTGGTACGACGTGTAGTGTGATATTTTTATGAACACATGAAAATGAAAAGAACATGCCCAGGAACTTGTAGCGTACATTACATGTATGAACTATGTAGTACATATAAATTATTATATAAAAGACGAAAGGCAATGTAGGAGCTCATAAATTCATCAGGAATTTGATCCACAAAGATTAACTATTTTAGTAGTACAATTTCCTATTATGTTTTATTTCATTACATTCAGACAAACAAATTATTTAATTTCTAACTCATTTAGATGAATGAAGACAGACACGTATTTTGAAAGGTATGGCTTGGGCATTTTACTATATCGTCCGTAGAACACACGCAAATACATGAACACATACACATGCAAATACATGAACACATACACATGCAAATACATGAACACATACACATGCAAACACATGAACACATACACATGCAAACACATGAACACATACACATGCAAATACATGAACACATACACATGCAAACACATGAACACATACACATGCAAATACATGAACACATACACATGCAAATACATGAACACATACACATGCAAACACATGAACACATACACATGCAAACACATGAACTCATACGCATGCAAACAATTTGTGGCAGGTATATACTGATTCATCCACAGCAATATTATTCAAAACAAACAGCACAGCTTTTTCCAATACATTAAAATCCCATATAAGTGCATACAGTGAATATAACTTTGCTTGAATTTTTGCTGCAATATTTGTCTGCTTGTTCATTACCACCAATTAAGAGAAGTGCGCATATTTCTTCACGGGCACTTCGTACATGAATCAGTGATAAACGAATTCGGGTAAAACTGCGAGCGGGATACGCAACCTCACTGGTCATTCTATTTCTTTCTCTTTCATTTTTATATTGATGCCAGGAGGACGTACGAGGACCCATGGCTCTTGATCAGTATAAAGGTGCCTTCATCACCTCCCGAATCCCCTAATACAACTTTAAATCAAAAATCAACAAATATGCACCTAATACTAAAGCGAAAACAATCGGCATTAAGTCGACAACAATACATTGAACTAAAACCGGGAAACATTTTATACAAATTATTTTCAAAGATGTCCTGTATGCACATTATAAATAAAAAATGAACAGAAGATGTACCGACTGTAGTCACGGTATATAGACATCGATAGCTTTAATCTAACTGAAATATACATGATTAGAATGATAATACTCTAACTACAAAATATCGCACTATCGGAGTTATACAGGTGTCCGCTACCAGTCACCGTCCTCAACAACAACTAATGGATGACAAATAATCTGGAAATATAGAAAACACTGTTAAACACATAAATAACTATTCAAGGGTGGGTGGCTGGGAAAAAAGCGATGTTCGTTTTATCTTGCCGACAGCCCGAATGATTTCAGATGTAAAAATCTGCACGATATTTTGGTGCTTTAGCTCTGATTGGTTAGTCTATTTATAAATGTTTACTACCTCATTACACAGCACACAAATGACTATTCAAACGAGACTAAATATATTTATGTTTTCTTTCATTACATTCAGACAAACATAAATTATTTAATTTCTAACTCATATTCATTTAGATGAATGAAGACAAACACGTATTTTGAAAGGTATGGCTTGGGCAAGCATATTACTAAGTCGACAGAAAAAGAACGGGTTTATATGTACTTAAACGGAAAGCACACAATGGCAATTTCATATATTATATGGGTGATAGCAGTTATTTGAAATCAATTCCAGTCGAGAAATGAATGTGTAAAAGCAGCGTGTAGTTCTTGAATAAAAATTGCCTGCGGCGTGCGGTTTTTTTTTTAAATCTTCTCAAATATTTAGAAATTACATCACTGAGCAATATACGGGAAGCAATACGTTCAAAACATATGTTTACACAAACTATCAAATTCATTTTATGTACTACGTAATCATTCCAAACTTATATTGTTCTATTTAGAACTAAATTGAACCGCAGCCTGTCTCGCAGTAGCAGAAATAGGTAAACACTCTTACAAGGTGTCCCATTATCTTTAATTACGCACGACCTATCCATGCGTTGCCAATATAAAGAACAAAACACATGTTACATTCTGTTGGAATGCCATAATTTGGTTAAGATCTATGTAACTCTAGGTCATGATTAAATTCAAGTGCAGTTTCTGTAGAAATATATAATATAGCGGTATTTCGTGAACAACTCCAATACATAACATTGAAACGATCATTAACCCGAAGACATAATCAAACTATAGCCTTAGTTTCTTTTGTCCAAGTCAATCAACATTTATCAACTCAGTGTTGTAAGTATTGCAAATTAATGTGATCTGACATATTTTCTTGAGCCGCAAAACATTATAGACATTATTTTGAAAGTCTGGTTCACAACATATATACCTCTCCTGTGTGTAACGTCATCACAACCCACATTTTTGTTTTCGCCCACTCAAACCAAATATTTACATGTCTACCAGCCCCCGCCTCGAGGCCCTGAACCTGCATGCATTACTAAAACGTGGTCCCCACCCCGAGGCCCTGGATTCAACATCTCGTTTCTTTTCTCACACATTATACAACATCCCCCACCTCGGGGCCCTGGACCACTTCGTGACATAATTTTGAAACTCTGGTTCCCACCTCGAGGCCCTGGACATCCGTACACAGTACATATCATAGATCATAATTTACTTCTTTAACTCTCCCCACCTCGATGCTCTGAACCTGCATGCCTTACTAAACTGTGGTCCCCACAACGAGGCCCTGGTATCCAATAATTCTTGTATTTTCTCCACATTATATACACACATTATACATAACACCCCCACCTCGAAGCCCTAGACCACTTCATAACACTATTTTGAAAATCTGGTTCCCGCCTCGAGGCCCCGGGCGTACAACGGCTAAAAACGCATGATATATAAACATTTCTACTTGTCCCCTGGTCCGGCCCTGCACGCGCGTGCATTACTTAAACTATGCTCCGTACCTGCACGCGCGTGCATTACTTAAACTATGCTCCGTACCAATGACTCAATAGTGAAACATGTTCTACAATATTCCCGTCCCTGAAACCATGAAACAAAGTCATTATAAAATTTAGAAGTTATATTTTGACTGTTTAACCGTAAACAGCTAATATCCCTATAAATACAGAACAACCTGTATTCCGATATCTTCTGACATTAATCTACCGACAACAGCAGCACACCAACACACCCGCCAAAACATCTAACTGACCTCTGAACCATTTTCTATTTAGTGCATATGACGATATCTTATTAATAGCTTTCTGTTAGCTTTACAATATACAAATCCGAAAGTAAATCATAATTAATTGCCTGTTTCTTGTAAGATTCGCCCAACAACTTATTCCAAACATCAACATAGACTATTTAAAAACATCATTTATTGCAACCTTATTGTATCTGGTTTTGATACACATTAATATTTATATAACGTATTACGACGCAGGTCCTAAGTGTACGCACTTAAAAGACAAAGCACGCTCAACTTTATTAAATCTTTAATAAAAGAAATGTCTTGAGAAATCTCGCGAGATAACAGTCTTACGAAAATTCATACATCTCGTGAAACAATAGGAAGGTGCGTCCAATTTTGTTTCTAGTTATTTTATAGCCAGCATGTTTTTGTTGTTGTTGTTGTTTTTTATATATAACATGCAATTCCGATGCCAATCATCAACGCTCGTTAAAAATCTTAATTTTCGTCTATTACTATTGAGGGTGATATGATACGTATAAAGAATCTTTATATCTATCTCTAAACATAAAAATTGCCTCTCAATGTTGTATTCTCTTTAATAATAATAAAATGAATTAAGTATTGTATTCCGTTATTCTCTTCATTAGTACGTATGCCTTTATGCTGTCTTGTCCAATTTTCTACTGTTACTTACAAATTGGCTCTTTAAAGCGTTGAATGAAATACTCAGTACACATACAACTTAATATAACACAGCAATATGACCAGTATCAAATATTAGGATGAAAAATATACATTTAACTTGCTCAAAATCTCCAAATTAGATATAAACCATCGCTCCCGTACCAAGTAAGCAACAAAATAATGTTACCAATAGCCACACCAATAATACCATCAATGATTCAACAGCGTTGCTATCCGCAAAAACACTGTCAACCATGTAAACCGCATATCAACACAGAGTAAACATTTTCGATTAGTGTTAATTCATGCTAAACTATCCGACTAGAAAAACACGTGCACCACGTGTTGTATTTAATAGTAAGTACAGTTAAAATGACACCCAGCCTGTGTACTGACGCTACAAACCCGACGCATTCGGATATTTTACACTAACGATGTTGTTATATGTAAGCGCCTATAAAACCATACCTACTCACATTATAAAATTGGTAAAATTAATCAATTGTATTTTGTTTTGTTTTTTTGGTTCATAATTATGAAAGATAGATGTTTCATCTGCCCAAAAGATGCCACATACTGATATCTTAATTTCCTACCAGTTGATTGCAACATACGAGGATTGGCGGCGGTATCATAGGTTAAACACTTCACATTTACGCAACATTAAGCATAACTACCTACCATCTGTCGGGATCCAAAAAGCTCTCTAGCTGAACCGGCGTCAAAATTAGGCCAGTTCCATACAATAAGTCAATTTGCAGCCAATGTTGCCAAATGCAGATCATCTTTTCGCCCAAAAAAATCTGTTCGTGGGTAGTTCTTTGCTGGCCCCGTGAAATGAAATGAAATGGTCTTCCCATGAAATGAACTTAAAAACAAATAAATGGATATTTCCTATCTATAACATTTAATTATATTTTGTACTGAGTAAACATTTCTACAACATTTTCATAGTTTTCTCAATTGTATACTATACATATATGTCTCAAAACAAGATATTAATAGACCACTCTCATTATCCAATGCAATAAAGCGATGTCGTTTTAGCTTGCCGACAGCTCGAATGATTTCAGATGTAAAAATCTGCACGAGATTTTTATGCTTTAGCTCTGATTGGTCAGTCTATTTATAAACTGACCAAACCTGTTTACTACCTCATTACACAGCACACAAATGACTAATCGAACGATATTAAATATATTTAACTCAACCACATGTGTCCAATGCACATAAAATCTCTATTATGTAAGCTATCCATATATTCTTCATGCATAATAATTTCAACAAACAAAGACAAAGCCTTAACTGAACGCTGGTTCTAATAATATACATGTATATGATGGGACTATGTTCGTAAAATATTTGTTGCAATGTGTAAAACAATTTGATAAAATTCAGTGCATTGAATAATCTAATAATTAGATCGCATTCCTTTAATTTCTGCACCATTTAAATGGAGTTTAACTGCATGGTTCTTGAGATAAGCCGACGGCGGTTGACATGTCATTAAAACCCTCCGACAATCCGATTGCGAAATTTAATATCTGATATGTCAAATATTAATCAAATTGTAATTTATTTGCGTCTACATTTCTAGCAATGCTTTCAGTTGAGTATATATATATATATATATATATATATATATATATATTATATATATAGCCAACGCGTTTCGACAAAGCTCATCAAGGCATAATACATAGAGAATAACAGGCTACTGCCTGGTCTCACTGTCAGGTGAGGCTTAGATATTATAACGGCGAGGCTTGCCGAGCCGTTATTTTATTCGTGCCGAACCTGAGATATTACACAAGACCAGTCAGTAACCTGTTTTTCTATTTATCACACCACATTTTTCGTAAAATATCACCAAACGAGCTGATTGTTATATATTTAAAAACTAACGGCGGCGCTGATTTTGCTGAGCCGACTTTTACACGGTCACGTACATGTAGTTATGGATTTCTAAAAGTTGACTGAATAATACCTTATTATTAACATTTCGTAATGATAAGTGAACTGTTTTCACTACGAATACATAGATTACACGCATGCTCATTCATAAAATACTGAAAATGCGAACTGAAATGGATTGCAACGATCAATTTTATCGGAGAACATACAACGCCGAGACGCCATTTCGGAGTTGTGTATTGAAATTGACATTTCCAAGATCGTGTCAATATTGACAGTTTTTGACTATAGTGTGTTCAATTTTTGGTAAAAATGTTTTTGGTTCAACATAAACTGATGCTGTGTAGTGACTTTTAGTGCATTTATTATGAATGTATTGAAATAAATTTGTCTGGATGATTTATTGTGTTCCATAGATGACGTCATATCACTACCAAAGTGCGGGTTTATGTGAATATTAAAAAAAATATCGTTTTTGTGATTGATAACGATTAAAAATAATAAACTATATACGTCCTTGGTATCAAATTGTTTGTTTTGTTGAATCTGATATATTTTTACTGAAACTGTTGACTTTATAGTTGTTTCCGAATAATATGACGTACCTCCAAACATTGACTGATATAAACGCTAGTGACCTGATATACAAAAATATATCAGACACCTTTGTATCAGGCCGATATCAGCATAGTGGTATGATAAATAGAGAATAACAGGTTACTGCCTGGTCTTGTGTAATATATCAGGTGAGGCTTAGAATAATATAACGGCGAGGCTTGCCGAGCGGTTATTTTATTCGTGCCGAACCTGATATATTACACAAGACTAGTTCTATTAATCATACCACATTTTTCGTAAAATATCACCAAACGAGCTGATTTTTATATATTTAAAAACTAAGGGCGGCGCTGATTTTGCTGAGCCTACTTTTACACGTTCATGTACATGTAGTTATGGATTTCTAAAAGTTGACTGAATAATGCCTTATTATTAACATTTCGTAATGATAAATAAACTGTTTTCACTACGAACACATAGAATACACGCATGTTCATTCATAAAATACTGAAAATGCGAACTGAAATGGATTGCAACGATCAATTTTATCGCAGAACACACAACGCCGAATTGTTTGGAGACGCTATTTTGGAGTTGTGTATTGAAATTGACATTTCCAAGATCGTGTCAATATTTACAGTATTTGACTATAGTGTGTTGAATTTTTGGTAATAATGTTTTTGGTTCAACTTAAACTGATGCTGTGTAATGACTTTTAGTGCATTTATTATGAATGTATTGAAATAAATTTGTATGGATGATTTATTGTGTTCCATAGATGACGTCATATCACTACCAAAGTGCGGGTTTATGTGAATATTTAAAAAATAACGTTTTTGTGATTTATGACGATTAAAAATAATAAACTATATCCGTTCTTGGTATCAAATTGTTTGTTTTGTTGAATCTGATATATTTTTACTGAAACTGTTGACTTTATAGTTGTTTCCGAATAATATGACGTACCTCCAAACATTGACTGATATAAACGCTACTGACCTGATATAAAAAATATATATTAGGCACCTTTGTATCAGGCCGATATCAGCACAGTGGTATGATAAAATAATATAATACATAGTGTTACTAAAAATAGTAACATTTTGACGTCGATTACGGGCCGTTACGCGGCTCCGCTGAGCCGATATAATTATAATTGGCCGCGGCCGATTTTTCGATAATCGAAGAGAATCCGATCGCGCGACGTCAACGACCACGAATGGCGTATTTAGTCAAAATTAAACGGTTATATCCGAAAATGCAAATACTGAATATTAACGAAAGTTTGTAGTTAAATTGATTAAATATATATACGATCTATAGCCTATGCATCTTTTAGTTTGAGAAAAAGAATCACTGAACAAAATTGAACAGATCGGAAACCTTTACTGTATCATACCTCAATTTCAATCCATTGCTTCCAACAATAAAAATCCAACAATACTGTAAGCACTTCAATTCCATTGTCTTGTATCCATAAGCCTTAATTTGTAACAATCATGATATTAATTTCATGTTAACCATTCTGACCAGAAACACGATTTACGAAATCGCAATGACTGGTCAGACCGTTTGATTTTATTCGATTCAAAGTCTCAGAATATATTATTTATCCAACTGACACATTCATCATTCAGAATTCGTCCATGAATGATTTATTAAACTAATAGTAATGTATTTTACTAAAAATAAAAGCAAACACGACAAAACATTGTCACAACAAAACTGCGAGTCCAGCGAAAACTGGTTTGTTTCGTCACTGTTTTTCTGTTTATAAAGTACGTCATTCGTTAGAGTTGCGTCACGTATTGCGTAATTAGTTGAATGTTAAATACAAGTACGGAAAGTTTGTTTGGTGTTTTTGTTAACATTTTGTGTAATAAAGAAAGTAACATGATTCTTTTCTTGTGACAGGATGATATGTATTATAAACGATAATATACGGCAGAGCTGGGCCGGGCGTCTACACTCGGCCCTAGCCGAATAACGGCCCTCGGGCCAAAGGCCCTCGGGCCGTTATATCGGCAGCGGGCCGATTATAGATGCCCGGCCCAGCTCTGCCGTATATTATTGTCTAATACCATAACGTGAAAATGTAATAGAGATAACGTCATTACAATTATGACGTCATAACGTCAACAATTATTTTATAAAATTTAATTGTGGTTTAAATATATGAATAAAATATTGCTCTTTCGCTAACCTAGCTAAAATACTGTCCGAAAATAGTTTATAAAAAGGAAAAATTTGAAAATTCGGTTCACATTTAGAACACTCATCCAGGTGATTACTTCAAGGTATATGTCATGACGTCACGCCCGGCGCTAGTAACAAACTTTTTTTTCAAAGCGTAAAATAAATAGAAAATATATATATTTTGAAGTGCTAATGGAATTGTAAGTGAAGCAAAGTTAACCAGTCGATTAGGATATTAATAAGGAACATTTTTGTTATAAAGTGTTGATTATTACCCGTGCGGATGGAATTGTGCACGAACAACTCGAGCAGCTTACTGTCTTCGGAAGATGAATGTGGAGCGGAAACCAAAAATTATGTGTTGAATCAAGGTAATGCACTCAGAAAGAAGGCACAGACCTGCAACAGAGACACTGTGTCGATAATTGAAACAGGCGGCGGCATTCAATTTTGGTTTAACACGGGAACATATGAAGTTTTCAAAACGACTGTGGACGAGTTTTCCTCGGCAGATGCACAAACAGAACAGTGTGTGAAATCACCAGTCTTTGACAAGCAGCAGCGGAATGTCGAAACCAGATACAAAGTTTTCATTGGTAAGAATTCCTATACTCTCAATATGTAGCATACTACCAGCAGTTGTTTGGTGAATGGTAAAGGAACAAAAACCGTTATTGAATAGCACTTACCAAGTATAATCAATGCGATTGAGATTCGTTTACGAAAAGATGGCGTTTCTTTGGACGAGATAAACGCTTTCATGAAAGACATTCTCACTAAAACAGACACAAATAATGAGGGAACGCTTAGAATAGATGTTGAGGATGAAATACAGTTTAATAAAGCTTACAGTGAGTTAAATGCTAACGATTTTCCTCGCCGAAGTCATGCGGAGATAGTGATCGAAAACGAGGACACTGGACAAACTTTAAAGTTGTTAGAAATTATGTTATTTGTTCAAGCTTCCATTCACGATCTGGAGAAAACTGTGGGAAACCATATTCAAGAGATGCACGACTGTTTCGCCCAGATACGGGATGAGATTTGCAGTATAAAAAAGCAAATTAAAACATACAGCCAACACACTGATAAACATCTGGAAGACATTGAATATGAAACAAAAACGCTTAAGTTGTCTACAGACAAAATAAGCGAAACATACATCAGAAAGTTGCAGTTAATTTCAGACGCTTTGTAGACTCTGAATGCACCGCGACCGTCTTCAGCTATTATTCAGCAGTTGAGACGGGCATCTTCAACTTCCGCTTACCGAGAGAATGACATCTGCTTAAACGGAGGTAGCGCTCAAAGTACACCAGACAATGAAAACAGAAATGTGACGCTGCCAGCCAAGAGAAACGGAAAACATTTACACAATGATGGCGTATCGCCGAATGAAAATGGAGCATCCTTAACAGTCAACACACTACACCGTATGTTCCACTTAACAATGATTCGTGCGTTGATCGGAACAAAACAATGCTCATTGGTGACTCTATTGTAAAAAACATAAATCCACAGGGACTAAACAGTACGGTAGCTGTGATTTCAATGAGTGGGGCAAAGGTCAAGGACGTTTCCAATCGCCTTCGTGCAACTGATTTGTCGTCATACAAGAAAGTAATATTGTATATCGGCGGAAATGACGTCAGCGACGGGAAAACACTCGCGGTACTAATGGACGAGCTGAAACAATTGACGTCATATTTGATTCAGCAAGGATGCTTTGTACACCTGTCGTCACTTACGCCCCGAAAGAACGTGGATGTTATCCAGTTAAACGAGGCGATTAATGTCAGTCAAGGCAATTCACCGCTGATGAAGTTGACTACATAAATGTGCACAAATCGTTAGTCTTCGGTGACGGTGAGGTAATCATGCAATACTACCATAGAGATTGTATTCACCTAAACCGGAAGGGAGCCAGTCTCCTAGTACGTAGGATCAATGCCTGCGTGCCTATCATTAAAGCACCACTTCCGGGAACCGGGCCTGAAAATCAGCCGAATCGCAGAAACCAGCATAAACCTGCTTACCCATTCAGACCTGGTGGTAATCCAAATGTGCGTCGTCAAGACGGTAACAATCACCATGACACAATTGGACCAGCACTGTCAGGTAACGGAAGTACGCGGCGGTACCCGGGATATCCGAGCAAAATGCAACCCCCGGAAAACATTCTTTATAAACGACAATCATCACATCCCGTTTCACCGCAGGAGTGGAGTACCGTACGTGGACGGCGGATATACAATGGCAGCTATGCTGCGTATCAGTATACCGGAAGTGACTCCTACCAAGGAGGAGACAGGCGCTCCCATCTGGTGCGACCCGAAAGGGAGAGTAATCGCTCTGTCAAAGGACCCGGGCAGAATAACTTTACCGAATGGCACTATTCTCATGGCAACAGATCGTTGGGATACAGTGTCTTCTGTGAACATTGCAACATGAACAATCACTCGCCAGAAAACTGCAGGCGACGTTATTAGGGGTACGATGACAGTCACGCAAATGTTAACTTGGACGGTAATAGATTTACATTATTTAATCAAATTTGTTCAAATTGTAATTGCTTTAAATGTATGTGTGAAAATGCTATAATATATGAGGATAACAGTTTTATGAATGTAAATACACAAGAAGTTATTTCTTGTAATTTAATACCGAAGAAGAAACAAATATATCTAAGTAGCAATTTTCCTTTCACCGGTAAAGGTCTCCATGTAGTAAATTTAAATGTTCAACATTTTTTATCAAAATATGAGGAAATGAAATGCCATATTTTATCAGAAGCAAATTCAATAGATATAATTGGTTTTTGTGAAACTTTTTTGACAGAAATTACCTCTGATGAAAGTATTAGGATACCGAACTAAGTTTTTGAACGCAAGGTGAGAAAAGGCAAAAATGGTGGCGGAGTTTTATTATATATAAAAGATTGTATTCCATGTGAACACGATATTGAATCTGAATCTATAGAATCCGTTTGGATTGAAGTTTGTTTTCCAAAAACAAAACCGTTAAAATATGTTAAAATATGTGTCGTGTATCGTCCGCCGGTTAGTAAATTAGAGTGGATCAGCATGTTTTCAGTTCAGATAAATACAGTTGATGACAGACACTTAGAGTACCATATTGTAGGAGACACGAATGTTAATTATTTACCCGAATGTCAATCATTTAAGATTTCCGCATGGCAAGACTGTATAACAAACTACGGGCTATCTCAGCTTATTAATAGTCCAACTAGAATAACAGATACAACCTCTACAATTATAGATCATGTGTATACCAATATGAATGATCATATTTGCGAAACATTCGTTTCTCATTTAAGTATAAGTGATCATTTCCCTGTATGTTTTACAAGAGCTGTTCGGTTTAAGAAACCTTCGAACTAAATCCACACTGCTATGACATATAGGTCTTTCAAGAACTTTAATGTTAACTCGTTTGTTAATGACCTACAAAGGGAAAATATACATGAGGTAAAAAAAAAATCCTGATACGAATATTGCTATGAATGTATTATATAGCCGAGTCAATTCAGTTTTAGCAAGTCCCATTAAAAATAAAACGAATCAAATTCGTAACGCAACCTGATTGGTTTTCAGAGGAAATAAAATTGGCCATTAAAGAAAGAGATACACTTAAAAAAATAATAGGTGGTCGAAATACCAACACATGAGAAATAAGGTAAATGCATTAATACGTAAAACTAAAAAGGATTTTTATAATAATGCGGTCAAGGGTCGTCAAGAATCTAAGGTGCTATGGCGAAATCTGAGATCTTTGAAAAATAACGAATCAACAACTAGTAATACATGTCTTATACAGTTGCCTCGGTTCCTTCATATTAATGATACAGATGTTACTAACGAAGAACACATTTTAAATGCCTTTAATCGGCATTTTACCGATATATCTGTAACCGTAGATAAGACACATTTTAATGAAATAAATCCTGTAAGGATGGGTTTGGTTCTTAACGGGAAACTTAAAAATAAACATTTTGATATAGACTATATTACTCCGCTTGATGTACAGGGATATATCAAACAGTTAAATTCGTCAAAGGCAAGAGGATTGAATGGTATAGGTCCAAATATTCTTAAATACGGTGGTGATAATATTGCTATACCGTTTATGGCCATAATTAACAATAGTATACGGGTCGGTATTTTTCCAGATACGTTAAAAGAGGCAAAAGTATTACCAATATTTAAACATTCTGATCGATCTGATACAAATAATTATAGGCCTATTTCCATACTACCGACAATTTGTAAGATATTTGAACGACATTTGACAAATCAAATCAAACTTTTTATACAAGAAACCGACATCATACACAAATTTCAATGCGGTTTCCGAAAAAAGCATTCATGTCATACGGCTTTAACAAGAATAATTGATAACTGGATAAATGCAGTTGACCATGGCAAACTAGTTGGTGCACTTTTTCTGGACCTCCGGAAAGCCTTTGATTTAGTTGATCATGAAATTCTTCTACACAAATTAAAATTATATCATGTTTCTACAAATGCAATCAAATTGATAAGATCGTATTTGACGAATAGACACCAACTGGTGAAAGTTGGTAACATCCAGTCTTCGTGTCGATCAATAATGTCGGGTGTACCTCAAGGTTCAATTTTAGGGCCAATCCTATTTCTATTATATATAAATGACCTTAGCTTTGAGATAGAAGATTCTATTGTCGATCTATATGCGGATGATACTACGCTGTACTCAACGCACCAGATAGTAAGCAAATTGCACACGAATTTGAACAAGGTGACCGATTGGTATAAGATAAATAATATGGCAATCAATCCACAAAAAAACTAAGTGCATGCTTATAGGTTCAAATGCGAAGGTGAAAAATGCAAAAGAACTTAATATATATGTTGATAATATTCTCATTGAAAATGTTACCTCACATAAGTTACTTGGAGTTATTGGTGATTCAACCTTGTCTTGGAACATACAAATCGATTCCATATGCAAAAAAGCTATTTCGAAAATAGCTTTATTAAAAAGAATTAATTATTTTCTAAATGATCATATGAGAAAATTATTTTACAACGCTTATATACTTCCGGTTTTTGAATACTGTGTAGCATATGGGGAAAAACGTCGCAAACGCAAATGAAAAAAATGGCACTTCTGCAAAAAAGAGCTGCAAAAATTATACTTTTCAAACCCAGCAGAACCCCGTCACGCAGTTATTTAAAGAACTTAAATGACTCACATTTGAAAATCTATGTAAATATCAAACAGTTGTTTTAGTTTATAAATCACTGCATGACCTAGCGCAAGCTTATATACGAGAACTTGTTAATATTACTACATATGAAAATTATAACTTGAGATCATCTGCCAAACAAGATATTGCACATATTCGTTACAAGACGCAGTGCAAAAAGCAATCGTTTGCATTTTACAGCGTAAATGTTTGGAATTTTTTTCCTGAACATATATGTAAATAAAATTCTGAAAAGTTATTTAAATGTTGTTCTAAAAAAATTCTGCTGGATTATCAGTTGACCGCAAATTCTTAAATTGTACTTTGGCTTGAATTTAATTGTACACGTGTAATATAATAAAGTACATGTATGTTTACTTGTGTGACTGTCGCTTATTAATTGTGTTGTTTTCAGTCTATTAATATTGTGTGAAATACGGTGTGATAAATGAACAATGTACATATATACATATGTTATAAGTTGTAAATGAAAATAATGTATATATCAATATCTTTGTTAATGATGTATCCTTTATATGTATTTGAGTAGATGTGATTTTGTTTTTTGTTTGTTACAATTGTTCATATTAACATTGAAGGCCGCATTGTAAATAAGTTAATATGCGTTTATGTATAACTTATTGTGTTACCTCCAAAAACTACAGATTTTATTATTATTATTATTATTATTATTATTATTATTATTATATGTCTTGTTATGACGTCATAATTTTAATTGTAATATATTTATGTAATATATATGTAATATAGTATGGTATTTTCTAGTTGGAGTTACATATATATAATCTAGTTAGAAACCACCGGGTGTGTGTGAAATAAATTCACAGAAATGTACTTTGGGCCATCCTTTGCCAAATTCCTTCAAATCATATTGATTCGGTAATAAACATTGCCGCCTGGCCGTTACCGGGTATATGAAAGGAGAGGTAACCGGTGGAGGTGTATTTTATCTTTGTGTCATAGTTACTCCCTTCATTCAATACGACCACAAAAACCAAGCCATGAATTCATGATTGTTTTCCGGACATCTGAACACGGGTTATTAAATATCAGATATTTTGCTTATGGGAAGGGGCACATCTGCATAAATATTTGCGTTTGCATAGGTAGCGAGAAAAAAAAATCCTTTTATTAATAAAATGATGGGTATATATTCGGATATGACGACCAGGACATCGTAGGCGATCATTCCAGGTATACAATATTAGTGACCATCAATTTAACACAAATTGTTTACCTCCTGGGTACTCTAAATTACTCGCATTGGTAGGTAATGCGGGCGATAGGCATATTTTATCTGTATTTCGCTGTAAATAACCGCATTGACATTATAATAGTCTGAAAAATGACCAGATTTCGACCCGATGCGGTAGAGATAGCGAAAACAGAGCCCGTTATCTTAATCATTTATTTATCACGTGGATATACAGTGTCGATAACGAAATTGCCGATTCGTGTACCGTTACAGGTCTAGATGTTTAAACGATTAAAACAGCGAAATTTGGGAATTTATTTATTTATTTATTGAATTATTTATTTATTTATTTATTTATTATTGTGCGTGCATAATACCATTTATTTAATAACATTTAATATTTAACAATCAATAATTGTCTACAGTTTAAGGAAGCGCACGCCGTCATTTGTTTTAACTCATGCCTACAGATGCCTGTGACAAATTAAAGCAACAATCGTCGATTTATCGTTGTTAATCGGCCAATAAACAACGATTTGGAGTTCTGATGCGTAGGAATTAAACCACGAGGGCGTCAGCCCGAGTTGTTAAATAGCCACGCATCAAAACGACAAAGAGTTGTTTATTGGCCGATAAACAACGATAGTGCGAAAATTATTTTGATTCTAACATGAGTTATAATTGGAACTACTTTTTACTATGCTCCGCTCAGAATCGGGACTACTTTTTGCGTTGTTTACAAACGTACATTATGGAAGATCATGAAAAAAGAAGCGGCCACTATTGATACGCGACCGCTCCGTATGACATTTTCGAACATCGTTGAAGAATAATTTATAAATTAAAAGTAAAAAACTAGTATGTGTTTTTTATGCGTAATTTTAAAAGCTATATTTTTGCTACTGTATTTCACTCCGTGTGTCGACTAAGTATACCAAGTTCCGTATTCGCAATACGGAAAACATTGCGAATAGTTGAATCCCTTGATAGTAAACATAGAAAACATTATCTACATGTCATGGCAAACTAGTTTCTCAGCTTTTGAAATAAACGTGGTTTGATATATTTATTTCATGATAAATTATTATAAATTATTATAGTCACTGTTCTATGTTCATGCGGCCTTAAAAGCCTAAAAATGCCAATAAAGGCGTTTTCGTAATTAATTATTATGCGCTATGTTGTTTTTTTTCTAAGAACTTTTCTAGAAAAATATAAACGACACAAAGTGATAGTCGTTGAATTATATATTGTCTCCGTCGATTAAGACAGACGATAATAAATTACAAAATTTCAATTGTCGAGGAACTAGTGGTATGCAAAAGAGCTCGAGCGTAAATTACGGTAATTGATGAAACACAACAAAAGCGATCGTATTGAATTTTCATGGTATATAAGTTTTTGCGTACTTTTATATGGAACTGTTTGCAATTATGAATGTCGTTAAAGGGACTATGTCATCGAAAAGGGCCCCGGGGGGGGGGGGACCTTTCTTAAAAAAAACTGAAATTAAGATATTAATACTGGCACATACTTAAAACAGTGTATAAATAATGGGAAAAGAATGTACGCATTCTGCGATAAAAACCAATTTCTAATTAGGGTCGTGTTTGGCCCTTTTCATGTTTACATTTCGACGTCATACTTACAAGAGCGCAGTTGGTTAAAACGCTGTCAACTGTTACTTCTTCGTATGGCTCCTAAGTCGTGAGTCCGATACCCGCTTGGGATTTTAATTTTTTCGAACTTTTTTGATAATTTATTTTTATCAATGCGTATTATATTATTTATTATTTATTTAATGCAAATGTCTTCGTATACCTCATTTCTATCTAATATCTAATATAATTTATAGTGCAATAGGAAGTTCTAAAGGGGCAGTTTCACAGTTTTTTTTGCCCGTGAGAAACAATTTTCTAAATCCGACCTTTTCCTGTTCTATACTACATTTATTGTTCATATTTCAATGTTTGAAAAGCACATTGCATGTGCAAAGTGAAACATTTGATCAATATCTGTTATTATTTTTGAGGCGCGTCGTGGGAAAACCAGTCTTAATGCATGTGCGTAAAGTGTCTTACCGGATTAGCCTGTGCAGTCCGCACAGGCTAATCCAGGACGGCACTTTCCGCTTGTATGGTATTTTCTGTTTCAAGGAAGTCTCTTCTAACCATAAATCCACTTTAGGCGGAAAGTGCCGTCCTGGATCAGCCTGTGCGGACTGCACAGGCTGATCCGGGACGACACTTTACGCACATGCATTAAGCCCGGTTTACTCACGACGCGCCTCATTTAGAAAAATTTGCTACCTTGTAGGCATACCCTAGTTTTGTTTTACATACAAAGGCATAATAAATATTAAAATAATCATGTTTTGCGACTAAAACATTATATCAGTCAAAACGTTTCGATAGATTCTACACATTTCTGTTTTAAAATTCCATTTTTAAAGAAAATGTTTTTTTCCAACCCGTAAACTGTGAAACTGTCTCTTTAATACAGAATAACAATGCAGAATGTAATTTCGATATGTATAAAACAAGTGCTTAGGTCGGAAGAAGATTTAGAAGATTTGGGTTATAGATAGGAGTGGAGAAGACAGTTCTCAAATCAGCCGGTCCATAATCATTTATAGCAGCAACAGAGAAAAAAACACTCGTGGGAAAATATTTTAATACATGTATTTGGTACTCAAATAGTTGTTGCTCTGTCATACATTATCGTTCCTCGTAAATTGGTAAACTGATTGGGGCGGTTGCAATTAATATTAGCCAGTTACAAAATACTGACAGGGCGCACATTCCGTGCTCTAATTTAGAAAGCGTGCGAAAGTACAAAGTCCGATCAATTGGGGCTGTCAGTCGATGACGTAAGACAGCTCAGTCCCCATAATTACGACCTTCACCCGGTGTTGAGGTAACAGTCACTTCAGACGATCCGTCCGCCATAAAAACACACTTCGAAACAAGTTTATGAGTATAGAAATGAATCGACTGTCACATACATTAAAAGAATGAGATCAATCTTTGAAGATGAAACTTTTCCCAACGATACAGTTCCTTAGATTGTTCTATGTTCGTTGATTTTCAAACATTAGAACAATCGTTGATTTACAAATACATTTATAAAATTTTAATTAAACTGGTTATAATTATATATTTTTTAAGTCATCAAAACATACCAAAGACAAATAGCAGGAAAAAAAAACAACATATTTGTTGGAAAATCTACCCTGGAATATGAATCAACCTAGTCCATGAAATATCGTCAGTGATAACTACTCTTATAATGTGATTCTTTTCTCAGTTTTCCTTTGAAATTAGTTCTAATTTTTTTTTTTTTCAACAATCAATTATCTAACAAATACATGCAAACTCATATACAAGTACCAGTCGACATCAGCATTTCTTGTCTATATAAATTTGGTATCCTAAAAAGGTGCCTTCCCAATCCAATTTACCTATTTTTTCCCAATTTCAAGTTAAAAATATCCCAAATGCCTGGGAGAATAATCCAGAACGATCCCCAAAAGATTCACTATATGTATGAACCTATATTTATCTTTCATTGTACCTCCTGGAAACACAAGTACATGTCAAAGTATCAATGAAAACGTGTCGAGTTTAATTATTGTAACTTATAGTTTTCTCATTCTCTTGGGCAGTTTTTGCTGAAAGTGATAAAATTCCCAATTTGGTTGAAAACTATGGTAATTTTCCTAGTTTGACCGGTACGGGTACCATTTCCAAAGTAGTGAGGAAAAACACTGGACGTTGTAGAATAAATGATGTAAAATGTTTACGTTTTTTATCTTATATATATTCGCGTTTATTTCTTCTGTATGTATAATGCGTTGATTTTTTGTTTTATTTATGTTTTTCAATAAGTAAATGTTGTTTTTTTGGTGTGTTTAGTTTTGATAGAATCCACTTTAAAACAATATGTAAGGATATTACAGATAAATCTTCATGTTGACCATTTACGATATAAAAATAATACTTATACAAATAAATCCCTACCTACCTACCATAATTTTTTAGTCATGAAACCCGAAACAAACATATTTTTTTTAACCCTAATGACGTTAATGTCGTAAATATCAATATTTTAGGAACTGGTATTTGATTTCAATAACAAGTGTTTTCTGCGACCCTAAGATACAGTCGTATTAAAATTAGAACTTTGAATTGTGCAAAACAGAACAGGAAAAAAAAACTTTTTGCATAAAGCAAAGGTAACGCGATCGTCGTTTTACAACGGACAGAATGACCCTTGGCAAACTGACATTAACTGCTCCCAAAGCAAACAAATTGCCGACAAGAAATGATGTAATGATTACCTATATATTGTCTCATTATTTGTCGATTTGCGGATTGATATAATTAGCAACAGCAAAGTCGTCGTTAGCCGCCGCGGAGAAGAGAAATAATCTATCATGCGTGGTGGCTATGTAGCAAGAACAGGTAAATATTCGCATAGCGTGTACTTATTGTTTACGTCTAGACCGCGCAATAATTCCCTAGTTCAGTGCATACAGGACTCAATTTGATAACTGCCCCATTGATCCAATTACGCAATTCAGCTCATAGCTTACTCTAAAAACAAAAGTAACCAAAATGTGTGCTTAATAAACAAGCCCATGCTTAATTTTTCTCGATATTTATAACTTGAGCCAACTTTTTTGCTCATTTTAACCATTCTAAAAATGGTAAACCCTCAATGGCTTATACACCAAGAACGACCCAGTTTGTTTAACATCTTTCTTAAAGAATTTGACACAGTCGTTGAAATTTCAGCACCTGCTTGATGTGTACGTACATTAAATTTTATTCATTTTTTTAAATAATATTTGAAAATAATTCGCATCAAAATTGCGCCTGGAACATTCATAACTATTTCCATTCAAACGAATTTATTATCCCATTATCACCAAATAATATCAGTCGATTACTCTAAATACTCCCAATAAAGTTTTTTATTCGTAATTATTGAAATGGCAACGTAGATAATTTATGTGCAAAATTGCTCGTTTCAAACGAGGATCCCCAGTATATTATTAAAAAACATTCGGTGCGCATGCGCACACAGTTGAAGGTACATGTATATTACATTTTTTAAACGGAATACATAATGCATGGATATTTAACGAGCAATTCAGCAATTAATATATAGAAACTAATCATATCAAAGTTGTAGAGCCTCATGTGGACAAAAATAATTACACTGTGTCTTGTTGACAAATACTGCCTTTAAATGTTATGTGACTTTCACAGAGTTTTCGTTCCTTGCTTTTACAGACACCTGTACCAGAATCGCTGCCATTATTGGCACAATGATCAAAATAATTATATTTGTTTAACTATTGCTTTATTTTATATATGTGTTGAAAATGAATTTTTAACTTTGGAGTCAACAATTTTAACTTTATTATAGATATATTTCAGATTAGTCGGTCGTGTTTTATGTTGAAATTTACGCGCAGTGAACAATTTTAAATCGTTTCTGTTCCGCATGTTTTTTCCTTTAATTCAACGTACCATTCACTCCTTTAAAAAAAAAAACGCCCTGGTTCGTGCTAAACTTTTTAAAAATGTATTTCATGATCAGATTGAAATAAAACAGCAACACGCAACACGTTTGGTGCCTAGGATAAATAACATTAAAATTTTAAATTTTATTTAACCTATTCACCGTCACAGACCGATAACTCTTGCAAGAAACGTTTTTTGATAAATAAGCAAGAGTTTGAAAGAAACGTTTGGTGATTATATATCACAAGCAACAGTTGAATTCACTTTTTAGAACACATCATTTAAAATTTGAAGTCACAATGTTCGTCGTTCTCGAGAAGACATTCCATATAAATATTTACTTAAACCACGAGGCAATGCTTTTTTGTCGAGATTCAAGATGTCACTGTTCATGATGATGCGTCGATAATCAGCGTTTCAGTGTTGAATTGCCAGTGTGCAATAAAACACTCTGCTTTTAAAATGCAGATGTTGGGAGAGATAAAGCATCGATTTGATATTTCAATTAAGATGTAACTCTCTGCTTCTGTAATAGCATAAAGGTGTATCTACAATCGTTTTCAAGTTTGATTAGCATATTTTATAAACAGTTGAGCGTCAGTGGGTTTCAAAGACATTTTACATTTGCGTAGCTATCGTTATCTATTTTATTTGGATAAATTGTCGACTGTATTCGAACCAATACTTCTGTGCCTATATCCACAAAGCTTCTTAGTGAAATCTTAAGTAAATTTCTGAAATGCATAAAATTCGTTAAGTCTGTGGCTGGTTCATTTAAAGTGTATTTTTGTTTTAAACGGTTTCAATCAGATAAAGAATCAACAGTTGCGTTTTATTTTACCATTTTTCAGATAGAAAACATATAGGTCATTAGGCAAAAAAATCATATTGGTCATTTTACATTAAAATAGTCCAAACTAGTAAATAGTGTTTATGTCTTTCATATTTTACCAAATGGTAAACATATATAATTGGATTTCACATAGAAATGTTGATATGAAATTTTCACTTAAGTTCACGTTAAGTTAAGTAGTTGCTGAGGAGCTGTGTGAATACCGGCCCTATACACAAAGCATCTTAAGTCATTTCTTAAATATTTTCACTGAAGTGCAAAATTTGAATGTATTATATTACTTTACTTAATAAACAGATTAATATGTTGTTGATATTCCTACAATAACATTTTCATAATGATATTATTTTCAAGTATACCGTGTGAAACACTGTTTCTGTATGGAATTATATATACAGTTGAGAAATTTTCCACATTAAAGGATAACGATAATATTTAACTAAAGATACTTTGTGAATACCGGCCCTAGACCCATGTTCACAAAGCTCCTCGGTGAAAACTTCAGTTAATATCTGTGTCTGGTTCATTACTAGTTTATTATATCTTAAATACATCGAAAACAATAAATGGTTGGTTTCCGCTTACATCTCCAAAAAAATCTAGGAGGGGAGGTAAAATATAATAAAAAAAATTCTGTAACCTTTTTTTCTTCGCCACACATTCACCGCACAGTTTAAGTTTATTGGATTGCATGTGAAATGTTTAAACGCCTCCCAACAAAGAATCTGTACCTGAACTGTAAATAAGGTCATCGAAAAAGAGAATTGCGGCAAGAAAATAATTTAAGCGAAAACTGCTCCTTTTTCCCCAGAATTTGAAAAAGTTAATGATTGATAGGCCAAAAAAACCTTTTAGGGTCGGTGGAAAAAATTAGAGGGGGGGTCGGGTAAGCGGAAACCAACTTTTGTTTAGGCCTCATGCTAAAATAAAGGTGTTCCCTCCTAGCAGCATGAAGTCATTGACCAACGTTAATTGTGTCACGTGACTCACGCACTAATCCTAATATAACGGAAGGCACAGTTGTTCACTCTACTAATTCGTTTCGTTTGATTTTAAAATATGTTGAAGAAATAATTTTCCATTTAGAGTTGTTATTCGGATAATAAACAACGATTTGGAGTTCTGATGCGTATGAATTTAACCACAAGGGCGTTAGCCCGAGTGGTTATATATACCACATCAGAACGACAAATCGGTGTTTATTAGCCGTTTAACAACGATAATGCAAAACTTATTTCGATTCTAACATGACCTGACAACCTTTTCAATGTCTGCAATTACAGTGAAAACTATTTGTTACAGTTTTGGAAATAATTTTTTCGGATTGTTTATTGGTAGTTTAACAACGGTGAATTTTTTTCTTTCTCAATAGAACACTCTGCGTGTGTTATGTTAGAATAAATAATTTCAGATCGATTTGCTGTAAAATAAATTAATTATATTTGACACAGTAACGGACAACTTGAGTGTCCGATTTAATGTAATGTGTTGTTAATTACTTGAAATAATGGGATGTAACTATAAACATAATTTTGGCGATTTCCATAAATAAAGCGTCGGAAGTGTTTGATAAAATCACCGCACATCAGTCAGTATTTTTTTATTTTCAGAACTGTCGTTTTAACACTGTGTTCTATGATTAATCATGACCTGTACACGGGCTTGTTGTTTGAAAGATTATTTCAAAGATCGCAATAGTGTTGTGGATATGGTGTCCGCCTTACGACCGGGAGGTTCCGGGTTCGATCCCCACACAGGGAGCGCTCTCAAGATCCCTCTACAGACAACAAGTGTTCGTTCTTCTCAGAAAACGGACTCGAGAGCGTCTCTATAAGCCTAAGGCTATCGATGAAATCGAGCTAAAATGAATAGGTTTAGATTAAAGATTTCGTGACACTGGAACTCATAGTCTTTGACATGTAACATGACATGGCGGTTTAAATCAGTAGTCGATCATTTATTGGGAGAACCGGTATGTGGATCTTCAGACGCGGCGAATCTTCTTCACCGGCATGCATTTGATGAAAAAAAAAACTGTGAGTGTAGCCCAAACCCTCTCAAAGTAAAACATGAAGCTATAATCTTTAATTTTATTCAGATCAATTCTTAATTAACGTCAATTAGCCCGACATGAATATTTCGTTTGCGCATGCGTGTTAACTGCGCAGGGCAGCGCCATCTTTGATGCCTATCGCGTACCGAGTCTCCCTGAAGTCGAAGATTTGGCGCTCTGCGATGTAGTTACTTTCAATTAAAGCGCACCGGCGCAGTCTGCTCTTTATGTTCGGGAAGCGTTCAATCGATATTGTATGTGATTTACGTACGCGATACTTGTCACACTTACTTTTAAATCAAAACGAAATCGCATTTAAGTCTGAATTAGGAAAGTGTTAATAATTTACTTTAAATGTTTCGACCGATCAACAGATTCAATTTGTTCCTCAATTAAGATAGGGTACAGACACTACCATTTTATGTAACATGATAAGGGATTTAGTGAAGAGCAATAAGAATTTAATTGCTTTTTCGTTATTATTTATTGACTTATTACATTTTAGTAATCATTTGTGACATAATTTTGCTATTAGTTCAACATCACTTCTTGCAGTTTGATGTAAAGATTATTCTACTGCGCAACAAAATTTATCTTGTCGTATGAACGAGTTGTGGCTACATTTTCCGTATACGTGTATTTTATGATTCTTCTAAGGCGTAAAAAAAAAAGTTGTTGGTTTCCGCTTTCCCGACCCTCCCCTCTCCTCCCTCCCCCCCCCCCCCCACATTTTTTCTGACGACCCTAAAAGTTTTTCTGCCTATCGATCATTAACTTTTTCTGATTTTCGGGGAAAAGAGCAGTTTTCGCGTATATTATAAGTTCATTGCCAGAAATCTCTTTGTCTATGACCTTATTTATAGTTAAGGTACATATTTTTTGGGGGGAGGCGTTTAAACATTTTACATTCAGTCCAATATACTTAAACTGTGTGGTGAATATGCTGCGAAGAAAAAAAAGATAAAGAAAAAAAAAGTTATATTTTACCTCCCCTCCTAGATTGTTTTTGGAGATGTAAGCGGAAACCAACCATTCATTTTTTTTAGATATAAGCGGACCCCAACCATTTATTCGTTTGGCCTAATGTTAGCATTCTCCTAACTGCGTCGTCACACACTAGAAGGTCCGACAGCCAACATCACATGTATGTTGTGCTCAATAAACACAAATTATATTTTTAACCTTCAATGTATAATTCTGTGCTAAACATTTATGTACTAAACATTTGTTGGCTACCTATGCATTTTTGTTTTAAAACTTATATTCTAACATGATACTCGCTAATTTTTATATTGACAAAGAACAAAATTATCGTTGTTAAGCTACCCAATACACAACGCAAAACGAAGTCCCGACTCCGAGCGGAGCATAGTAAAGCGTAGTTCCAATTACAATTGCAAAAATATGTGTCAAACCATGTCAGAATCGAAATAATTTTGCCATTATCGTTCGTTATTTGCCATTAAACAACTCTTTGTCGTTCTGATGCGCGGCTATTAAACAACTCGGGCTAACGACCTCGTGGTTAAATTCCTGCGCATCAGAACTCTGAAACATTGTTTATTGGCCGATAAACAATGATACATCGAAATTATTTCTTCAATATATGTAAGTAAATGCCAATGTTGTTGATGATTCAATAGGAATCCGTTGCTTGGCATTCGATAGATATCGTGTACGTTGTCAAAGAATGAAGTCATGTCGAAAACAATTTTCAAATTTAAAGTAGTTTTAAAACTTGTTTTGGCCATTTTCACACATTTGGTGTTTTGAATGGACAATAAATACATTAAGAAGCTTTCACCCAGAAATCTCATTAAAGCGTGCACATAAATTTAAGTCAGCAATATAATCGTCTAGCAAATTGCAATTTGACAATAAAATAGATCACACCAACAACAAAACACAAGCACACGCATATACAAATACATCGCAATCAACAAAACTTATCTGAGTCCGTAACACCGATTTCCATGACGTTCAACGGTGTTAAAAAGCAACGCGAGTAACCCATTGTGGGCGCCGAGGGTCCGTTGATGCAATCTCTCTAATTAACGTGGATTTTTATTTTTAGCAGTGTTACCAGACACACTCGTGTGCCTCCAGTATCACGACTGAGGGCCCATATCCACCAAAACTCACCCGCCCGACCCGCGGGCTTGCAAGGCCGACGCCGTTAATAGGCATAGTCATGCTTGATCTTGAACTATCGCATTTTGGTACAGAGCCGTCATACATCCATTATTTACTTAACAATGTGTTGTTTTTATTTCTTCTAAATTTACGACCCATTGTCTTAGAAGCGAGAATCAACTATTTCAATAAAATGACACATTATGGGTGATTAAAACTCTGACTGGCATATGCTATGACGCCAACTGCGCTTGACAACCCATTGTTTCAACCGTTTTCTAGCAATTAAATAATTAAATTCATTTAGGAAACACTTGGTTTAACGTGTTGTCAAAGTGAACGATCTGCGATGTTTTGCAGACTAGAAACCGTTTCGTCTCCTCTTTATTTCGGTTACTTATGAATTAAGCTTTAAAAAGAATATGTACAAGTATTCGCTTCATGTTTATGATGCGCTTTTGCTTCACTGTTATTATGATTTTAATAATTTAGTTTCTCTTCAAAGGTCAAAGGCGAAAGTTGTATAAGAATCGTGTGGTAAAATTTAAATTTAAGAATGCATCTATTGACACGAAATTAGTACTCTGATGTTATCATTTTTTTATATGGCACAATTTGCCGTCGGACTTATTTGATTTGCCTGGCTAATTATTACACATGTACGTTTCAATACATCTGTTTTAACTCTTAAAATATACATTCACTTTATGAACGTGGTTTAAATATATATCAAGGCCCGTATTCACCAACACATTCTAGACTTCAGAGTTAAAAAACAGACTTTGATTGAAGAACCATTCTCTTGCAAATGTGTTCGCAAATATGCTGGTATTTATGTTGCCTATTTCATTTATAAAATCGTTTTGAATGAGGAGTGTCGTGGGAAAACAGGTTTTAATGCATGTGCGTAAAGTGTCGTCCCGGATTAGTCTGTGCCCAGGCTAATCCACAGGCTAATCCAGGACGGCAATTTCCGCCTACAGTGGATTTATGTTTAGAAGAGACTTCCTTGAAACAGAAAATACCATAAAATCGGAAAGTGCCGTCCCGGATTAGCCTGTGCTGACTGCACAGGCTAATCCGGGACGACACTTTACGCGCTTGCATTAAGTCCGGTTTTCCAACGACGCGCCTCAAATAAAAAAATGCTTCAATTTCTGTTGGTGAATGCCAAGTAATATTCAAATAACGGCCTTAGAACAGAACAGTTTAGAACATATTTTTTATTCTCAAGTCTAAAGTCTAAGAATGGGTTGGTGAATACGAGCCCAGATTACTTTTTCCGATCATAATTATACGCACATTTATAATTAAAGTCATGCAAATAAATGTTCAAAAATAATTGTAAATTCTAATTGTGATATCTGCACGTTTGTACTGCTTTCTTACTCTAACTTTACGTTTATACTGCACTATACACACTTGTAAATATCAATTAATATTCAAAGATTTCAATGGTATTACTTTACTGTATCTAATTCAATGTTTCTGATGTATATCTTCATTACCATCATTCAAACGAGCATATAAAACATATTTACTTGAACAAGTCAAACAGATGTAACACAAATATCACAATTATAATACTGATATAGATATATTTAGTTAGATTGTTAGTTAAATAATTCTGGTTTGCTAACTGTATATTAAATCTAAGAAACTAAAAGACAGACAGACAGACAGACAGACAATTTATTTAGACTTATACATATGTACATCGTCTTAAATACATACAAATTTGAAATAAAGTTATGTCACGTATCAATATATTACAATGAATACTAAAATCTATATTACATCTTTAATCAGTTGAATATTCTTTATTTAATGTGCTCACCATTTATTACCAAATGTAATAGCCTCGTTATGCAAATGGTTTATATCTTATCACATAAAACCGTACAGGCATGCACTTGTTGACTACAAAAAATACGACGAAAGTGTATAAATTTCACACAAATGTCATAACGGCGTATGTCATCTGATTAATACATTTACTACAATATAATAAAACATAGACTGGGTCCATATTTAGTCCGTATGAAAAAATATTTCCACGCTGGTGCGTTCTTAAAATCGGATTTAATTTTCATGTTCAATTATCTTTGTCATCTCGGCTTTAATAATCGTTGCACTAGTAATATGCTGATTAATCGCCGTATGTCGTCCCAGTAATGACGTATCATCTGGTTCCACGAAAAACTGTTGCAATCGTTTGCACACGTGACGCCGCCTATAAATGATTATTAATTTTGGTGAAACTTATTCACTGATAAAATAATTTAAACAATTAATTATGTTTGTACGAAGAATTCAAAACTAACGATGAAGATGCTTTGAAACAAAAATATATCAAAGCCTATAGTGTAATTAATAATGGATTGCTACAGGACATTCTGCAATGAAATTTAAAAAAAACACAATATTGTTCAGTGCTTGCTCTGGAAATAAAAACAAAGACAGAAATGAACGCCTTTGTTCTATGGTATTCTGTTATACGTGTTGGTTTTAAACATTTAATGAACATCACAACAATCACACAAATCTCGTAAAGGCTAGATACCAGTAAATAAGCAGCTACCGGTAGATACTGGTGGTCCACTCGAAAGTAGTGCCTTACACTAAATAGTTCCAATTTCCTCTTGCTTAAAAGGGTAGTTAGAAATGCTAGAACTAGAGAAATCGTTATTTCTTCATGGTTGTAGTTTTCTTGCGTAATTTGATGTATTGTAACTCATATTTTTTTTTTTAAATTAAATAATCGGAGCATGGTTTAATAGTGATACTATGTGCTCATGATAAACATTGCAAATGAAAACAGTATTTTCTACCGGTGGCTGCATATTCAGGTGACATAATTTAATCTTATTTTTATTTGAGAAATTGAGAGTAGATATATGCATCTTTAAAAGAAGGCCAGGCTTGCAACATCTGAAAGAAGCTTGCAACATCTGAAAGAAAGAAAAGTTGAGAAAAACAGCATTTTGACATTTATAATGGGATCCTATGGACAATTGATTTACTGGCTTCGAACCTAAATGAACTAAATGACAAACTCCTGTTATGCGTATCGTGCACAATAACAACGACAATGAAGCGTTAGCACATTTATTTATTTGTGACTGTTACAACACTCGTATGGCCAAATTTGTGCTAAATCATACTGATTTATCAGGCCTTGTAAGTTCCTCGACATGGGATGCAAGCGCCATGTATCAATCTTAAAGACGTTCGCAACAAAAATTAAATAATTGGGTTAGTTTCTCCTTTTGCTTCATTTTCTCTTTATTGTATATAGATTACAATATACTAATTTCATCTCTTATGTCCATTCAAAATAAATTGTTTTAATAGTAAGAGTTCATAAAGCATATATAATAATCAAAAACACACTTATGCAATGTATTTCCAATCGGAAATACAGAAATTCAGAAATTCTGAAATGATCCTTTAAATATCTTGATTCTAGTTTGGCAATTGATACGTTGTTTATGTTAAAACGAAACGGGAAAAAGGCTACACAGGCACCCTATTGAAATCCAATATTTCCCAAACAAATGAGCTATTCTTTTTATTAATGTTTTAGTGGAAGTATACATTGATGGATGTATGTGCGAAATTTGAAGAAAATGTGTCTTTTCGAACAAAATATGCATTTGAAAAAAAATGACGTTTCAGAAAGCATTATAAGTTCCTATTTGAAACACTTAATGCACCTATCAATATTTTACGGGGGGGGGGGGGGGGAGCGGCGGTAAAAACCCGGGGAATTCGACTAATTGTATTTAGGGGCATCTAATTCCCCACCCTAGGGTCAAGCATTTTTGACTAAGTCCCCTCAATAGGAGATGCTTAATTGGTGTATCCAATGGCCAGGGGCCAATATTACCGGGATCTAAAATCCAAATAAAGTTTCCCGGGACCCGGAATCATTCCCGCCTGTTGGGAATTGCTTTCAGTCAAAAGTCCCGTATATGCCCCCCCTGGGGTAAAATATTGATAGGTGCATTTATGTCCAGTCGAATTCATTATTTTAGCAGTTTATGTACGTAAAGCGTTTTTATTATCAACATACTCTTGTATATTGCCAAACAAAGCAGTTAAAAACATATCAGTTGAAAGAACCATAACCTTGCTTGAAAAAAAGCTATCTTATAACGAAAACATTGATAAAAATCCAAACTCAAAAAAGGGGCTTCGACAGGTACCGTATTCAAAACTCCATATTTCCGGAACAATTCCGGTGACCCCTATTTTTTAAGACTGTTTTAGTTTCAGTATACAATGACGCATGTATGTGGGATCCTTGAACAAAATCTGTCGTTTGGAACAAAAGTTATTCGTATATTTGATTCTTTATTGACGTTTTCACAGGCATATTAAATAGAAAATTTATAACCTAATTAAGCGTCCATTAAAAGTCTTTTTTTAATGGTTACTGTAGATAAAGCGCGTTTTATCATTAAACTGCACTTGTATATTGCCAAACGAACATTAAAAAAAGATGCATTAAAAAATCTCCATCCTTTTTTTTTAATTAACGCTTTCTATAATTCCATATAGCTAATCATACAAACTAAAAAACGGCTTCAACAGGTACCGTATTCAAAACCCAATATATCCGGAACAGGGCCGATGACCCCTATTTTTAAGACTGTTTTAGTTTTAGGATACATTGACGCATGTTTTTGCAATTTTTTTAAGAAAATATTTCGTTGAAAAACAATTGTTGCGAACGTCTTTAATACAAGACACACAAGTCGTTAAAGTTTATTAAAGATATTGAACTCCAGAAAAACGAAATGAAAATTGTCAAAAATACACGGTTTTCTTACATAGTCGTGTAGAACACATTACAAATGAGACACACATGTTTTTTTACTTGCCTGAAAAATAATGGTTTTATATAGCTTTCGTCTTTTTCATCGTCCTAAAATCTATAGCGTCTGCAGACGAAATAACCCATCGAGTAATTTAAAAATAGCACCGTTTATATTTAGATAATCACGTGACAGTTTAGTTTTTGTCGAGTCGCGCATGTGCACACTTGAATCAGTTGCTTGTATTGGAGAAAGCCGAGGTATTTGTAAATCGGGAATACCGGGTTCAGGGAAGTGCGAGCTTATTCAACTTTTATTTTTCAATGAAATATACAGCTTATGACAGTATTTTAATGCCCATCTGAAGTTCAGTATCCTTAAGGAAAGAAGTTATGTTTTTTTAGTTGAAGGATACCGAACAATTGCATTTGTATTTAATATATACCGTTCAAGCTCTTGATGAACATCTGACATCGATGGCGTAAGCTTTCCATCAAGAAGCTTGGTGCTTCACACCGGGCACTACAAGACCCAGGGTCACCTCTGGTACCGGGCGTCTCATGTATCTTACACCATCCCCTTTTACCCAACTAATAAGTCTTCCGGGGGTGATGGCCATATGGGAGAGGATCCCGGTTCACTCGATAAAAATGTACAACACTCACCCTCTTGCTGAAATAAGAGCACTTTTGGCACTTTCGTGTAATTTTTTGCTTCAAGCCCGTCACCGGCATTTTAAGAGTGATACAAACTAGTACTAATATCATATGTAAAGAGTGAGTTAAGGATTTTGGCGCTAAATAAGAGCCATTTCTGACATAAAGGAGAAATACCGTTTTGCACAAATCTTCAGCTGCGAGAGCTGTGCATGCATAAATAAAATGGAGAAAATACGATAATAAAATTCAATATTTTATTTCTTTCCTTTTCTTTTTAATTTGATCAGTGTATACGTTTAAATTATACATATTTTTGGATAAATATATGAGGCGCGTCGTGGGAAAACCGGCCTTAATGCATGTGCGTAACATGTCGTCCCGGATCAGCCTGTGCAGTCCGCACAGGCTAATCCGGGACGGCACTTTCCGCTTTTATGGTATTTTCTGTGTCAATGAAGTCTCTTCTAAACATAAATCCACTGTAGGCGGGAAGTGCCGTCCTGGATCACTCTGTGCAGACTGCACAGGGTGATCCAGGACGACACTTTACGCACATGCATTAAATCCGGTTTTCCCACGACGCGCCTCATATTAGGTATTTTTGAAGAGATGAAAGACGCGTCTATCGCATGATACTATTCCGTCATAAAGTTTGTATTGCTTATATCAGTTGATCAATAAATCGTTCTCAATTTCAATTCGCACAAGGCGAAGTTAATGCAGTTGATAAATGCACGTTTGCTTGTATAAAGAGATACTAGTATTATGTTTCCGTAGAGGTCACTTGCCAGTACAGTGCATTGCAGCGTAAACTCACACGAATGAACCAACACAAAACGACATCGTTTCCTGGTTGCACAAAACTCATGTGCCACTTGTTTGAGGTCAATTTCATCAGTTCTCTCCTTGTGTATGTGAAGAATCATCAGGTGATTGAGACGCGACTGGGTCATGGTTGTACGAAGGTACGTTTTAATGCGACGCAACAGAGAGAAAGTCCTCTCACTGGTCGCATTGGTCGCGGGAATGACGAGTAGTATTTTTACTAACAACACAACTTCGGAGAATAATTCCCTCGATGGGATAGTCTGCAGCCGCAGGTAGTGGATCATGTCCGATAGTGCCACGGTAGTTTGGTTACCGGTTTCAAAGTAAGTCTGTAGCATACTAAGCTGGACTTTCAGCCGCTCTTTGTCGACATCAGGGGTGTAGAATTCACATACGGCATCAAGTTCCTTCGTGTAATCCTTGAATTCGGACTGTGCACCTTTGATGAGGAGGTCTTCCTCGTTGCGCAGAACACTGTACCCTGGTTGGTCGAAATTGTCCTTGATGCTGGATATAGCAAGGTCCTCGGCTTCGAAGTACTGAGGCCGGTCCTCTACTGTTACTGGAAAAGTGCCGTCACTGGTACCAAGATAGTATCGGCGAGGCATCTTCCTTTTCCTCGGCACAATTGGTTCAATTAACATCGATTTGGCTAACACTGTTCACTTGATTCCAGAACGCACTGAAACTTGTTTCACTACTAAGTTCCACAAGAGCCCTCAAAGTAAGCTTGGCTAGTCGCTGGCCCTCCGACGCCGATAGTGTGTCTTGCTGTAGAGTCTTGCTGAGGTTATCGTTAGACTGAGGACGTCGTGTGCTAGCATCACCCCAAACAAGAACTCGAACGACTTCATTTGAGCGGACACGCCGAGTACCCTCGCTCTGGTCTTGGAGTCCTTTGGATCGCACCGGCCATGGCCGCACCGGCCGCACCGCCCACGACGGCCTTGTGCTTTAACATCTTGTGCGGTATTTTCACACCTAATCATACATTTTCGAGCAAAGCATGCCTGTAATTTTAATGAATACAGATTGCGAGAAAATACGCCTATTTAAATGACATGCAGTATGTAAGGTAACTAAATCTTAACCGTTGAAAAACGATAATCAGTCTAGCACTCATTCCATATCAGCGCTTGTGTAAAAGTGAACTATGTGCCAATACTAAAACAGTTCAGATATGCTTCTTCAATCACCGTTGGATGAATTGAAACAATTTGGAATAAATGAATATAAAGGACTTACTTAATTCTTCAGCAAAAATATGACAGATCATTGACACCTGCGTATGAACTCGTAAATTTTCAATTTGTATCGTATTTCAGTTATAAACAATTGGTCTACACAACTAATGTAATTAATTCAAGTAGACCAAAAGAACACTGTGGTAAATTTGATCACAGTGGTTTTCTTGGTAAATGACTTTTGACAATGATTAAGGACACTAGAACGCGGGACTATTTATGCGTGTATTAAAATAAGAATAATGTTGCGTTGAAAAATGGAGCAATATCATTGCCAATGACATGGTATATACTTTGCATTCAACGCGTGATGACGTAGTTCAGCCAATGTTGATATGTGTAGTCGTAAACGTTCATGGCGGGCTAGCGGCACAGTTTTCAAATTCTAAGACACAAAGTGTTATAAGGGACTCTTGTAGTCTTCATCGACCACCGTGGTGTAAGTGTTTTGGTTCATTTGAATGCAATTTATAAAGAGTCGTAGAAAGCGCATAACTCAGAATCTTTGTTGTATTTTGAATGATTTTTGTTAACTTTTATTTGTAACCAGACTCTTCGTCCATTTTATGCTCCCCGAAAAATATGGGGTGGGTGGGGTCAAGGTCATGGTCACCGTTACTAAAAATAGAAAAACGGTTTCCGCTCAATAACTTTAGAATCCATAAAGAAATTTTAATGAAACTTCATACATAGATACCATATATCAAGACCTCGCTTGGGATTGCATATGGGATGGGTTGGTCAATGTCAAGGTCACCATTACTAAAAATAGAAAAACGGTTTCTGCTCAATAACTTGAGAACGCATTGATATATTTTAATGAAACTTCATACATAGATACCTTATATTGAGACCTTGCTTGGGATTGCATATGGGGTGGGTTGGGTCAAGGTCAAGGGTGACAGTTACTAAAAACAGAAAATGGTTTCAGCTTAATAACTTGAGAACGCATCAAGATAGTTTAATGAAATTTCATACATAGATACCTTATATTGAGACCTTGCTTGGGATTGCATACAAGCTGGTTGGGGTCAAGGTCAATGTGATAGCTACTAAAAATAGAAAAATGGTTTCCGCTCAATAACTTGAGATCGCATCGAGATATTTTAATGAAACTTCATACATAGATACCTTATATTGAGACGTTGCTTGGGATTGCATATGTGGTGGGCGGGGTCAAGATCACCATTGCTAAAATAAATGTGGTATTCGTGGAATTTCCACGTTTCTTGTTTTTTATTTTAGTTACATTTTTGCTTCTTCTGCATGTTCATGTGGTATTTGTGTGATATCCTCACATACAGTTTTGATGTCAGATTTGGTCCTGAAGTTCTAGTGATTTTTAGTCATTTTACAATCTGTGTCCTTCTCATTACATTTATATTGCCTGACAAAGCGCATTCCAGGGGAGCATCCATCTGTTTTACTGATATCCTTGTTTTGTTTTGTTTGGAATTTTAAAAGATGTTGTGTGTGTTTATGTGCACATGCTCTAGAAATGGTTTGTTATAGTACATGTTTAATTAAACTAGTAGAAAATAGATTTAACGCTAATTATTAATGCAATTATGTTAAAAATGTCTTACCAATTTATATCAGTCATGGTTGTTAACTTCGATACCTGTATTTAGATCTTGTATTATGCATCGTCGAACAGTTTTTATCACAATTCTACAACTATGTCAGATCAAGAAGAAACATAGGAATCTTCACTGACTAGTTTTCCGGTTCGCTGTCTGCATTGGGGCAGGACACCTCTAATCATTCGAAGTCTCTCTTGCACTAACAAACGTGATCTTATTCTAAGGAACCAGTTTGGTTTTACTTCTTTCTTAAAATAAACGAAAATTGTTTGAAATTTATTATGCCGATTATGCAAAATATGAACTTCCATTAGCACAGTTTGGAAGAAAAGCAAATGCTAAAGCAGAACGCTTAAGAAAGTTTTCTATTAATATATGCAAGCCTCTGGTCCTCCGTTTGGTACAAGCAAACACGAAAATAACTGTAATTATTGGTAAAACAAGCGTGTACTCAGAATTCTTTTTCAAAATTTATTCCAAACTTTGTTATTTGTTCTCCAGACACAAGTAGTTATGCTTTCATTAAAGGTTGGAAAGGTTAAGGACCTACTTTCTAGATATGGATTTAATTATGCTTGGGCTAATAACTCACAAATCAATGAAAGTAATGTTTTGTCTTTGTTTAAGCAACGAGTTATTGATGAATACTTACAAGAGTGGCAACTTGACGTAACTGATAATAGAGTTATTCTTGTGTATAAAGCAATAAAAACAACATTTTCATTTGAATCATATTTAGAAACAATCGTATCAAGAAATTTGAGAACAGCGATTACAAAATTACGTCTTTGTGCACATAATCTGAGAATACAAACTGGTAGATACGATCAGGTAGATAGAAATATGCGGTTTTGTCAATTATGTCAAAATAATGAAGTGGAAGATGAATTCCACTTCTTGTTGAAATGTACTACATTCGTTCAAATAAGAGAAGAATATATTAAAAATTATTACAGAATCAGGCCTAGTATGTTTAAACTCACGCAATTGCTAAATACACAGAATAAAACTGAGATGCTTTGGTTAAGCAAGTACATATCAGAGGCATTAAGTATTCGCCAAAATATTATGATGAACAATTAATAATAGATGTGTGTATATATGTGCATATTGATGTATATCTTTAAACATATTCTATACCACTACTGCTTAATTAATATGATCTTCATCTTGTTATTGTTATATAATTGTTGTTTACTTCAATGGACATACGAAAACAGTTCCATTTTAACTAGATGTACTATTCTTATGTGTGAAAATGCAAGTTTCATTTTTATCTTGTCAAGTTCATCCTGTTCTAGAAATATTAAAATTAATGATCACGTACTATAATGTATAATGTATTATTGTTAAACACTAGAAACTGTAAAGTTTATGTGTAATAAAATTCTGTTCTGTTCTGTTCTGTTTATTAAATATTAAATTATGTTAGGTTGTTTTTTTAAACAAACGTTTCTAGTGCAAACATGTATATGTATACAGTAATTGTGAATCAAATATTCTCGTTCAAGCAGTGTACATGTAGATCACTGTATGAGATATACATGTAATAATTGTATCGTGAAGTTGAAGTATACAGGTAATAATTAAATCGTGTAGTTGCAGTTGAACACGTTGGGAAATGAACATAGTACACGTATTTATTTATTGTCAATGTATGTTTCTGCGGTACTTAATTCATCCCATTCCTTATCATGATATTCATCTTATACACTAGTACATTTGGATGATGCACATATGTATATATTATTAAATCAACACGTGCATGTAACTAATGTTCCTACAGGTATTAGAAAAACGATGTAAGTTCAATGCACTTTCTGAATGTCTGGTTCAACTAGTAACAAGTTGTTTTGCACCACAATATGCTAACAGTAAGTATCCTATCAAAAGGAAATCTTAATGTGTTTAGTTAAAATCATTACAATTTGACCAAACAATTTTTAGCAAGATTTCACCGAAGCTCATGGACACCAAATATACTTCATATGCTAGTAGTTGCAGTTACAATACACATGAGGCGTGTCGTGGGAAAACTGGGCTTAATGCACGTGCGTAAAATAAAGTGTCGTCCCGGATCAGTCTGTGCAGCCCGCACAGGCTAATCCAGGACGGCACTTTCCACCTACAGTGGATTTATGTTTAAAAGAGACTTCCTTGAAACAGAAAATCCTCTTGGTGCTCTGGTTCCCCCCACAGCACATCTCCACACTGCAATTACAAAGATATTTCATTGAAACAAGAAAAAGCTGGATATTGTTTAAAAATTTGTCACAACATACGATGCTTGTCTTAAATGTTAATTACAAAGGTGTGCTGGGACACACTCCGAGTCCTCGTAGAAAGGTGAAAGGTGTGCTGGGACACACTCCGAGTCCTCGTAGAAAGGTGAAAGGTGTGCTGAGACACACTCCGAGTCCTCGTAGAAAGGTGAAAGGTGTGCTGGGACACACTCCGAGTCCTCGTAGAAAGGTGTGCTGAGACACACTCCGAGTCTTAAATGTTAATTAGAAAGGTGTGCTGGGACACACTCCGAGTCCTCGTAGAAAGGTGAAAGGTGTGCTGGGACACACTCCGAGTCTTAAATGTTAATTAGAAAGGTGTGCTGGGACACACTCCGAGTCCTCGCCTTACGCTGCTTCGGCGCGGAAGGACTGCATAAACTTCCAAATACATACAACAAAATATGAATAATAATTAGAAGGTATGTTTCAATTTCGTTTCACTGGGTAATGAACGAAACACACACAGACATACAAAACAAGAAACCAGATATCCTTAACGAAGAAGATTTGTGTAACGATTGCGCCTTGCTGTACCTGGTGCTGGTCAAAGTCAAACAGTCGTTAACTGCCTGTTCAATACTCAATCATTGACTTTGGCCCTTGACAACTTCACTGTGTGTGCCCAAGATTGGCTTTCAATTAGTCGCCATCGTTAATTGAATAGCATTGTTTGAGAAAATCTCAGGTAGACAAATTCTCGTTAACCTTCGTAGCTGTAATCTGGTTGGTATTTTCTTTAAGATTCTCTGTCCTCGAGCATGGGTGAAATATGATTTCAATTACGGAGGTATTGTCATTAGTAAGGACTGCCACTGATAACGTTACGGTGAGTATCAATCTTCATTTCAGAGATTATAATTTCCGGGTTATTAACGACATTTGTCATTCAAATTATACCTGTTTGTCATTGACGTAAAATTGATATGTTCTTTCTTCTTGTAGATTTTACAGTTTCAAAACATGATACAAACCGTGGATTAGATTATTGACCACCGAAAGAACCCTGTCAGGTGCCGTTAAGCCTTCACTAATTTCGCGAAAAGTGGATTGGATACCAAAATATTTTACATGTACAATATGTTGAATTGCAGAGAGCGAAATAGAAAGATGGTGCACATGCACCATCCCTTTTGGGTGTCCTTACGCCTGCACAGCAGCGACATATTTTACATATTATTTCTGTACAAGAGTAAATAACACGAGACATTAATTGTATGCGTTTACATTAAAAACTGTTGAATACATGTTAAGCACTATTTATTATTTGATTCCAAAAAATAGTAAATTGAAGGAATATTCATTATTTTCCAAATTAATCAAAAATATATACAGGATAATAAATTCTTGTGCGTTTGCAAAAAAGTAGACTACTCTGACACACTCGTGTATTTAAAATTAGTCCCGAATAGTCCATACTGCAGTAGTGACGTAATCACGTGGAATTATTTCGCTTGTCTCACATGTTACTTGTAGGGTCCACTTAATTATTACGAATCTATATGCATGTATACTCGTATATTAAAAGGTAGTCCCGAATAGTCCATGGTGACGTAATCACGTGGAATTATTTCGCTTGTCTCACATTTTACTGGTAGGGTCCACTCATTCACTACATAGCAAGAAAGCGTCGTGGCCGCTTGCAGTGATGCTGCACATGTTTAAGCTACATGTAGTCAAAAACTGCAATAATGATTTTGGACATATTTAATTAATTTTAGAAAAAAATGTTTTAAGTCATCAAAATACGTTAAATATAAATGCATAGCAATTTAATCACGGACATATTAAAGTTGCATGTTCTCTTTACTGTTTATGCACAAAATAATTTAGTGTATTCATATAAAGTACATTATTAATAAGGCATTGTTGATATTACCGTTCAAAGTATTTAATTCTTAATGGCAGACGTATGCTGACCTTTAGCAATGTAACTGTGTTGACATTCTAGATTAAAATGAAATATTACTTGTCTTTGGATTTTTGTTTGTTAAATATTCAGTTAGTTTAAAGAACACTCTGCAAAAAAAAAACCGGTAACTAGCGTCTATAGAGACGTATAAAATTAAACGTTTAGCAGTATTTATGGACATGGTGAAAATCAAAACAATAGTTGCTAACACAATTTTTGAACTTCGTCATGCTTATGTAGAAATCCTTTATTTTCTTCGTTGATAAACATGTGTAAAATTTGTATCGAGTCTTGTATTTATCTTAAAATGTAAACAAGTTTTAATTTATTTGATAGTTTTAGTTAATTTTCATTTTACATGTATTATAAGTATGTATTCATACCCTCTTTGGAGTATCCGTGTACGTTTCATCGCATTTAAATACACACATTCACTACATTTAATATTGTTTTTGGTTTTGGCTATGTATGAGCATATTTTTCACCAATACTATTTTACACGTTTGTGAAAAATAGGATCTTATTCTTCACAGGTGTAAATATTGAGATCTTATTCTTCACACATCACTGTCTTATTCTTCATATTTTCTGTGAAGTTTTTTATCGCAACCAGTTTTTTATATCCAGTGAAGTCATTTTCTGCCGTGATTCTCACGCATACCACATTTAAAACTGTAGCAAATGTGATCCTGTTCTTCTCATTTGTGTGAAAAATATGATCCCACATGTATATGTACAATAGTATTGTCATTATAACTTTGAATTTCTTGATCTTAATAATGATGACAACAAAGTCGATACACAGTGGCCATGAACAACATTCCAATCTAGTCGTTGGGTAGAAAACGAACTGACGGAAATCTTGAACGTCAATCTGTTTGTAGCATTTTTAATATGCTTACACTTAAATGTTTAAACTTTAAAAAATCAAATCAAATGGATATTATTAATGATTATTAATGGTATTTGTACATGTATTACCTTAATTAAATACAAGATGTACACATGATAGACATTACTAGGATATAAACATGTGTGTCATAAAAAAAAACGTCAGATTGTCACGGAGATTAGTTTTGTTCGGTCCGTCCATGTTTATCCTCTTTATGTTTTTCGTCTATGTATACCTGCCCCCTTTTTAGTATCACCTTACATCAAAGAACTCGCGACAACCGTCGTTACTCATTAAGTAAATCGAAGAACTTCAGATTTACTGATCTTCAAATACATTTTGAAAGATCTTAACTGTGAGGCACGTGGTTTGGGTCTTAATTGGGGCTCAAAATCAATTTACCTGTTTATCTTAACTCCTTGATAGGCTGCATATTGACTTGTTTGTTTGTCAATTCAATGGTACCTGTCGAAAACTATGCTTTGATTTTTTGTCTGTCGGCGCTAAGGAGGTTGTAAGAGAATATTAATTAACAACGATGATTAAAGGCTTGCGGGGGTAGTGTTATGACAAAAGTATTATTTAGCATTATAATAGAACACTCCATACAGGGGTGTTACTCAAAACGTTGATATGTGATTCGTTTAAGTACAAACTACACCTCTAGCGCGAAATGAACGAAATTTTCTCAAGAGGAAGAACTGACATGAATTTTTTAACACGAGGCAATTAATTTGAAAACGATAGGGCTTCCTGTCAGCAGATCGTTGGCACGAAAGTACATGATCGGGTAACGAATGAGACAGACTTATTCAATTACTGTTATTCATAGTCTAGATCGCTCAAACAATGACCAGACGATAGTGTCCAAAACACATTAATCTTGGCAAATTTTGTAAAGGTCACATATCTGAACCGTTTGTAGGTGGTATTGTGCGAATTCTTTCAATCTGTCATTATCAAAACATACATGGGCAAGATCTTGGCCTTACTTTTTCAGATGGTAATGCGTTTGTTTAATTGATTCATAATCGTTTTGAACCTTTCAACAGTTGAAGGTCCGGTGGTTACCAGTAACCTTTTAATACTGTTCGTTTCAGTATTCAAACTTGCATGGTAAGCCTGTGGTACATTTAAAAAAAGGTAATACATCCTAGATAATATACATTTAATTAATTTAATTTCAGTTCTTACTGCCATTATGTTTAAAGCGGCGTACATTAATGTATCATAAAACACAAAGTTGTGTTTTCATCATTCTGCGTGGACTGGGAAATTCTTCAGGACATAATTGAGTCCACACGAGTCGGAAATGATCGAATATTTATTTTTGTGGGTGTTATTCAAGAAATAATTTTCGATTTATCGTTGTTTATCGGCCAATAAACAACGATTTGGAGTTCTGATGCGTAGGAATTAAACTACGAGGGCCCAAGTTGTTTAATAGCCACGTATCAGAACGACAAAGAGTTGTTTATTGGCCGATAAACAACGATAGTGCGAAAATTATTTCCATTATAACATGATTTGACATATATTTTTGCAATTATAATTGGAACTAGTTTTTACTATGCTCCGCTCAGAATTGGAACTTCTTCTGGCGTTGTATATTGGGTAATTTAATAACGATACTTTTGTTCTGTGTCTATAGAAAAAATTGTGAGTATTATGTTAGAATGTGGGTTTCTTAATTGTCCTAGATACAGAAGACGACAACATATAAACTGTGTGTCATTACATATGAACTTGTACATGTACATGTATATGTTCTCACTTTGCATTAACATCTCTATTCCACCCGATGATAAAATCATTCAAACTAAACCAGTGAAGCTTTAGTAAGATTGGTTTTCGACATACTTATCATTTAAAATAATAATAATAAGTCTGTGTATGCAACCATGCTACAATCTACATAAAATTACTTGTTTGTAATAATATACTTATATAGATCTATACATTACGGTAATATAAAACGCGAGCGCAACTGTGTGATCAATGATTAATGCTTTTCTATTACATAAATGGTGTAATAATGCTATTACATAAATGGTGTAATAATGCTATTACATAAATGGTGTAATAATGCTATTACATAAATGGTGTAATAATGCTATTACATAAATGGTGTAATAATGCTATTACATAAATGGTGTAATAATGCTATTACATAAATGGTGTAATAATGCTAGAACTTTTACTGATGCAGTTTAAATATTTCTTGTTTACTATTTAATTATTCATTGATTAAATAAAGTCATATAAATTAAATATTGATTAATGACATTTATAATGCAATATTTCATTTTGAATGATAACTAATTAATTTTTTTTTAAATTAAGTTTCTATTTAAAACATCAAACACATCTATTTGAATAGTCCAAAGACTCGATGATGTTCAAACATTCTTTAATGTCAATCATTTCACATTTGCTCTGACAGTCTTTAAAAATATTGAATGTGAATGGTCACCCAGAGTCCCTTGTCAGTGATTGACAGATCAGACTTTTATTGATGAGTCTCAATCCCAGTATACTCAGCATCCGATAACAATCTACACGTGTATTTATTGTTAAACAATGATTTTGACGTGTCTTACATTCATCACCTTTGACAATGACACTTAAATATTTGTTTACAATTAAAAATAGTTAAACCACACACATTATTTTTTTTGCATTTTCATACACTGTCACAACAATGTATAGGTGGGTCTCGAGTGTAAAACAAGCAGTGTCCAGGTTCCTCACTATTTTGTTATGCGGGATGTAACGTCTGTGTGTAAGCGAGGAATTCCCGGTGTATTTTGGCAGCCATTTTCCAATCTACGTACTAACAATTTGGCATACAGGATTGGCCAACCGTGCCTAATTGATGGCCGCTTGAGTACTCACCGTCAAATTGTACAATACCGGTGGTCTAGATTGACTTATTAAGTTACAAAAGCCTATAAACAACCGCATCCATTTGCAAACAGAAACAGTCATGCAAATGTCTTTGGCATATAACAAGACGCGACAATCCATATACCCTTTGACCGAATCTTTGTGTGCCGTCTACTCTTACCAACTTTGATAATACGTCATAATGCAATAATTGTATAAATATCACGTGCAAATTGGTTAATTAATAAACACCTAAGATAAAGTCATCCATACGGTATCTCGATACGGAATAACTAATCAATTATGCACATTTTCAGAGTCTCTAATATAACGTGATTGACGAGTCAAAGTAGTTCACGGCCGATGGAAATATCAAAGGCACTGCGTTAGACATTCAGACAACAAAGAACAGTTTCCTTGATGTTGTTTCTTCAAATCTTTACACACGTTTGGTCGCGTTTTTCATGTCTATGTTACTTCAAATTCAAAGGGACCTATCATTTGAGAAAATAAATGAGATATTGTAATTTGTTGTTACTGATTGATTAATGTATTTTAAAACAAACCACCTACATAATTTGTAATTCATGCGACCCTTGTGTATACTTTTGCAAAGTATACTAGATGATAAAATGTCTATTCATTGTTTTGTTTGTATGGGCTCATCAATAATAAATGTTGGAACACATTTATGTTAACATTACTACGTGTTCAGACACATAAGTATAGTGACTAAATTCACAAAACAACGAACCAGTTTGTTATCCTTACAAAAGTTAGACGATAAGAAAAGGAAAAATAATCAGGCTAGTTATCTTCACAAGATGTTGCAGTGGCTTCTGGGGCTATATTCCAGAAACAGCTAATTGTTGATCTTAAAATATTTTCACTTAATTTGCAATTTGTGTAAGGTATGATTTACTACTACACGTAAATTAATGAATCCAATTACAGTTAAGTAAATATTAGTATAAAGTCAATAATAAGTGAAAATTGAGCAGAATGTAATGTATACATGGGATAAAATGCTGAAGAAAAAGGATGATTTAGATGCTAAGGATAAGATTTCACTTAAGATGTTTCTGGAATACCACTCCAGTTGTGCTAATACATTGTAGTTACATCAACAATTTTCACTCATATGAAAATACTAATAGTCCTGAGATGAGTTGCTAATAGCTTTAAACGCCAATTAAGCAAACAGTATGTTAACTTCAAGATTTAAATAGAATAAATACTAAAAGCAACTTGCTTATCTAGCTTTTTTTTAATTATTTACCAAAACAATTTATATAGAATAAAGAAGCACTTTAATTTTGTTTATGTTTAATTTACATAAATAACTCCATCCAAAATTTAATGGCTGGTACCTTAATTGGCCCTTAAAGGTTTGAGCAACTCGGCCCTGTAAATAATGCTGTACAAGTATAAATACAACAATAACGCATATTTCTGTAATATTCCTTTTATTAGTTTTGTATATTATTCATAATAACAATAAATGCCACAATAACAAATCAAAAAAGAAAAGTACAATAATAATAATAATTGAATATTAATAACGAAATAACAACAATAAAACAAGAGTAAAAGTATTTTGATCAATCACTCATTTGAGGTATTTTCTACGACTCATATTTCAAATAACGTCTAAAAATCTGGTATACACAATGTGCTGAAAACATCTACAGCATCGGACAGATTTCTTGTACACACCACGTAAATGTGCGAATAACAATGCAATGTCTATCGCGAAATAATGAACAACATGAACAAGTTATACTTGCACTATTGTCAGAAACACGTCTACATATTTAAAATTATTGCCACGCTATCTTAAGAAATTTTTCATTTTTTAATAGGTTTAATGATTAACCACCTCGTCATCAGTCACATCAATATCGTGGTCATCATCGGACTCTGAATACTGATGCTCACTCGTGACTGATTCCTTTCTATATTGCACATTGTCAGTGTGAAGTGGGAGAACGTCAGTGCCTTCCTCGGACGAGGAACTGAGGTCCATGTTTTCAGATGACTTCACGTCATCTTGGCGTTGCTCGACAACAAAACCAATCGGTTGCGTTATCGGATACAGGGGGAACATACCGACGCCACCTATAGAGGGGTAAGTTTTGCATGCCTGAACATGTGGATATTTGGAATTCGGTATTCTGCCTTTCACGGTTTTTGGTTCTTCTAATAGTCTATCGATGCTAAACGCACTGAACCCTTTCTTCTCTTCGACAACGTCAACATCAGGTTCGTCGTCAAAGCTTTGGTCTAGTTTTGAATCGTCCAGGTCATTTAACTGGTCTGCTGCGTTCGATTTTTCGTATTCTTCCTGTAATTTGCGGTGTCCTTCGGTGTCATTTGCGTCGAGAAGTTTTCGTTTCTCTTCCATTTTTCTCAGTCTCTCCTCCTGCTTCCTGCGTTTCTTTTCCAGTCGTTCCTGCTCCCTTCTCTTGATCTCCTCGGGGTCCATTGGTTCCCCGCTGCACGTCTGGGGGTGGGCGTTGTGCGCCGGGCGGCCGGGACCCTTCTTCGTGTTGTCGCGCTTCCTGAATTTGGCTCGTCTGTTTTGAAACCAAACCTGAAATTGACATAAAACCTCTTATAAGAAACGTGCAACAGCAATAGCGTTATAATGGAAATAATCACTGAAATACTGTAATCAAAAACGGACAAAATAACGTTTTAGTAGAAATGTGTAACAAAATTGCAGTATGAACTATGACAAAATGTATTACATATAAAAATATTTGAAATATTGTACTTTTCTAAATCTTCTTAATTGTATTAAAATTTTTAGTCCAATAATACGTGTTTGTATTTGTCCGCTGTATAATACGTATAGTGTCCTATTTAACGCATAGGTGTCCATTTCTACACTGTTGCATCCTACCCTACAGTTATAGGATCGCTTACTTTGACATAACACGTTTTATGTAACCTTGTCACACAACGTGAACGGCGGAGATATCTTTATAACGCTTTCGAAAGCTTTGGTAAAGTCACTTCACTCTATCATTTATCTTTTAATTGAATGAGAAATTGGTTTAGAGATCCTAACGAGACCTTTCAAACATGTCATGCGGGCGTTAAGATCGGCAGTAAAAATAATATAAGGTAAACTAATGACCTCCAACCGTATCGTGTCGCGATAATTTACTTAACCGCGTAATGGAAGCTGGCTTCAAATCGCGATACATCAACCGTTTTTGGAGGAAACTGTCTTTTAGCATAGTAAACGAATCCTCCAAATAGATATCTGACCTCAGCTCTTTCTCTATTCTTCAACGGTTGATAAACAATTTATTTGGCTGCAGCACGCTACCAGACGCTAACAATATCAACTGTTTCCTACCCTGCCGCACAGGTGCCCTAGACTGTGTTACCATAGAAATTGGGCTACGCCGTATAAAATCTTATGGTTTCGAATGTGTGCTTGTGATCCTTAAGCGGAAACAACCGGCTATCAGTTTCCACACGATCATAAATTATCATCTAAATACATACCATTTAGAATTATTATAGTTAGGCGGAAGACATATTATTACATTTTTTATTTAAGTTTCGACACGATTTTTTCATTTATGTTGTTTTTATTTTGCTTCAGCAACACAAATACCACACAATTAATAAAAATAATAATAATACCGTAGTTATTATTATTGCTAATACAAATAAAAATAATAATAATAATATTATTATTATTATTATTATTATTATTATTATTATTATTTCAGAATAGTTATAGTATAAAAAGTATTTATCCTGTGAAATATCAAATGGAAAGTTATCCCTCAAAAGGCCAAAAGAAAATGGATAAATATTACCATTTCACTCGTCCCATAGTTAAAGATCAAGCCATCATCCACTAAACTTTTTACCCTTGTTTCCCGAATAAAATCAATTACAATTTAGTTCATCCTTCTTTACACGCGTTTGTTGTAATAACCCTTTACACGCGTTTGTTGTAATAACCCTTTACACGCGTTTGTTGTAATAACCCTTTACACGCGTTTGTTGTAATAACCCTTTACACGCGTTTGTTGTAATAACCGAAAAAAAGAAAACAATTGTTCCGTAGACGTAAATTTCATTCCCGTTTAGTCTAAGTCAATCGCATTCCTCTAAATTTCTGACTCGTGGTGTTTGAAGATTCAATGATCAAAGTATCTTAAAAAGGCCTGTTATTAAACAAAGAGCACAAAAATGTATCGACAGAAGAGTTTGTAATCGTCCCTTCTAAACCCCAAAATTAAGTACTTCACTGAAACGACTTATTAAAATGTTCGCGTAAACACTGAAAAAATACTTGGCCAAATAATTGCCGTGCAAATGAAATAGAACAGCATTCAGTGAAGAAATTCATTGAAAATGTTCCAACTTGTTAAATTCTTTCTAAAATGATTGTCTTAATTCGCAAACGCGTGTTTTTTACATGTCATATATCAAACCATGTTTGTGTTATCTTTATAGCTTAACTATAAATACCACATTTAATTTTTATTGTATTTTAGTCTCAAAGCATGGCTTATTTTTGGAACGAAACGCTGAAATTATGAAAGACTGCAGATGGCGATCGTCGATTTATAAAAATAAAGCAAGAACTTTTAGATGCGTTACGAGCCAACCAGTGTCAAACCTCTCATGATCCCACCTTCGATCAGGCCGACTACAAAGCGGTAATATATGTAACACGGAAAGTTTCTGGGCAATAAAAGCCACTTGATAGAGCATCAGTTCATAATCCAAAATGCTACATTTGTTGCTTGTAGATTGATTAATAATTGAAATAATGGGAACAGCGATTGTTTAATTGATCATTATGGATAGATCATTTGACGTTTGGAATGCGACCGCATCTGCTACACGTTTTGGGCGGCTGCTACGAATTTGCCTCGCTGGACATAACGTGGGAGCCGGAACGTAACCACACGTGACACGCGTATGTGGTTAATTGTTATTTTATGACCTATTAAAATGTATTTCAAACAAATTTGGACAACCGAACGCAATAAACATTTCTTACATTATGACAGCCTTATTAACAGCTCCCATTTCTTATATCAATTGCGATTACAATTTTTCACTGAAGTTGAGTACATAATGTACATGAGCTAAAATAATATGCTAATATTAATAATAAATTAATTTCCATTTTAACAAACAGGCAAAGATAACTAAGCAATTACTAATCTTCTAGACTTAATTTCGTGCTTATAAATATTGAATTACCTACACGTAGCATTTTACAACCAGCTACATTTATTTCGTTTCCTCTCACATAAGTTTGAAACGCTAAATTTGCTCTTTATTTAAAGGTGATTTTATGTAGACGTAATTCCTATTACAAGTGAATTATTCTACACAAATGTCTGGATTTTTTAAGATATAATATTTTAATACGATTATGGCGACATCTTTTTCAATTATCTCGTTCCCAATATGATATGTTTTATTTAACATACTTTGTTCGCGATAATAAAATTGACTAAACGCTCCCATAAAATTCATTTTTGCCGACAGAAAATGGTGTAGCTCGCTATTATCGCTCGCTAATCGCTAACGACGATGCTGTCTAGGATTTAGACACTTTAAAATTATTTTGTTAAAATAGGCGTACTAAACGCATTGTGTGTGCAAGCCTGGTTGGTGATTTTAAAGGCGCTTATACCTCCATAAATTATATGCCTATGATTGAGCAACCATGATCACAGAAGAAGCTGTTCTCACGCGGCGGTGGTGAACACCAAATAAACAAGAGATCTTTTGTTACTAAAAGAAAATCGGACGAAGAAAAACTTTCATTTAAAGTTATGAGAACCTTTATATATCAATGGACACCTATGCGTTACATGCTCAAATAATAATTTTAATTTTATTTTGAAACTATAACTACTTTCACTGAAAGTTACCTTTTATCTTTTACAAAGGTTTTTTTATAGTTCACGCTGAATATAAAGAAAGCATATTATTATCTTTTTTGCATTTAAAGTGCTTTCTCTGGTGGTAACCTTTTTTCACAAGTATTAAAATATGAATGAATTCTAAACTTCCTTACCTGAACACGTGACTCTACGAGGTCAAGGCGCATGGCCAGTGCCTCGCGCATGAACACATCCGGGTAGTGACTTTCCTGGAACGCGCGTTCGAGCTCTTCCAGTTGCCACCCGGTGAAGTTTGTGCGCGTCCGGCGTCGTTTGCCCGACTGTCCGTCACTGCTCTCACCGTCACTGTCTGTAGTAAAAGTCATGGGTAACTTTAGTGCGTTGTCGTAATTATAATAATATTGTTGTAATAATACTACTACTGCTACTAATAATAATAATAAAACTAATAAATAAACTAAATAAATTAATTAATAAACAAAAATATAAAGAAAAAGACGATGAAGATGAAGATGAAGAAGAAGAAAATGTTTATTTTTGATTGGTGCAAATTGGCCTGGTTTTAGATATTCAATATTTATATATAAAAAAATCAACAATCGAATATTTAAAACATCCAATGGATTATGTGACATAAAATTTAATTGTTCACCATTCTTTTGGTTTTCCTGGTATAGCTTTTAATTGTTTTCAAATAATAATATTAATAATAATAATAATAACATTAATAATAATAATCAAAGACGCAACAAAACACTATTACAGCATTTTCATCTTTAATAATTATTCTGGAATACACGAACACTTAAGATTCTTATCTCCGAAACAACAATAACGAATTATTTAAGTTTCAAGACAAAAACATAACTATTTCTTAAGTAATAATTTAAACAATAAAATCATCAACTTACCACAATCTTTGTTCATGTATCTGTCATCTTTCCCGTCCGAGATGGAGCTATTGGGCGACAAAGTCATGGACTTTCTGGAAGCGAGGCCAGCCTCCATGGCGAAATTCATCTGGCTCGCCAGGGTCTGGGCATAGTCGTACGGGTACTGTCCGTGGGACGCCCAGGCGAGAGCCGCCAGGTTCCCCGGGTAGCCGGAGTAGGCCAGCTGCGGGTATAACATCCTCAATGCGCTCGCTTGCGAACTCGCGAAATAGCCGCTTTGTGTGTGCATTTTTAGTAAATCACCATTTCCAAGATTTGGAGAAGTTTTATCACTGTACGCCAACATGTTTTCTTTCACTTTGAAATTGACATTCATTTCAGTGGTAGACACTGGTTTTAAGCGAACAATTGCTCATGAATATTCATTTGTCAACGATCTAACGCCTCCGACTTCCAATCGGTTTTCCGATAGCCACAAAATGGGCGGAGCTATTGACAAGCGGCGCGGTTATTCGCTGCGCTCATCACTAAGATCTGAAGTAACATCTTTTTGCCCATTGGGCGTATTCGCTGATTGTAAGCTTTAACTTTTTACAAATTGTTCCCTCTTAAACAAAGATCAATTAACATAAATAAATGATACTGATTACAAATTATTGATATAATGGAAAATATTGCGAGAATCTTCGGCTGATTTAAACTGGGTTTAATTTCGTACTTTAAACTATTGACGTTATTTTTCAGGTTTACCGATATTAAGATTTATATTACAAAATACTGATTAAAGAAATAACTTAACAATACGATGTTGTTGTTTTAATTACGTGTATTTTTTTTTAAAATAAATTTAAAATACATCTATTACTTTTGGTCTTTTACGCAAATATCAAATGACCACGAACCCAATGGATTATTAAAATCAAATTGATCGTGTATTTTTGCATTATTATAAGATTAAATTGTCGCGTTTTTATATTTATTGGTGACATGGCAATTTATAAACTTTCTAAAATCTAAAAAACAAAAACTAACTGTTTAAAATACGAGCTAGTGTTTTCTTTTTATCTGTTCTCCTATAATGACTTATTTTCATATTTTAGTGCGCTGACTTCATCAACAGTCCCAATGTAAACTTATATAATGGGTTTCTATTACAGTCTATTTCCACTACATTGGATGGTTACCCGAAATATTTGTTCATCAGATGTGTGTATCCGGCGTAACAAAGTCATTTTGGGGCCAATCATTTCAGCTTTATATTCGCAACTATAGTATATTTACTTAACTTTCCAAGTTCCTCGAACTGAGCATACGAGGTCGCGCGCCTTGTATAGAGCTAAAAGTAAATAATGGTCGTGCCATTTTTGCACAATGTACAATAAGAGACGCATTAATGCCTTCGTGGCACTTTCTTAATTTACATCACTAATATTGATTACAACACAGGGGCTATACATCCCCCTGTCGATGTCCATTTGCCACGGCAGTCGAATAATATCAGCTCGAATAATCTAAATCACCGAGGTAATTAGTTACCGTATTAGTGTTTTAGTGGGAATGTAATGAAGCCACTAATGTTTTAACACCGCCATACTTCATCGGGATGGTGTCAACGCCGTCTCGAATGCTTTCCTATGGTCAACATTTCGAATCACATCTGCGCCCGTAGCACCAATTTCTGCCCTATCAAAATCAACATCAAGCATTAAAACACCCTGATTTACACGATTATTGTTATTGTAGGGTATAGGACAAATCATATCTCGGTTCTGTAATTATTGCATGGCCCTTGGGCAATTAATGTTTTTGCATTTTGCAAACAACAATCCTGATTGACTTAAATATATGCATCTTTGGTGTCAAGTAGCCAAATCAAATTTGAAATGGACATAATGTACATTACAGAAGAGTGTCAGATTTAAAATTGACACTAACGACTATATGGCGAGCCAGTTTTGCAGAATTAAAACAATGCATCTCTTCATTTGTCAAATGAAATCATACAAACATGCTATTTGCAAGTCAATTAGTTTCGACAATAGAAATGTCACTTGAATTAGTTTACACAATTTTACATAATTTCTCTTATAATTGTTTTTCATTAAAAAAAAAAATTAAAATGAAAATTGTTGTCATAAAAATATTGTTTAAATGTGTAAACTAATTAAGCGATGTTATTGAAATAAACAAATAAAAATACGTTAAGATTTCCTACGTAACGACTGAAACTGTTTTGTTTTGTTGGACATAGTTTACTTTATTTAATTCTAGAGGATTGCCAGCATCTTTGGTCGGATTTTGGACAATCTCTCGCGGGGACAGTAAAACGTGGCGACCATCTCAAGATTCTGGTATTAATTCCCTATTAACGGTAATTTCAATTCTGTTTGCAGCAATATCACAGAGTTTCTATTAATTCTGATCCATTTCGTAGCCCATTACGCAGTAACTCGGCCATTTTATGCCAGTCCGGATTTAGTTTTTCGTTACAAGATATCTCCAATGTAATCCTTACACATATAAAAGTCTCCCAATTGACAAATATGTTCGATAATTCTATTTTCGCCAAAGAATTCTTAATTAATCTTTGACAAACTCTGCAACAGAAGGAATATTTAAAACTAATGGACGACACAGTAATTTTGGACCAGCACCCAAAGCTATATTAATTTCCCTCCCATGGATTAGGGAACAAATGATTTTGTTATCTGTATTTTCTCCTTGAAAGAACAGAATATTATCTCGAATCTCGGAGTATGAAAGGTTCACACCCTTCTCTGGGCAATAACTCGACGCCAATTACAGAGCCTCGTAAAGCGTAAACGAACCAGCTGTTCAACTATATTAATATTCAGCATAATAAATATTATGATTTATGATCACTGACTATTTAATTTATAACAAGCTGCGTCAGCAGGCGGTCATTCATCCCAAATTACCCGATTCGAATACGTACCTCGACTGATACTCAATACACGTCTATTTTATTATTATTATTATTATTAGTAGTAGTAGTAGTAGTAGTAGTAGTAATAGTAGTAGTGGGTAGTAGTAGTAGTAGTAGTAGTAGTAGTAAAAGAAGCAGCAGCAGCAGCAGCAGTAGTAGTTGTAGTAGTAGTAGTAGTAGTAGTAGTAGTAGTAGTAGTAGTAGTAGTAGTAGCAGTAGTAGTAGTAGTAGTAGTAGTAGTAGTAGTAGTACTAGTAGCAGTAGTAGTAAGGGCAGGTAAAGTAATAGTAGTAATAGTTGTTGGTGGTGGTGGTGGTGTTGTTGTTGTTTTTGGAATAGTAGTAGTAGTAGTAGTAGTAGTAGTAGTAGTAGTAGTAGTAGTAGTAGTAGTAGTAGTAGTAGTAGTAGTAGTAGCAGAAGTAGTAGTAGTAGTAGTAGTAGTAATGGAAGTAGTAGTAGTAGTAGTAGTAGTAGTAGTAGTAGTAGTAGTAGTAGTAGTAGTAGTAGTAGTAGTAATGGAAGTAGTAGTAGTAGTAGTAGTAGTCGTAGTAGTAGTAGTAGTAGTAGTAGTAGTAGTAGTAGTAGTAGTAGTAGCAGTAGTAGTAGTAGTAGTAGTTGTAGTAAATATTTCGTTTAAATGGATATGATTTTGTGAATAAAGATATACAAATCTGGTATTCAAATTAAGTTTTATTAAAGCTGTTTTAAAATCAAACGTTTATATAGTTGTCAATATGGAATGCAAGGGGATGCATCTCCTTTCATTTGGAACATCTGCATGTTCATTGCTAATTATGTTTGGCAAATAAAATTCGAAACCATATTTCGAATCTGGAAAGTCTAAATGACATTTGTCCAAATTAATCCTGCCAAATATTGGATTAGAATTTAATTCGGAAATAGACGTACTAAATTTTATTTCATTTAAACAAAGTATCGAGGCAGTGTTTACATATATTTCAACTTTCCCGATCAGTATTTTAATTCATTATCTTGTCAAGGCTAATCTTTTGTCACCTATAATAGCACTCTGTTTATTTTCTAAGATGTGTCTTTGTACAAGCAGCCAGTGTAGGTCTTGGGATTTGCGATTCTTAACAGTATGTCACGTTGCATTCGTCTTGATAATGAGTAATTAACCATCTTAGCAAATTAGTTACTTGATGACTACCAGGTACAAATGATTTCCTAATTGATTTTCCGAGGCTCCCTCCTGGCGTGAAGAGCGACGGCAAACACTTGAGGTGTTTGAGGAACAACATGTCAGGCTTTTGTTGCAGTATTTACTTTTCAATGTGATCGTTAACGTTGAGATGATGCGGGACAATCGCGACCCCACTCTATCTATTTTGTTGGCCACATTCGCATAAGAGTCCCTGATCGGGTTAAGAATTCGCATAAGAGTCCCTGATCGGGTTAAGAATTCGCGATGAGCTCTTGTAGCGTAATTGACAGCTTTCGTCCTGTTGGGTGTCCATTGAACTCGTATGCATAGATTTCTTAGAGATTTTAATTTCTTCATTGCACTTCAACGCGTAAGCCGCATTTATTTTAGTTTTGTACGTTGGGTAATATGTATTTAGTATAAACGTTAGTTTGGTCACGTATGCCTTCATTCGAACCCACATTTGATTTTAATGTGAATATGAATCGATCTTTTAGTAATATAACTTCAACAGTTACTAACAATTAATTAAATACATCTGGTTGTCTCAGAAATACCCTGTGCCACGATGAAGTTTCCATTATCGTTCATGTCTTTTTAACAGTGACTGTAAACTGTTATGGTTATACAATTTCCGTCTAGAAATGAGCATTGTATGATACCCCTTTCCTGTCGCTACCATATTTCAAATTAAATATACTTGCAACACATTTGCTTCTAAGCAAACCAGGGTAAGTTTGCTCCGTTCTGATTAGTAACAGACCCGGTCTGTGTTCGCAGCAATGACCTCCGGTACAAATGGCAATCGCTCTAGACGCTCACCACCCTGCCCTCACGTTCATATACTTGCGCTTTATTACGGATGACTGTGAACAGACAGGGTATTGTCACGATGCTCCGATGGATAGCTCTAAATCATCGCTTACGGTTATGATCATGCTCGTGTGACAGTTAAACCGCTCGAGACTGACAATTAACTAACCAAATTTGTAGCGAAACTTGTTTGATAATTAAGAAGCCTTTAATGTCAATCATGTGCAGTTTAAATTTTAGCGTTTCCAAATTAGAGGCTTCCCACTCGCAGAACAGTTCGACGTTTTCTCGTTTTGAACCGTAATGAAGGAGCTTTTGAAGTTCATCAGTTGTCCTTTAAACAAGCCCATCGTTCGGAAAAAGGCTCCGAAATCAAATGTATCAAACCTTTGAAGTGACAAGGCATGTATTAAGATTCAACGCTTAAAATCAACCACTTTCACTCTTAACAATTATCTAAATCGTTTAGTTGGCCTCATAATTTCTTTATTGATGGGTTTAAATCGATTCTATTGACATTAATCATTTAAATATGCTTCTGTAGATATTTTAATGAATTTTATATATCGACATAGATGGCTACTAGTTATTGAATTCCCTTTAATACGTCCGTTCCGACAGACTCCGTGATGTTATCTAAAAGTGTGTCGTGAAAGCATTTAAGTTTGAAAAACATTTTTGATTGATCGTAAAGCGTTGAGGTTCAAATGTATTAGTATTAAGCCACTGAGCAGTGATTGCCCAGTTAGTTTTTTTTTTTACTTTTTGTTTCATTATTATTTGTATATGTCGATGATAATACTTATTAAAAAAAATAAGAAAAGATTGTTATACTTTTGCACATGTTTATTAATTATAATTTTGTTTGTCAATTGTTCCGTTTTGTAAATCAACAGAAATGATTGTCAAGAATATTATTTATCAATAGGTAAGCGTAATCAGTTATCACAACGAAAAAGGAGAACTCATAGTATCTCCTTATAAATCATTTTCTGCACATTGCCTCTTTGAATTAAGAAATAATTTTTGATTTAGAGTTGTTTATCGGCTAATAAACACCGATTTGGAGTTCTATTGTGTAGGAATTAAATTACGAGGGCGTTAGCCCAATTGGTTTAATATACCGCATCCGAACGACAAATCGTTGTTTATTAGCCGATTAACAACGATAATGCGAAAATTATTTCGATTCTAACATGACCTTACAAAATATTCTGCAATTGCAATGCGAACTATATTTTACAGTTTCGGAAGTATTTTTCGCGTTGTTTATTGGTAGTTTTAACACCGGTAAATTTTGTTCTTTTGTATAGAAAACATTGCGCGAGTGCGCGTGTCATGTAAGAATTCTCGGAAACACCTGCCCAACACGTAAGTTGAATCATTTAATTGAATGAAACTATTTTATATCTTTTCTATCTCTTGATCAAGTAAAGCTTAGCCACTATGACTCCAGCACTGCGGCTTAACGCAAGTTAAAATAGAACCTACTGCAAATACTTATATGTGTACGTCACCAGCCTTGAAATGTAAATGTATCAATAAATGTCAAAAGTCCTGTTTCAATATTCCTTACATCCCAAGCATTTTTGTTAATTCAAAAGCCTACTATAGGGCAATAAAAGACGTTGAGGAAACAATTAATGCTTATCACAGTCCCATTTTTAGTAATTGTTGTTTAATTAAGTGAATCCTGACGCCACTTTGGTTAACTTTTTAACACCGAAGAGTATCAATTAATTATGAAAATTGATAATTTATTAGGCCCGTGTCACTTGAAAGCGACAATTAGTGACATGACGGAATGATAATGTAACCTCAATACAGGTTTCATATGTCTTTTGTTGCTGTATCATCGAAGGCGCATGTAATAATATGTATGTGGTATGTCCGCACAGGCTAATCCAGGACTGCGCTTTCCGCTTTTATGGTATTTTCTGTTTCAAGGAAGTCTTTTCTAAACATAAATCCACTGTAGGCGGAAAGTGTCGTGGTTGATCCGGGACGACACTTTACGCAATGCATTAAGCCCGGTTTTCCCACGAAACGCCTCATATATATATATATATATATATATATATATATTATGTTAACGCATTTGCATGTGTTTTCGCTATATTCGACATTGACTGCAGTGAACACTGCAATATTCATCTGTGCTTTGATCTTTATTAAACAAGATAGAAATGCAGTAATCAAGGTTTCAAACACTCAAAAACACAAGCTTGACACTTCTCAATCCAAAATACAAAAAAGGCTCTCGACACTTAGACTGGATTGTAATAATACAGCACATTTTGTCTCTAAAGTTGAATAAACTATAATGCGTTTTGCAGTAGATAATGCATCTCAATATTTGCAACTCATTGTTGCTTGTTATTTCAAAACGTGAAATTATAAATATATCGCATTACTTTTAATGCATTTACAAAGCTCAGTTTCATTTTTACATCTAAAGTAAACTAATCAATTGATTTATCCATGAAAGAACCACTTTTAAATATTTTTTTCGATTAAATCGAACACGTAAAACATGACATTCTAGACTCGCTGCGCGTGCGACATTCGTCAGTTTGTGATAATAGGCGACCATTATATTCGTTGAGTCTTGTATAAGTCAACCTTCAAAGTTATGTTATCCGCCAAAAAATCTTAAAATAACGGAGAGTAATTTTACGAAGGAAACTAGTAATTAAAAAGATTTGTATCTGTTTCGGATTATACCATTAGACAATAAATAGTGGTTACGTTCAAGCGGTTTTCGGCTCCTTCAAAGAAACGCCACACGCCAAATGTCATTATATACAGGTAGGCCCAATGTGGGCATGCAATGCGGAGACCCATGTGCGAACAAAACGCTCTTTAAGCATTTTACAAATCGTTTTTTGTTTTAGATTGTCGGCGAATTTTGTGGTGCAAACTAAATTGGGAAAATTGCCCCTGCACGTGTGTCTTTGTTTAGCTTTTCGTTTTGTACCGGACAGAATTTGACAGTGGTTTTCCAACTTGCACGATCGCTGTATTAAGGCCTTATGATGATACTCAAACTAGATTTAAAATTAAACCGAAACAACGCCAAAAATGTCAACCTTGTTTTCGGAAGTTTAAATGTATTGCTTGCAGCAAGAGGTTGCATATGTTGGTAGCCGTACCTAGTTGACGTGACCTAGTTGACGTGACCTAGTTAACGTGACCTAATTGACGTGACCTAGTTGACGTGACCTAGTTGATGTGACCTAGTTGACGTGACCTAATTGACGTGACCTAGTTGACGTATCTAAATCCAAAACACTTTGCAAGCTTTGAAAACAATCTATGACCATTATTAAATGTAATGCACACATATTTAGTGGCGAAGAAATACAAAAAAAGTGATACTTTTCTTTCACGAAAGCAGTCTCGTTTGTTTATAACTTCATTTAAAGATGTGCGTGGATTTTCTTCAATGAAATATTTTGCATTTGTGGCGTTGTGTGGTGCATCTCATAATTACGCTTCTCGTTAGTTCGCGATTTTAGACCCTGCTGCACATTTTACAAAAAGATATAACTTGTAATGTACCTATGTGGTGTAGAAGTAAACCTGGACTGGGTTGAAGACAACAACGCACGTGCGGCGGTCCAAGTATCGAACAAAGACTTGCATGGTAAGCAGTAAGAGTGATTGTACAGGGCATACTGAACTAGGACATAGAGAATACTAGGTTAGTGTTGAATACAGATAAGTTCATTTATCGACGCTTAGAAAACCTAAACCACGAGCCTTGGCGAGTGGTTTAGGTTTTCGTGCAGAGCAAATAAACGTATCTGTATTCGACACTTACTTGTTTTTCTATTTATCCCATCATTTCTGTCTATATTTTAAATATAACGAAATTAACGAAAGAAAATCACTGAATAACACGAAAAACATCAAATGACGTCATGAAAATTAACAAATGACGTCATTAAACGCGCGTGATGGGATAAAATAAGTTGTGTGCTCATATTGTGTCACATTCTTTAGATTCAGGTAGTGTTCCAACAATTAAAATAAACCAAACTAATAAGTAATCTATACTCAACCGTCTCCTTGGCCTAGTGGTTAGGGCGTTCGCCTACGGAGCGGGAGGTCGAAGGTTCGAGTCTCACACAGGGCTTGTTCTGATATGGCCGGTTGCCTACACAATAGCTTGTTACGTCAAAGGGTACCGATTGCCTTCCAGCCAAGCGCCCGCCATATAGTACAGGAATCGGGAGTAAAGATGTTCATCAGTAAAGGTGTCATATAAGTCAAAACTGGCTGGCCCTTAATCGCGAGGAGTGACACTATAGTAAACAAACTCTCTATATATATTCTGCGTTGCCGATTAATTTCTTAAATTCTTTGTTTTCATTTATATAGCTGTCAATTAGATACCAGCGATGGATGACAAACATTTTGATTTTTTAACTGCAAACGTTTTTTTGTTGGTTATTTATACACCACTATCTTATTGCAAGGGTACTTGATCGCAAAAGAACCTTAAGTTTTCAAAACCTGGGGCCATATTCCAGATACATCTTAAGTTTATCTTAAAATATTTTCACTTAAGTTCCAATTTGTGTAAGGTAATATTTTTAAAACTACATATAAATTAATCTAACCAATTACAGGTAAGTAAACATTCGTTAATTATAAGATAATAATTAATGAACATTTAGCAGAATTTCATGCATACATGGAATAAATGCTTGGGAAACATGATGATTTTAAGGCTAAGGGTAAACTTTCACTTAAGATGTTTCTGGAATACGACCCCTTGATGGACAACCTTGAAGTCATGTTTCAGAGTCTTCTTATGAGTATATTTGTTTTGCTTTTTTTCGGCGTTCCCAAAAGTATTATACAGTTATTAGTTATTGGTTTGTTAATTAGACTCGTTTATTTCACGTTATCCCGCCTACATTAGGCTGATGTTATCCTCAAGATAATGACCGTCCATTACGAGTTGTTAACTATTTTGACACTAAAATGTGTCATTTGGTAACATTATACGTGTATATATTGCGCAATAATGTCTGCGAAATATGTAGATTTGTTCCGATGTAATTTATTGTGTGATTATTTCATATTTCCATTACATATATGTCTACAGTGATTAAGAGTGGTTACGATAAGAAATAGACTCACTTTCAAGTTGTCTCTATTTGACAATGCATTGTTTATGTACATGTCGTTTCAAAAGTTTTAAACGCTGACGTATCTTTACGTTACCTTGAACAGTATTAGAACGTCTGGTTATATATCTGTTTAGATCATTCAATTTTTCACATTAGCAAGACTGATGGCCGCATACGTATGAACGCGTTGGACTTTTATATGTCAAAGTTAATGCATTGAAATTAGTTTAATTTATTTATTGTAAATATGTTTTAAATGGAGATTGTTGAAAACTCAATAAGGCAGATAACATATGTGAACTGTCACATTATTTTAGCCAGCAAATTGTTTTCAACTGGGCAATCATTGCCATAAGTTCTATTTATAAATGTCTTCTGCACCACTGCCGCATACGTGAAAAGGTAACCAACACATGAATTATTGTTAATGTATATTAATAGTGATACTACAGTATGGCATTGACAACCGTAACTCGTGTTTTATAAATGTAATCAATAAATGTAAATTTACATATTCGATTTTCATACCTTGACATACTTAAATGTGTTTATAGCCTGTGGCAAATCTGTTAGCTAATGATTTCGCTTTGTCAAAACTTACATTTTCAATCTTTCAATTTATTTTTGCAATGACAATGTGCAAATTACTGTCAGTCCTCAATATTAAATATTTATGTTGTTTTAAAACTGAGTGACGTTTGATTGTTTATTTAAATTTGTTGACATATTTTGACAAGCGACACCGTGACAACAAAATGCATCATAATGTATGGCCATTTATGTCCATATTTCAATATGTAAAATAATATTTGAACTTTAGGATGGTTAATGTAGTGAAAGTAGTTGTCATCTATGAAAATTATGTGGCTTGGGATAAACCTTTTGCAATTATTAGCTTTTTGTTTTTACCACATGTTATCTGTTTTTAAAGTGCTTCATGCAGTATTTTATAAAGCCAACCACATAAATCCACAACGCAACTCAAGTACTCAAGTACACATTCTAGTGGGGTTTTTTATGAATTAATCTGCTGATTTTATATTCATGAAATCATCTTATTCCCTTTATTTATGTTACCACTGATTGCAGTCATAACATTCAGTATCACTTATATGTACATAAAACAGTATATAAAACTAAATGTGCAAGTCATACAAGTATGTTATTCATTTTAATAGGCTTTTATTATAATTCGAAACAATTAAGATGTCATTAAATGCGATATATCATCATTGAAAACAAATCTGTTATTGAACAATTAAACACATTAAAGTATTCAGAACTTCACTTCAAAGCATTATAATCCAGCTCTTTCCAATCAATCTCAATATTTCAAAACTTTACGTTCGGACGACATTCACTGACATTAAAACATGATAATTAATAAACAAGACATAACTGAACCATTAACTACAGTTTCACATTTATGTACATTAAGTTCAACTTAAAACTTCAAATTAAAGATTGAAATTATGTATGATAGCGCTTGCATTAAGGGAAGTCTGGGAGTAATTTACTCCCAGTTTTAGTCACAGGACCTCCCAAATTGCAGCCATGGAAGTCCCATGTAAGGATGAAAAACTCAAAAAGAATGCTCACTAATATCCAACACTTGGAAGTGAGGACTTCCACAATTTTCACCTTTATGCAAGCCCTGACCATGTTAATATTTCTTCCATAACCTCATAACTACGTATCATATTATTATTGGTGAATGTTCAACTGCAAGTTCCTTTAGCTGTCTCTGAGATTGTTACTACTTCAGGCAAGAGAACGTTTGTAAAGAAAACAATCATACATTTTGCTGTTGTTATTACAAACAGTTTGAATCTTCTTTGACTTACCGAGAAAGGCCTCTAACTGTACATTTATTGCTGATATTGATGAGTGCAATCAGATCCGTTAACGTTCATACTCAGTTCATTAAAAAATAATTTCAACAAGCCGAAATAGGCCTTAGATGTTGTTTCATAATGACCGTAGCAGGCCGCCGTTTGTCTTAAGGCAGATATAAAATGACCTTTCGTTAGATCATGCGCAATGATAACTTTGATACACAAATATTTGCGCCATATGGTCGTAAACTTTGACGGCATGTTTTGTATCATCATCTAATGATACCATATCTGTATTAATCACCTTTAGTGCTCAATAATGATATACTCGTAAATAAATCTACATTAAATACTTCATAAAATAATACAAAAACAAACACATTTTAAAGGTATGTTTCATTTCCGTGACAGTCTTCGTACTAAACAGCTTAACTTATTGAAGCACGTCGCACCGTTCACTGTCTTCAGGCGTAAAGATTGAAAGTAAGATTGCCGCATTGATAACTTTGATACACAAACGATTACGTAACAGCCAGATTGAAGGTGTAAAACGGTAGATTTGGCTTGTTGTGTTGGCTTGTTGTGTTTGCTCGTTGTGTTTGCTCGTTGTGTTTGATTGTTGTGTTTGCTTGTTGTGTTTGCTTGTTGTGTTTGCTTCTTGTGTTTGCTTGTTATTTTGCTTCTTGTGTTGGCTTGTTGTGTTGCCTTGTTGTGTTGGCTTGTTGTGTTGGCTTGTTGTGTTTGCTTGTTGTGTTTGCTTCTTGTGTTTGCTTGTTCTTTTGCTTGTTGTGTTGGCTTGTTGTGTTGGCTTGTTGTGTTTGCTTGTTGTGTTTGCTTGTTGTGTTGGCTTGTTGTGTTGGATTGTTGTGTTTTCCTTCTTAATTTGATCATATCAACCAATTACTCATTTACGAATCTTCCTGAAGGATAAATTATATTGTTGATCAAACTTTTGGGCGTAATTCAGAGCTGCCGAACAAGAGACAGTGAAGACAGTGAAGACAGTGGTTACATTGTCTTCAAATTTCTTCTTAGGACACAAAAACAACAAAGATAATAATAATTTAAAATAAAAGTAATTTTCTAAACTAATTTCTGTAAATGTGAGTGTGTCCGAATAAAACCAACATGTCTTGCTGGTAAAATATGAGCCATTAAACGTAAACAAGACGGCTTAATGTAAGTATGAGGGAACTCTTGCGTCTAAAACCAAGATACAGACTTGTAGAAAATATTAGTTACGTGAAGTAGGTATATTTGCCATTTACTTTTCAACTAAAGCAAGTTTGTTTTTCTTTCTAAAATAACTGTTGAACATCACGTTAACGGACGCTTTGATATCTCAATGTGTCACAACATGCCGTTCTCTTAAACCAAAATGAACGTGTTAAGTAACAATTTCTTTAATTGCACCCGGTGACACGTGTTGGACTTCGTTTTGATCATATCCTGTAGATAAATGTGAGATCTTTGACCATCTTTACGAACGCGCGTGCCCTCTGATGTTCTGATTCAATGTGTGCCCCGCTACTAATTAATTCTGCAATGGAACATTGGCTTAATTGGAAAAGAAAGAGCGTTTGTTTGTATTTTTCATTTTACTAGTCTAAATCGCTCGTCCCTAGCCCATAAAGGGGTATTTAACATTCCAAAGGGTAACCACTGACAAGCGTTTTAATTTTTGTTCAGTCGTTATTAGGGAGACGCCCCCTCGACGTGCGCGAGTTAGATAAGATTACCAAGTTTCTTTTAAATTCGACTAAAATTAAAACATAATACCGCAAAAATGACACGAACATGAACAAGGGCATTAACGATATTAAAAACTTAGGTCAATAACGCGGATATTACCGAGTCAGAATGTAGTCATTTTCTCTGCAATTGATGCAAACATTAAAACGTATTATTGGCAAATCATCGTGATTGAATATTTGTAAATTATTCTTAAACTGTCTTGATAGTGGCTTATATAGCCATATCGTTCGCGGTTTCGGTTCTGCGTCTAGACATAAGCTACAGCCTGTAATGATACAATTCAATTAACGTTTCATGAATCATTTCATGTTAGCCCCCCCCCCCCCCCAAAAAAAAAATACTTCCCTATGACTAATTAAAAATTTACGTAACGGCAAACCACGCCGTGATAGGGATATTACTCTTTATAGAATATAAAATTAGACATGCGGATTGCGTGCCATATGAAAGGACAGTTGGTATTGCCTGATAGCAACAACATCGTATATCTACAGACCTTGGAGGCACACGCTTGGGACTTACAATTGAAACTGATCCTACCGCAAATATTTTTTACAAGTGTGAATCATATTTAATTGCTAGGTATGCATCCTCAAGTTGTGCTATGCAGAAATGTTAATCAAATTTGTCCCAATGTCATATTAAACAATTAGCGGTAAATATCCGTTTTCTCTATAAACCAATTGAAAAGGTATATTATTTATCGGTTTATTAATACGTCAAAATGTCATGTCTAATAGCACAAGTACGCTCTGCTCCATTATTAACTTAGTCTTGAATTAAATCAGGCACGCATTCAATGGTATAGCATTCCTTGACAACGTCGTACAGTCTGTCAACGCGATGATTTTAACAAGAATAAATTGAAAAAGCAAGGATCTAATGTGAACAGTGATATTGACCTTTTTGCAATTGAATTTTAAAAGTGGCATATCTTTTTCAAATGCTTTGTAATGTAGATGTTTCAATTTTAATAGCGTAATTATTTCTGTGTCAGTCAAACGGTCTTTCACGTGCGGCAGCTGTATATTAAACTCGCGTAGGTAAATTATGACGTTGAAAACGAGATATCAGTACTCTAACATAGTATGTGGTTGTATATAATGCACACTCCATTTGTCGAATTATCTCGTGTAGATAAGTTATGTCGTGAGCAAAGAAATGTCCGTCCTTTAAAACGGTATGTGATACATTTAATATGTACATTGTATAGTCATACCTTATCGAATCGAATGTAATCGATTGCACCATTGCAGTACTTGCCATTTCATTGTATTCTGTACTGCTGTCTCCACAACACACTGAAAATTTAAACACAGTGAAACTCCAGCTGCAGCAGCAGGAGATAACTCTTATTAGCAGCACGAGGTCCTTTATTTACGCAGGAGATAACTCTTATTAGCAGCACGAGGTCCTTTATTTACGCAGGAGATAACTCTTATTAGCGGCACGAGGTCCTTTATATACGCTGGAGATAACTCTTATTAGCAGCACGAGGTCCTTTATTTACGCAGGAGATAACTCTTATTAGCAGCACGAGGTCCTTTATTTACGCAGGAGATAACTCTTATTAGCGGCACGAGGTCCTTTATTTACGCAGGAGATAACTCTTATTAGCGGCACGAGGTCCTTTATTTACGCAGGAGATAACTCTTATTAGCGCCACGAGGTCCTTTATTTACGCAGGAGATAACTCTTATTAGCAGCACGAGGTCCTTTATTTACGCAGGAGATAACTCTTATTAGCGGCACGAGGTCCTTTATTTACGCAGGAGATAACTCTTATTAGCAGCACGAGGTCCTTTATTTACGGCAAGTGACCAATTGCCAAAACAACACAGGACATGACATACAAAAATACAAAACACAAATATGAATAAAACTGTGGTCTAGGCATATTATCAAACACAAAAAGTTTACACAGTTAAATTGCCTCCTTTTCTGAAAGCAACGGGAATCATGTATAACATAAGTCCCACAAATGTTTTGGACAGAGCGATATACACATGGTGCTATTCTTGTTCACTGCTGAGCAGCATATTTCATCTACATTACTATTTAACGCAAAATATAATAAGCACATTTATTGTTATATGCATTTAAGCTTTTAGAATGTATTAAAAAGCTTGGAATAGAGCGATGTACAGATTACGACTCACACCAAGTGCTTCTTGTTAAGTGGAGAAAGCAAAAAACACTAAAACACATGGGTAGAGACTATTTACTATTTAACTATGTTGAATGTCAAGCGCAAAAAGCGAATGAATTAATACCTGGATCAATGGACCTATTCCCCTATGAGTAAAACGTTCTACTCACTACTTGAATTTAAATGTTTAAAACGCTCCCAGTTAACCCCTGTCACCTAAATTGGTATCATTATTTTGGATGGCCAACGTTATTTCCACGTGTTCTTCCTATAAAAATGTAAATATCAAAAGGAATAACGATAATAAAATGAAACATATATGATATATCAATCATTACAGTTGATATCTTCATTAAAAATATTTTTTTCAAATAATTGGCCCATAAACTTGATTCACGATAAGTGTAATGGGTTTATAATTGACTAATAAAATTTAGAATGCATCCTTCTAGTACACAGCTATGTTCAAACACAGCGGTTTTATTTTGTCAAGTCTTTATATGGCTTTATATGGCCTTTGTAAATTGTAATTTATTTGACGTTTTATAACATTTCCTTTTAATATCTTTACCCACAATATAGACATCTTCTCTCAAATTGCTACACAGTTTCGAATCATGATCAATGTTAATATGTCCGTGGAAGACATTTAATACGATGTTAAACGAATCAATTAAATCGGTGTGAAGGTATGTAACTTTAGAGTTATTTTTTTTGTGTTTGCAAAAGTATTACTATATGAGCTTCTTCCGCTCAGATAGGAATCTTCATTATATGGGTGCGCTTAGGATGCTTTGCCCATTCTGAATTATTTGAAAATATTTGCAATTCATAACGAATTATATTTAACAGTGATGAACTTAACTGATATATACTCGTGTGACGGAAAACGCAGTATATTGAGAACAAATAACTATTTTGATATGCTGAACAATTTGTCATATTTTGTCGTATTAATATTATATGGCTGGACCTAGCGAATCGAACAAGGATCCCTTCGTTTAACATATTGTAAGCAATCATATTGGCAACAAAATATTTCAAAATATATAAAAACTAGACATGTGTCCGTAAGACACGGATGCCCCCATATTTCGCTGGTTGTCACAAAACTGCACAAACAATTCAGGTGCACTAGTTCACATGCTTATTTTTATGTTTATAAAATTTCATCACTCAATTAGTAATACTTTTTGAGTTACGCGCGACACAGGTCCAAAAATGTCATTTTTTTGCTAAAACAGGGCGATAACTCAGCTGATATCAGAAAAAAATGCATTAAAATACCTAGGTATACAAGTTCACATGCTGATTAATATGTTTATAAAGTTTCATCACTCTAGCAATAATACCTTTTCAGTTACGCGCGACACAAGTCAATAAATTTCATTTTTTGCTAAAAGAAGGGCCATAACTCAGATGATGTCGGAAAAAAATGAACTACAATAACCAGTTGCTCAAGTTCACATGCTGATTAATATGTTTATAAAGTTTCAACACTCTAGCAGTAATACTTTTTGAGTTACGCGCGACACAAATCCAAAAATGTCTATTTGTTCTCAAAAAGGGCCATAACTCCGCTGATGTCGGAAAAAACTGCACCAAAATACCCAGGTGCACAAGTTCACATGCTGATTAATACGTTTATAAAGTTTCATTACTCTAGCAGTAATACTTTTTGAGTTACATGCGACACAAGTCCAAAATGTCATTTTTTGCTTTAAAAAGGGGCGATAACTCAGCTGATTTTTTTACGGAAAAATGTACCAAAATACCTACGTGCACAAGCTCCGATGCAGATGAATATGCTTATAAAGTTTAAAGTTTCGTCACTCTAGCAATTAGACTTTTTTAGTTACGCGCGACACAAAAATCCGACGGACGGATGGACAGACGGGGGGGGGGGAGCATAAAAATCCAATACATTGAATAAAAACGGTAAGAATTTCTAAGTTTGGATAGTTCAGTTGCATATAGGTTAAATATAAATAATACAGATCTCTCAGAAAAAAATCTGCAATATGTCAATCTTAACAGTCTTGTTTTGCTATATTTCAGTGGTTTTACGACATTGTTAGTGTGGGGATCATTGATCTCTGCTGGTTTATTCCTTCACACCTGTACAATCAATAAAATATTACCAAAATATATTTTATTACTAAATGCGTTTTAGATTTTATACTTTAAAATGATATATGCGCCATTTTACTGCTGTTCCATTTGATTGACATTTGTAGATTGTAATAGCGTAAGATAAAAAAAATTCAACATTGATATCTCTCAATTTTCGCAGTTTTAAAAAAGGATTGTATTTCATCGCTTCAAAAGCATGATTTTTTATCTTTTGAAATGAGTCTTTTGTGCCAGTTTTCATTACTGTCAATATATAATATTAGAATCCTGATATAATATATGATAATATATGAAATAATATAATAACATCACCGATTTCTATGCAAAATTTAATTACACTCATATAATAAAAGAGGGTTGTACGAAGATATACTGTACAATCATCCATTGATTCTACTGATGGCAGTATATTTTTAAAATAATATTATAATAACAGTTAATAATAACTAGAATGTTCAGAAATGCGTATTAAGAGAGAAATTTAAAACTAAAATAATACTTCGCTGCGCAGCGTTCTATTATGCACGTGTATATACAGCGTCTAGACGAGTCAGTCGCATGCGCACGTGTATATACAGCGTCTAGACGAGTCAGTCGCATGCGCACGTGTATATACAGCGTCTAGACGAGTCAGTCGCATGCGCAGTTATTCCTTTCTCATTCAAAACCGAATATAGCCGTTGCTGTAAGATAAACAGGTCTGTATCCACAGAAAATATATATTTGATTTTTCGGTACAAGAGTTTTTGTCGATGTTGACGTTTTTATGTTTTGTTAGTGGGTAACGAAAATGACCGAAAATAAATATATATAATATACAATCAGACAGTCCCTCGTTAAACCATATCTGTTCATATATTTAATTTTGCCTTTTGCCTGTTTACTTATTCTGTTTGTGTATTACTTTTCACATAGATACGGTATCGCGTGCGTATTTCTGATACAAAACATAGGTTTTATGTTCGGTTATCTTTTAAAGAGACAGACATGTGTTATATGTATGTTTCGTTCATAGATGTATAGAGAAGAAAGCCATTTGACTTTTATTTATTTAAGTATTTATTTTCGAGTGTTCGTTGTTTATCGGCCAATAAACAACGATTCGAACTTCTGATGCGTTGGAATTAAACCACGACGGCGTTAGCCCGAGTGGCTTAATGGCCACGCATTAGAACGACAAAGTTGTTTTAGGTTGCACGACACTAATAAACGATGCAAAAGTCGACGCTCGTAGGTGATGATTTATTCGATATTCGAGTGATACCTTCGTCTTGTTTATGTTCACCTGTCTGATTTCAAGTTATTATATATTGTCACTTTCATCTGCTTATTTTGAAAATAATTGATATAAATGATCATACACTTTAACTCTTGTTTCTGGATATTACAGTGGGACATAACCATTCAACAGTGACTTCAGTTCGCAGACAATCTACGGACAGAGAACATACAGTTCTGTAAGTAACGGGTAGTTTGTTTCTTTTTAAAATACATGTTTATGTTGTGACACTTTATTTTTTATTAAAAACTAGTCGAAAACGTAGATTAAACACTTATATGACTTACGGATTTGTGGAAACTGTTAAAAGCAATTCAATAAGAAAACGACAGAAAAGTATCGTTTTAGTAGACATTGATGTGCCACATTACAAAATAAGGCCAAATAGAGAATATGTCTTATTTAAAGCAGCAGCCCATAAATATGTTAATAAAATAAAAAATTGCAGAATTCGATTCTAATGGACATCTGACCGATCAAAATTAAAAAAAAAACGCATTGAAATCGGTAAAATAATAACCTTTTGGTAACTATTTTTTATCATTTAATTTCTGTACGCGATAGCTGGTGGTGCCTCTGAAGTAAATCGGCATGTACCTTAGTGGATATTCTGTTCGTACCAATCGTTTTCGAACATTTACATTATTAAATGCATTTCTTAAATAAGATACAGTTTTCAGTCGAATAAACGACATTAACGTTCATTAGAACTAATGCCAATTTCAGATGCATTCAGTATATTCTATGGACTGCGGCTGTAAAGGGAGACTGTACGATTTTGTACGAAAATTATCATGTAAAACCATCCATTGATCTAATGATGTCAGCATATTTTTACTTTTGCATTTAAAAATATTGTGTATATAAATAAATTATAAATAAAAAAATACATGGAAAAAATAATATTCATACACAGTAAACACATTTGCAATGACATCTTATAGGCAAAAACGAGTCATTTAGTGAAACGCAAGTCTCCCACTGCATTGTATTCAAATGGAAACTAAACTTGTTAACAGCTATCTTTGTCCATGGTGCAAACAAACTGGCTGGGTGTCCGACTGGGCAGAGGTGTGAAATCTTCGTTGAGAAGGCGTGGCAAGTCTCGGTGAGAGTATGATTCGTAGTATCGCGTTGACATTTCAATGTAAACATAATGACGGGACGGGACAATTTGTTCGTAGTAACACATATTTCGTAGTATCGCACATTCGTAGTATCGCATCTTTTTGTAGTTTAACATATACAGAAAACGGACGGGACCAGCAGCCTTATTCATAGTATCCCGTCATTTCGTTGTATCGCGATTCGCAGTATTGTGTTTCGACTGTATGTTTCTGTCGCAAAGACATAGTCTGTCAGAGCATGTGTCTGTCGCAGATATGCTGTGTATGTTTCTGTCGCAATGCCAATCTATTTGTGTGTGCATGTGTGTATATAATTATAATCACAGGGAAATGTATTGTGTGCGTGTTTCTGTCACACGAACATTGTGCGTGTAACTTTCAAAGGGATGTGAATTGTATGCGAATAACCGTCCCAGAGCATAGATCTATTAACAATATTTATTAATAGATCGTTGCCCAGAATCATACTGTGCCTGAACGTGTAACAAATGTGTTACAAACTTGTTTCTGAGATGTGCGGGTTTCTTTTTTTTCTTTGAATACACTTAACAAAGGCCTTTCGTATTGAATGTTGAATGAACAAAATACAATGTAATACCAAACAAGACCGCATCATTCAAAAGTAAATAATAAATACAAACCATAATTTTGAGGTCGATTTTTCAATTAAATGAAAGAAATCTAGCATCCGTACCTGGATCCGAGGTATTCCGAGTAGCACGAGCGATATTCGTCAAAATAATTATATCCCAGTAAATCAATTGTTAAGTGAATCGTGACGACGAAACGTTTTAATAGGTTTCAAATGTTAAGTATTTAGCAAAGTGTTTAGCAATAAGTGATTCTATCTCAAAGAGAAGGGATTGCTGATAAAATTGTGGAAAATGAATTTTCCTCATCATAGATGGATATCCACTTACAATTTTGAAAATGGTTTTGGTTTTGTCGGTGTGACACCGCGTGACGTCACGTGTACTCGGTGATTTCGGCGAAGGTGATGGTTGTTAACAACATTAAACACCATTAAACAGGGTAATAGAAATAATCGAAAGGACATATGCAATGAACCTTTTCCACAAACAACAGAATCATTATGTCGTTGTCGTTTTGGTATTAATGTTTATACCTGATGTACATTACAGATAGTATAGGGTTTTTAATATTTTAGACCTGAATTTGGATCTGAATACTGACATCCCATGGTATAACTTAAACTACAAAAATTTTACCAAATTACTATACCTGCAGAATCGTAACAGTTACCTGCAGAATCGTAGTAGTAGTAGTAGTTTAGTAGTGGTAGTAGTAGTGGTGGTAGTAGAAGTAGTAGTAGTGGTAGTAGTAGTAGTAGTGGTAGTAGTAGTAGTAGTAGTAGTAGTAGTAGTAGTAGTAGTAGTAGTAGTAGTAGTAGTAGTTTTAGAGTAGCAGTAGTAGTGGTGGTAGTAGTAGTAGTGGTAGTAGTAGTAGTAGTAGTGGTAGTAGTAGTAGTAGTGGTAGTAGTAGTAGTGGTAGAAATAGTAAAAGTAGTAGTAGTAGTAGTGGTGGTGGTGGTAGTAGTAGTAGTAGTAGTAGTAGTAGTAGTAGTAGTAGTAGTAGCAGTAGTAGTAGTAGTAGTAGTAGTAGTAGTAGTAGTGGTGGTAATAGTAGTAGTAGTAGATATTGTAGTAACATAATTAGTAATAGTGGTATTACTGCAATATTTACTAGTAACACTAAGAGTAAAAACGTTCTGTTTATGTATCTTACTGGAATAAATGTCATTTAGTAGTAGAAGTAGTAGTAGTAGTAGTAGTAGTAGTATTAGTAGTATTAGTAGTAGTAGTAGTAGTAGTAGTAGTAGTAGTAGTAGTAGTAGTAGTAGTAGTAGCAGCAGTGGTAATAGTAGTAGTAGTAGTAGTAGTAGTGGTAGTAGTAGTAGAAGTAGTAGTAGTAGTAGTAGTAGTAGTACTAGTAGTAGTAGTAGCAGTAGTAGTAGTAGTAGTAGTAGTAGTAGTAGAAGTAGTAGTAGTAGTAGTAGTAGTAGTAGTAGTAGTAGTAGTAGTGGTGGTGGTGGTGGTGGTGGTAGTAGTAGTAGTAGTAGTAGTAGTAGATCTTGTAGTAACATAATTAGTAATAGTGGTATTACTGCAATATTTACTAGTAACACTAAGAGTAAAAACGTTCTGTTTATGTATCTTACTGGAATAAATGTCATTTATAATATTTATTTTGTAGTTCTGTGTACGTATAGGTCGTGATTTCACGAAAACTGGCTCGGCAAACATGGCTAATCACTTTCTTGAACACGTCTTAATTGAGCAATTACTGCATTTAATATGTGATTCTGAGAAATGTGTCACCAGGATAGCATCTTCAATTAATAATTAAGCTTGATTTATTTCAATAAGAGACGTATTTCGCTTTGAAATGATCGTGTACATTAATTGATAGATGTTATCATGACAGTTGGTGAAATTGATTTTAAATGTTCTAGTTGTAATCGGAAGCTGTGAGCTGATTTAAGCGGGTATTGTGTGCAAAATGTGGACACTTTCCTTGCTACAATTTGCGTGATTCGACCAACAATTGGCAATTGTTTTAACTGTAAATCTTGAGAGTGGTGTGTCTCTGGCAAAGACGAACACATTAAGGAAACGAAAACCACCCTAAGTATATCTTCTAATGCAATTATCGCGATTCCGAAAATTAAAACAAAAACATTGATGATGGAAAAGTAATGAATATCAAATATTCGTGTGAAATGCAAATTGATACACATTTAACATGCGCAAGTATTTCTTTTAATTATCGTTCATCACATCACCATTTATCTTCTAGGTCACTACGTTATTTGTTCGGCGTCGTTTTTTTTTTTACTTTATTTTACTTTACTGTAGTGTCTTGCAAATAGACGCGCAAATAGATTGGATTGTTTTTTATTATTGCCGTCAGGAGTTCGTTGGGTATTTCAAGAGAAAATAAACTTGTTAAGTGATTACCAATATTCAAAAAATTATAAAAAAAATTCCGAAAATGTATTAAAACTATTGTTATGAAAACTATCGAAATGTTTTCATATTCAGTTCTTATATGTTATATAAAGCATTATCCAAAGGCCAAAAAAGAACAAAAGCAAAAGAACTAATGTTCTTTGTACCACGATTTATGGAAATCCAGGAAAAATAGAATGGCAAGAGGACCATCCTATGTTTCATAGATCACTGCAACGTTTTGTTCATTTCCTCAACTTATTTCACGAAGTCATGGAAGAAGTTATTAATAATAACAACTTCGTTCGTGATTGATGACGTCATCTTTTGGCGGCAAATTAAATCAGTGACCCTATTACAAGATATCTACCGTGCGCGTGCCTCCGTTGTTTATTATTGATAATTCATTGCCTCGAGATCATGATTATGTCAGATTTGGCATTGTTGGAAGACAATATAACTAATTTTTTGCCGAATTATTTCTCATTGTTCATAAATCCCGGACAAATGGCGGCATTGTGAGAAGCAATTTCCCGAAATGTCAAAACGAGTCAAATGAAACAATTGGCCGCGCTCTCTGCTTCGCTGGATTGATGAAAACGGGATTCAATTCGGAAAATAACGGAAGCATTTACTGCAATCTAATTTCTTTAGGGATCATTTAATAGAGCTAATTATGAAATACATCAACTGACCACCACAGCGGATGGCCATATAGATCAGTAAACGCGCGTGAAGCTGTCAGAGGCTTGGCAAAAAAGGTTTTAAAGAACAGACTGGAACCTTTGGAAGAAAACGGATGTTACCAAATATTTGTTTTAACGAAAAGACAAACTTATTTTTGTTATTGAGAATATAATATTTTGAAAGTACATGTATTTGTATTGCCATGGTAAATAAAATAAACGAATTAATGTGATATACCGTTTTGAAATATCATAATGCATGTACATTTAAATAAGAAATTGTTGTACTTACTGTTTTGATATACACAATAACATATAATAGACATGGGTAAAACAGTTTGGGAATTTAAAAAATATAGAATTGTTTAAAATATCCTTTATACCATGCAAATGAACGCAAATAGTTTCATGGTATATGTCAATAATAATGAAAAGTGACAATAAGACCTATGCTTGGTACTTTTCACTACATAATAATAAATATGCATTTTATATCGCCAAGTAATGGAACTGTTGTATTATGCATATGCAACTTTCGATAGAAGATCGTATCCGAGTTGGGCGGGCCAATGAAACAGAATTAATACACGAATGAGCAGAAAGCAAAACGCGACGGGGTAATTTAAATACATTATTTCTTCTCCTTGTTTTGATTGGCTTTTTTGCACCTTGTAACCCATTTGAGAATACGGAGTTCAAATGCCAGTGGGTATTCAATTACTTTTTGTTCTATGAGCCTCCAATATTGACGGCTTCTCAATGGTTAATCTGGAGAAACATCGCAATATAAGCTATGTTAATTGGTTATGGAATTCAATGCGAGCCATTCAAAACTGCTGGGCTGAGCTCAGTTATAGCGATTTAAAGTGTAATAAATTATTTTTAAAGTTTTTGTGTTAAAGAATTCGCAGATTTATCGATAGGAACCGCGCAAAACACCTTTTACTCGCCGAGCGGTCTTAACGTCAAAATATCTTTAGCAATCTAGCTTTGGATTGGTTGGATTTGCATGTGTTTATTTTTAATTAGGACATGCGCAATGTGGCCCTTTCATATGTAAATCGGACTTCCCGACCCCTGACCTAAATACATGCTGATTATGTCGTTTTAAATATTAGAATTTGTTTACTGCGTTCGAGTAATTTGTCTGAAAATGAAGGCAGACATTACATAAACTCCAGGTCTGACACTAGAATTGGGTTGACATAAATATCCAAAAATGTGTAATGTTTAAGTGTTGTTAACATAAAGAAGCAAACAAACACGTGTTTGAAACATATCATTATGTTACATAGAAATTCACGGAATAATTGAAGATGCGCTAAAAAGTCTATATTTCTGAACAATATCTAATCCGTTAAACAACCGCACGTAAATTGAAGTATAGTTCATAATTGTTCGTTTCCTTATATGAAACACTGGATTTCTCTATTCACCATAATAATATACATTTTGCTATGTATCTTACTCAAAATAAATCACTGAATAAAATGTGATTTGTACATAGTTACACTGTTTATATAATGAAATGCGTTCTGATATGTAAATGCTTTTGTTCTTGGTTTATTAACAACCTAGTAATAATGCAATTATTTTATAACCTTTTATCAATTTTATCAAAGTATATAATAGATAAAGTGAACTTTATTGGATTGTGGAAACACTTTAGTAACATCATTATTAGACCTTTCCGAAATGTGTTTGAGGAAGTGCTGTTAAATTTGTTTTGCGTAATCAATGGTTATTTAATACATATATAATTTACCATAAGAATGTCATACTGTGCAAAGAAATGAATGTGCATTGATTATGAATATCTATGATTTGGTAACCTCTCCAAACGTCTCTGAGATCAGAGTCATTCAATCAATATGCGCGATATCACAAACGCTATGACATAATGACATACATAGAGAATACTAGGTTAGTGTTGAATACAGATACCTTTATTTAGCGAGGCTTAGAAAACCTAAACCACGAGCCTTATCTGTATTTAACACCTACCTGGTATTCTATTTATTTCATCATTTTGTGTCTTTATTTTGAAAATAAACGAAAGAAAATCAATGAATACCACGAAAAACATCAAATGACGTCACGGATATAAACAAAATGACGTCATTATATTGCGCGTGTTTGCTGTATTCAACAAGGTGGAATACAGCTAAGTATATCCCACGGGGTGTCATTCGTCAATGCAGGAGTGATGATGGGATAAAAACTTAATTGTAGATTTTGCATCACTGTGGAATTAATCGGAACCACTTTTGACCTGTCAGCAATTAACTGACCGGTGTGTGTGTGTGCCCAGCTAGACTTTGTAAAATATACGTTAACCGATAACAAGTCAAGCCGATAAGAACAGTTATACAGCTGTACATTTTATAGATATACAGATGTACGTCTATTATTAAAATTATTAAGATGGCAATAATGTGTAATTGATAGTTTAATCAAACAGGTGTTGTTGACCAATCTTTCCCTATATACAGCTAATTAATTAGCATCTGTATGAAGACAATAGTACATAAAATAATACATGCATTTAGATTTTATAAAATATTTAATTTTAATATTATTGTAAATGTGCACCAAAGGTAAGTAACGTTTGGTTTAAATCTTCAGATGACTTGTTATAGACATATACGCAATGAAATATATTGAAAAACAAATACACACAAATCAAGTGGTATTCTAATCCTTCATCTTCGATCAGTCTGCCAGATCATGGTCGCTTTGCAGACCCATGTCCATAAAGTGTCTGTATGTGCAAGGCAAGAGGAGAAACTGAAATAAAATCAGTGATAATAACACAAGATGCACTTAGCTCAGCACAATGGTGTTTTGTCTCAGGTCATCTTGCATTACTTGCCCTGCTCATTTGGCTTTTGTCTGGTCCAATCTGCTCGCACAATGTGCGACAATGCAACTGTGTTTCGTTGCGGAGGACAGACCTCGTCTAATAATTTAAAATTACAAGATGTATGGGCGAACATAGGTCCCGCTCAGACAACGAAAGCCATAAAAAGGACATAAAATCCAACGGGTATTAAATTAAGGCGCTGATCTTCGTCCCTTATGCCTACAATTACGAACCGTACGCAAATGATAATGAAACCGTTCCTCCCACCCAGCTTTGCGAACAACTATATACTTAAAATCGCGTTTGCCAATTTTAATTTCATTTAAATACGATGTCTAAAATGAAGGGGTTAACTGTTATAAAGCAGTATCCTGACAGATACAGTAATGACGCTCTTTAAGGATCTATTCAAATGCGTCGTATATGCAGTTTAATGTTTGACCAGCTAATTCAGTGTTGCTCCTGATACAGCAAGGCTACACTAGAGGAAAATTAATGTGAATTTGTGGAGCACAAAGCTTGTTTCGGCAGAACAGGTGGTCTTTGCTATATCAATAAATTACAAGGTGATTGGGTCGAATGCCACTTTTGATTGGAAACTGATCTACAACTTATTAATTTAATATAATTACCGTGGCCGTTAGTTTGAGTGTACAAATGAGCAAATTGACATATTAATTGCATTCATTTAGTCTAAAATTTGTTATATTTGAGTTTACGATCTGAGAGATAATTTTGAAACGAACAACGCACAGGTTTAGGATTGATAGGTATTATATGACTCTTCTTTTGGGTAATTTGTGAAAAATCCAACTGATCAAGTGTTTAATAATGTTGTTATTCAAATACTTAACTCTAAGTTTACAGGCGATGGAAACCCTACCAATTTATAACTGTAAAGTAGGAGTACATATTATATTTATCAAAATGGTGAACTAAGTAACCAATCAAGTGTTTAATAATGCTGTTATTCAAATACTTACCTCTAAGTTTACAGGCGATGGAACACTACAAACCTTCAGTACATATTATATTTATCAGAATGGTAAGCTAAGTAATTGATGTCATTATTGATAACTGGTACTGATTCTGACTTAATTCGTACCGAGAGCCCCTCTCCCCACTGCTCAAAATACACACATAAATGCAACATGATTTGTAAAGACAAAATAAAATACAAATACTTTGCAGATATTGTATGAGTTTTAACAGCAGAAATATTGACCAAAATTTATCCAGGTCCACTTTTAGTATTAAATCCGAAATATTGTTTGTAATTGAGAACAGTGAACCGACACATCAACGAATATTGGGCAAATGGCACAGTGGTTGTCGGGTGGTATTTCTATTAAATATTAGTAAAGATTAGTTTAAGTGATAAAGTAGATAATAAAACTGTAAATTGCTCCTTCCGCAACTAATATACGTTTACGTACCAGTACATTTACACGACTAATTACTGGGCAAATACGTGAGTCAGCATAGTGTGCATCGTGTTTAGAAACATTGACTGAATTCCTAAGAGCCATTCATTTAAATTCTTGGCTAATTTCTCGTGTTTAATTACCACCCTAAAAGATACATATTAGTAAACTATTATATCTTGACAACAGCGCGCGTTAGCCCGGTTTGGTTCAGGGATGTCATGCTAGAAATGCATGGCGCCGTTTTCTCGCTGAGTGTGAAAGGACAACATTTAAAGCCGCACTAGAGGTTCACTGAATTTGACAGTCATAATAATATGTCCAGGGGCGATATTAATGATGCCCTTCTGAAAAGAAACGCTTCTTTTTCCATCCGCGTTCATTAAATATTTTAAATGTTTAACTTTCAAAACATGTTACCATAACACCGTTTTGATTTGTTTACGTTTTGCTTTTATGGCTGTTTTTGAATTCCCTTGTGCTTCGTCCAAATGGGTCTTAGTCAACTGTTATATTATGCAAGTTACGTACAGGGTACAATGCGCTCCTTTTTAAACTTTGTTATTCTTCGTGTTTATTATAAAAAAAATTATTAGCTATGTCTATGCAAATATATATTAAATTGTTGACTTGAAAATTAAAAGGATACACCAAACATGTTTTTAAAAGTAACTTAATAAAATTTGGTTACGAAATATTTACCGTTTAACACAAATATATATGTCTTAAAGGCATGCTAAACATATTTTGGTATTTTTGTCTGTCTATATCGTTTTCCCAAAATGAAATTATAAATGTTAACGTTGATAGGAACACAACGGCTGCAGTGTCTGGAGATGCTTTCTTGCAGACGCACATTTTATCACGCTTCTCAATGTCTCGAGCAGTCTCCTTCCCTCTCTAATTCATCATCTCAGTATGTCAAAGAGTTTGTCTCCGGTGGGACAGACTAATCATAACATGGAGACGCTATCAAACCAATAACGCCTTTTGTTATTATTGTTATAGAATTTGATTATGATGGTTATCGGAGGCGGATACATTTCTTTATTGCCACAAATGCATCCTAAATCAACATGAAACCGATAAATAACCAAATATGAGAGAACCCTTTGCATCCCAATTCATTTTCTTTTATTCTCAGTAATTGGGTAATTTGTAATCGGTAGTACCCATTATCTCGGACTATATTAAATACTCCAATTATGCTCCGATTCTGCAGTTTGATGCCACAGTCACGGCGGGCAGCCGCATGGACGCCCGTCCCCGGCGATTTCAGGCTTTACAAAAGGTTATTACGGCTACACAAGTGGATAGGAAATTAGCTGTCTTATTAGGGTGAGGCTTCCTTGTTTGCATGCTGATGGGAGGCACCGTCAACGTGCGGTCCTGGATTGGATGACGGCGTGTTTGCGGTGTCGAGTTTCACTGTCGCAAATGAACAATTGGTCACTGGGCATTGGATTGCCAGTTCATTAGGGTGAGCATGAAAGTCATTTAATTCACAACAGCAACGAGTCGACGTGAGCCATTGGCAAACGGTGTGGACAATATATAATCTTTAATTAAACCAGTATTTGAAATAGAATCTGTTCAGTTCTTGTACATTTAGTGTGGGTGTTTTTCTCGTTCTCATTTTAATACCTGGATGATGAGTATCTGTTATGCAACTGTTATTCTGATTGTTGTCGTTGGAATAATATACATTGTTTAGTCAATGTTAATATACACACAGTCATAAAACATTGCCATCACTGTTTATGTACATTAGAAATGTATATGCTGTTTTCGTAAGTCTTAAAATGAACTATGCTGGGAAACGCTTACACGTGTCAAATATATATTTTTTGTTCGTTTATTCCGGATTGCTTATATGATGAAATGATGCTGGTGTTTATACAAGTACCTATAACATACGTAAATGCAGACATCCATAGTCTTCTGCAATTCATTCACATCAACAAAAAGTACACATTTCCATAATTTTCGATGCAAATGCAAATTACAGGTCGAAAAGTTTAACTTTCATTTCGGCCAAGTGAAAACAGGCTTTTGCGGAGATCGGTAAATCCCTCTCTAAACAATTACAGCGCGGAAAGAGGGCTGACAACTTGATCTGACGTATCAGCCTCAATTATTACTTGTAGGGCGACCATATCCGGTACAAGGGATAATTAAATAAAATGCACTTCTCCCGGTTCCGGGATGCATTAGACATAGTATCAGCCGGAGTCTCAGTCTGCTGGTCTGTCACTTATCTAGCACGACATTGCTGTTTCTGAGTTTCCTCTAGCGAACTGAACATTAAGTTGCTAACAGTTTCAAAGCTACGTTTTGGTAGTTTTGTTTTAATTCAATTAGGTTTGCGAGAATTTATTTGTGAGGAATGTAGTTGTTTTAGTAATTATGTAGGTGCTTCTTTAAAATGTCATGATGTTGCTTATGACGATAATTGTATATGATACTGCCAATACATAATTGTTAGGCTTTGTAAAAGTATTGGTTGAAGTGACAATGTTGTTAAAATACGTAAAGCCTTAATCATCACAGTAAAATTTAACGATTGGGGAGAACGATTTGACACGTGCCAGCACTTTCTGTCGTACTAAATTTAACGCTCTGAATTGGGGATTGAAAAAAAGCTTTTGATAAAGTTGTGCATCCCCTCTAATTTCGTTTCTTATCTCGTTATTTAATTTCGCAACATGTAATTGAATATATATTTACCGCCAAAATCTGTTAAAATTACATTTAAAATTGTTAGTGGAAGTTTTGGAGAAAACGCACTATATTATCTTTGAAAGGCCTTTTTTCGTGATCAAAAGCCACAGCACGCGCGCTTTGTCTGATGATCTCCTAATATACCTCTAAATAACAAAAAGTATATAATTAGCGCGTTTTACTTGGTCGTCTAATTGTAATTGCGAGGCCGTTTTAAAGAATTTGAGACGTTTTAAGTAAAAAAACAATGTTCTTAATTAGCGCTTAATGGGCATACAGACAACAATGACATACAAGGTTTTACTGATAACAATTCGGTGGTCCGAACAAAGATTGTTTGTGAGTATAAATGCCAACATGCATTTCGCTACAAGGGTCTACGAGCTAAAATTTGTATTGCTCACGGATCGACTAAGTCCGGATGACATGCTTTGACATTATTTTTTATATAATGCATGCTTTCTTAGTTTTGACTAACGATATGGAATTTCGTTATTTTCTGATTTTTCTTTTCCGGATTTTTAACAACATTCACATTGAACGAAAATTATTTTGATTGCTGGCAATGCATGAAATGAAAATAAATTGAAAGCAATCAAAATATTTTTCGTTATAGGTATTATTTTTTCATAGTAATAGGAAACACTCGTGTATTTAAGATGTATATTGATCGAAGTATCCGACGTAAAGAATGATATAACAGTATTTGAACCTTGACGCTAGAATAACTATTTAGATTTTAGTTTGTTTTCAATATGCTATTATGCGAAATGCATCTCAACGAAAATATGATGTTGAACAATAAAACATAAATTAACACAAAAAATGAATGCGACAAGTCGAGAATACTCTGATACTGACAACGAGATGGGTGGCAGAAAGTTATAAATCTGTTGTAACAAAGTGGTTCAAGACACGTAAAGACATCTCCGCTTTATCCTCCATTAACAAAAGAGGCGGTACCCCCTGCACGTGGTTGACATAAACAAATATTTACAACTTTAACCCGCACCTTTACGAATGAATAACTGAACGCACTGAACATGTTTACCATGACATTAGACCTCGTGTTTAATTTGAAAGCGTGAATGGCAACATAACAGAGAGTCGGTGTACAGAGTTTAACCAATTATAATCAATAGCTTCTGTTCAGCGGTCTAATTAAGCTTATAATGGCTGTCATTATTTTAGTCAATAGTTAATGCAAAGATATGGCTACAGATGCGGACTCTATTAGTTGGACGCAGGAAATAAATTAACTATGTGATACCATCAAATCACAATATGAATCAAACGGAAACATCCGTTTTTCACAGCCACGAGCTGCTACCTTTTATGAAAACGCATCAACTATCAAAGGCTATTTGACGCCCATAATACTTGTGTAAATTTAAATTTCTATAAATTTACTTCCGATCAGAATTGTTGTGCATTTAAATATAATGTAGAAAATGGAATAGTGCATTACTACTATTTTTTCCAATTGGTCTACTGTTTGTACACGTTAAATATGCATACTTTCGTAGTACTTGTTATTATGTGGTAATGGATGTCCGGTACGTATGCGTCATTTGTATGGTACCCCTTACATTTTGTACGTTTATTTATGCATTTTTTATAACGGTATACATAAATGTTGTGTCTTTTAGTTTCATAAAAATATTTCCATTGTTTACTTTACAAATTTTACTGTTTTAAAAGCTGTTAAACATGCTAAACTTTCATCTGGCCCTGTGTTCACAAAACAAGTTGAGCCTGATTTTTAGGTTCAATATGAACTTGAGGAAGATATTTCAGGATCAGGCTCAAAAGTGATGTTCACTAAAATCAGGATTAATTTTAATTTTTGGGAAACTATATATTATAAAAACGATTTAAAACTCTTGGCAACGTACATTTGCTGTCTTATATGAAGAATTTAGTAAAAGAAATACAAATAATTATGTTATTTTATCAAGAAGAAAAGTTATTCCGAAAATAAAATATGTTTGATATTCTGCTCAGTTGAGCTACAAAATCAAGATCAGCTAAGACTGATCCTGATCCTGTAATTGATCCGTTGTGAACACGGGGCCTTGGGTCATATCCATAAAGCTCCTAACTCAAGTCATACTTAAGTAAACAATTGAAATACATTTTCTTTGTGAAACTCAATGTTTTATACTGGAACTATGGCAAAACAAGAAACAGCTGTTGATTCTTTACCAGAGTAAGCCAACGTAAGACAACATTAACTTTAAATGAGCTGGCCACAGACTTGTATTGTATGGTTTTAAGAAATTTACTTAAATTTTCACTAAGAAGCTTTGTGGATATGGGCCAAATACAAAATAATATTTTGTACATCTGGCCACTTATTTTACGTAATTGAAGTCCCACTGCCCCATAGTATTTGTAAGGGTGTCGCTGGACATGTGTTTGCTGTCAAATATTGCGCAATGAACATGATGATAAACGTGTAAGTCGGTTAACATAAAGTGACTTTTTCATCTATACGCAAGAAAGCGAATGATATCTTAAACAAGATCAGACTATCTTGATTTAGCAATTAAATCTATATAAAATGCACCCTTAAGACATTCGCCGGTGTCTTAGGGGAGTAATTATAGCGGTGTTACCGTTTGAAAAATCGATACACATAATAAAACATGTGAAAACAATCATGAGTTAGAAATTGATAGGTTTGCAGATATACCCCGAATTCCCATCTTTAAACGCTGTGGCCGCAGGGGTCGGCGATATCGCGGTCCGATTCATCTTGAAACAGTGTTTGCCTTACAATAATATCTACTTTAAGGTTATGCAGTTTCATGCTGAGTTTATTGCCACGAAAAAAATCACTTGAGACATCCGTACAACTTGGATACTGACATTTATGGATTTGGTCAAAAGAAACCACGCGATATGTGTCGAGGCATTGTGTTCCAATTATCAAAATGGTCATCGATACAGCTATATCAATACCTGACATGATGACGGACGCTATTGACGTTTGATCTCTTCCCACACTAGGCTTTTACATTATTATTAAACGAATTTTATTACACATTTTAATTATATCGATACAAAGTGGTAAATATGTATATCTAGTTGTTGAAACAATTGAAACGTTTTACTCTTAAAAGAAAGAAATCAAGTAAAAATAAAGAGTATGATTAGAGTTTTCAGAGGATTTCAATGTTTAGTGGAAGTTGATTAAAGTTATGGAGCACTTGGTAAAAAAAAACATATGATTATGGAAACTATATAACATTTGTGAGTAATATGTGTTAAAGACTGTTCTGAGCTTGTTTTTGTTTTGTTGTGTGTTTTTTTTTTCAAAGAAATAAAATATACTTTTTTTCCAGATTATCATAACTTTTATACACCATTTTTAAGTTCAAATAAAATATCTTTAAAATTTAATATCCACTGAAATATTTAATTTTTTACATAAACTTCTTTCCCAATCAATTTAGTTTAGCTAGATTAAATTTAATAATTTTCACACCACCCATACATGTTCAATCAAACATTGTCGTTACACTGGTGAAATCCAATAATGTTAAATGCTATTAAAATTAAACGCAAATATCAATAAAAAAAAATTAATTTTTATTTGAATTGCTAAAGCAGTGATATAATCGCATCCACACGTGGAGCAAACTGTTTGAATGAATCATTACTTTGGTATCAAATTTGATCAGAGGTGTGTGGTGTATGTGGTGAAAATAAAACAATGATTCAATTTTTGGTGATAGATGCTATCAGCGAAGAGTTAGATTCGCGTTTCCCATTTTTCAACAAAAACAGCATGCATACATTCTTAATGAAAATGCGTTTCAAACAATGAAAGGTTATCTAAAACTAGTACAAACATTGTATAATGCCATGTATATTCATTTGTATTGTCGCAAACTGTTTGCTTACTTTCGGGGTTGTGTTTGCGTGTCGGCGAGTAGCCGAAATTAATAAAATTAACCACAAGTTAAAATCTTTCCTTATGGTAAATGATTCATATACGACAGATGAATTGGTTTAACCACATGGAATATATTTCCAAAATTGTACAAATATTCATGTTTCAATGACAGTCAAAGTTCAACATTTATAAAAGTAAATCTCTGACAGAAATTTATTCATTGGTATAAAACGTTTCATTATTTCGGATGACAATTACGCGTCACTTGCGCAATTGTGTCATGTGATTACAAAAGCCCACTGTGCGTCAATTCATGTCATCCGTGTTGTGATGACCAAGAGCACAGGGTATTTAATGATGTAATCTTATTAACGTCTGCATTAACGTGACAGTAAACGTGTTTCTTCGCCATAATAACTTTTTGACGTTCACCTGGCTATTGCATGATTTATGCAATGATTACGCTGTTTGTCGATTTGTAAACAACAATTGCATTAGTTCAATAATAATTAGCGGGTCATTGAAGTTTGATCTCGTCTGGGGTGATTTGTCATGATGAAGCAAATTAACGATCTGCGAGTCAAGTAAAGTAATTTGATGTGTCTGAGTCTAAGAACAACCAGAAATATAATATTTGAGGCGTGTCGTGGGAAAACCGGGCTTCATGCATGTGCGTAAATGGTCGTCCCGGATTAGCCTGTGCGGAATCCGGGACGACACTTTCCACCTACAGTGGATTTATGTTTAAGAAGAGACTTTCTTGAAACAAAAAATACCGTAAAAGCGGAAATTGTCGCCCGGGACGACACTACGCACATGCATTAAGACCGGTTTTCCCACGACACGCCTGAAATATTATATTAATAATACTTTATCATGTTGTCGAATGTTGTATTCATAGACCGACATCTGCATCACATAATTGTTCTTGCATTATTACAATTTTGTTAAATGAATTCTGTGTTGTTCAATATGTGTAAATAATAAGAAAATGAATTAATATAAAATAAATAACCGTTATCTGTAGGTGAATAATATAAATTTAGTGACGTCAAGAGTGACAAATTGTCTTTTTCAGTTTTCACATCATGTGCCACATAGAAAACTTCATTTTGTCACATGCCATACCGTGTTTTCCGTGTAATTCAGCCAATGTTTTGATCTTACACATGTGTAAGGTAACATTTTGAGCGTTTTCATTGGCTACATATACTTTGACTGACCAATCTCATGACGTTATTTTGGTGAAATGACGTCATCAGCATGAAATGACTTCACGTCAGTACACAATTTGAGGATATACCAACTTAATTTTTTTAATGTAAAGGGTTTTTTTCGTTTAAAAGCATGTAATAAAAAGATCTGACACTCGTTGTCATTTCATACCATATTTTATTAAATACAGGCTCGCTTACTAACAAAATTCTTGAACTCGTTTAATAACATATGGTATGAAATGACAGCTCGTGTCACATCCTATATATCTGCGTATCATGTGTAATACATAATAAAGTTGCGTACATATTAATATTAAAATCATTTTGTTGTAAAAAATAATTGCTGGTGTATGCTTAATCGAAGTATTTTTAAGGAAATGCATTGATTTGTTGTTGTTGTTGATGGTGATAGCTGTGTTATTCTTAAATATCCTGCTAGTAAAAGTTCAAATTCAAAATATTTGTGTAGACAAATATGTCGGTCCTTACTGTTCAAACCCGTAATAAATCTATACGATACACTTCATATCATAGTATATTACCAAATCCATTATTTAAAAACACTTTGGATGTCATTTGGAAGTACATTTTAATGATAACCATTAAATTGCGATTAGTTACTAAATAGCGTTCTTGATATGCTTTATGTTTGTAATATTTTATAATTTTGTAATAAGTTTTAGCATTTTTGTTCATTGATGTTTTGTCATAAAGTAGTTTGCTTGTCAACGTATCTATATAAACGAAATGTATTATTTTGCACTTTTTATAACATAACATATTCACAAACATGAATCAACATAATTGCAAACTCGTACTTTCAGATAAATTAACAAATTAAGTAATTCAGTAAAATCACTTATTACTACATGTATGACAACGTTTTTATAACAACATTTAAAACCATTGATAAATATGCTGAATTTTAAAGCATTTGTTTCATAAAATTAATAACTTTTATATTCCATGTTTGGTGATCCTTTTGCATCTGTTTTGTACCTTGCCGCAGTCATGTGAACGGCTTATCTTATGACACACTAAATACGTCCAGCTAAATATCTGACATTGCAACTGGAAAATTAGTAACCATGAATACCTGCCTGATATGCCTAAATTCTTTCATTCAACATTCGTTTATATCGTTGTCAATAACCAAATTATAGCTAGCCAAAACTTGACACCTAAATTACCCACGAATATAAATGAAATTAGGCGCGCGCTTGAGATGGGTGATTTCAGAACAATTTTCTTGTTAGATATCAATTAGTATTAAGCATAATTTCATTTCATTAAAATGAAGTCGAATGGAGTGTTTGTGACGTTGATAGTGTCAAATAATGTGCGAAGATTCCATGTTTTGTAATGGAACCTTACCAGGCTTCATATTTGATTCATGAGTCACTCATAAATAGGTTATATAAAATACGAAAATTAAAGCGAATATTTATCCTTTTTCGTAAATATACTGATTTAAACGTATTGTATTACAAATCTTATGCACATTTATTTATAAGTGCATGTACATACGACATATGTGGTCTGTATAGCCCTACTTGATATTTGCTCTTTTTTTTTTTTTACTGCAGATGGAATCTAGAATAACATTTATCTTTTGTACTACAATTGACTGTTTAAAAAAAATAAAAATTCTTCATTGTGTTCCTGTGCTTCATATAAAACACCCAATGAAATAATGTGAATGTGTTGGCATTGCTGGATTACGTAACCAGCATGCAGCAAAGTACTCGTCTCGCAATGGTTCATTTGATACTTATAATAATTTGAAAAGTAACTATCTACGAATAATAAACCACACTATTATCAATCATGTTATTAGTTAGCTTTGCGTGACTTGTAGTAACATTAAACATGTCGACTCCTATCTTATCCATAAATTATCAGTTCTCAAAACGTGATTTACAATGTCTCTGGGTGATTTACAAGAACAAGTCAAAATTGAAAGTGTAATTGGCACAAATTTCGAACGGTCGTTATGTCAGGGCTATCGAAAGACGTTGCAATTATTAATTTAAGTAAGATATCAATATCATATTGACGTTAAGACGTTACTATAATATATATTCCAATTAAATGTTTATCGTTCTTAATATCTCTGCGTTTCACTTGTATTTGCCGCCAATTGGCACCTATTTTGTCAACTATATCGCATAAACGGTTCCAAATTTGCAGTCAATTATTGAAAATGATTCCAATTAAGGCGCAGCAAGTAAGTAGGCTCTAGCATTTCGCACAGAAAAGAAGGAACGAAACGCTTAAATAGTTTTGTGCCTGCCTTCAGAGCCAAATGTATTTAATAAGAAGATTTACAAGAAAATACGAGATTCAAAAATAGTGTCCATAGTACAATTTTGCAATAATATTTTGAAATGTGAAGTATCTCTGCTGCCCTATCCAGGCCTGCACGAAACTGACGTTTTGGTCATCGATTGTTTTCTGGAACATTAGCGAGCGAGCGATAACAAATACAGGACTGTATGTTTTCTTATTTGTATAGCAAATATCTGAAACTATTTTCAAAACGTGTTGTCAATCTAGGAACACACTGATACAACCTTTAATTGAACGTGAATTCATGTTAAAACGTCGACTATCCTGTATAATAAATTCAAGTATATTATTCTGTATGGCTTCTTAACTTTTTAGGCTTGAAAGAAACTAATTTCAGATGTGATAATACCATTACTTTACTTTAATGACACAATGAAGATTGTATGTTAAATAATCGTATAAATTTAAAGAAGCCTTCACGAAAGAGGCTCGATAGACGACCTGAAGTTGTAACCAACAAATCTGTACTAAAAGTAAGAATAAATCGGAAAATAAAAATGTAAGGAAATTGTCTGATTAAACCTCTCCGTTAATCATATTGAGATCATAAATTTACATCAATGAAAATTGAAAGGTGACATGGGCGGTTGTCCAGGTGTCACCCTCGCTTCCTATACTAACAGAAAATCGCTTTGTGAAACATGTGTTTATGATGATTAACTTCAATAGAACTTAATTCGAGCTTTTATGGTTGTTTGATATTCTCTGATTTCATAATAAACTACACAAGAATGAGTTAATGTTTTAATGGTGTCTTTATTGTCATATAATCTGTTGTTGGTTCTTGAATGTGGCCATATTAATCGCGGTTGGTTGAAATCAGTCAAAGACATATTGTAAAGGAGAATCAACGTCTTGAAAATATTTTTTCAACTAAAAGAGCATGCTTTGATCTTCATTCTAATAAAGAAATCTTAAAGTAGAATGGAAAGCTTCCGCATCTTGATACAAATCTTACTTAACAAGCTGTTTCTCTAATACCATATACTTGTGTCTTCTGAATGTATACATAATTATATTACACTGTCGTTTTCTATAAATTATTACTACACGTACGAATGAGCTACTGCCCAGCAAACATTAGAAAAATATGTATTATCATTAACATTATGTTGCAAAAGTACGTATTCATTATTGTGAGGCAATTCCAATAGCAACTGCTTGGATAAGACCCATTTGTGACCTCAATTGGTACAGTACAGCTTGGCTGAAATATTTGCATAATTTCATAAAATATTTGTCGAAAGAATTAGTATTTAAATTGTGGACTTTCATTTTCTGAAATATACAAACGGCTCTCACATATTACTATTATTATTATTATTATTATTATTATTATTATTATGAAAACCTATGAAATATGTTTATATGTAAAAATGAAATATGAATTTTATCCATTATTAAAATTGAAAATTTATATTAAAAAATATGAAAAAAAATAAATTAACATAGTATAATGGCATGGTATCGTCAGTACTTCAAAATGATAAACAACCTGAACAGGAAATAATTTAAAACGTTTACATTTGGAGAGTAAATATGCGCAGACAAATCAAACATTTCGTTGAATGAGACTTGCATTTATGTACACAGGAAAATGTTTGTGCTAAACACATTAGTGTATTGTTCGAATATAAGAATAATGAAACTCCAGAGACATCAACAGGAGAGAAACTCTTATTAACAACCGCTGGTCATTTATTTGAGGCAAGAGACTAATTGCCTATACATCCAGGACAATACGCACAACACAACAGAAAACATAAACATGATTAAAACTGGGGTCACCGCCTTGGAATGGTCAATGCAACGCATTTGGGGTTTAAGCTGGCTTAAAGTCATGCCAAACCTCACACTTAGCCTAGAATTAATCAAAATACACACACTTGTAAATAAACTTTAACCTCAAAGCATAGCAATTCAAATTAAATAGTAATAATAGAAGTCAATAGATTGACAATATACTAAATGTCAACAGTAGTTTCAACTGATACCATTGACATCTTGTTCTAAATGAGTATGTATTGCTGTTCGTTTAACGACGTACAAGAAATGTTGAGGTGAAACAACAACATGGTCATTTGTGATGGAAGGCAATAATAATGCTAAGCACTGTGGATATTATACATTTACAGAGCCAGCGAAGCGCACATGATAGCAACATCTCGGGTTCCGTACCAAGATTACCATCCAATATAGATGCAAATTTGGCCAAATCTTTTTGTCTTTTGTGTTGTCGACAATTGCAGACAGCGTGTCTTTTATTCAATACCATCGCTGATTATTCCTGCTAGAAGCTTGTTGATTAATTCAAATTTAATTACTTTCGACAATAAAGATAGTGTTTTCGTAGGACTGCCGCTGTATCAGTTTGGATGCCTGACCCCATGTTATTTCCAGGAAATCCTCTATAAGGCCTTTAATAACGTGGGATGAGAAGCAAAACAGAGGCATTTGCAAGGCGTCGGAAAAGGGAATATTTATTTAAAGCTTGTTACACTCCATGTAGCCGCCTTGTTATGGTGGATTGACCCATAATTTGGTGTGTGAATCGTAACAAAAATAATACTGTATATAGATTAATGCCGTTTTATAACGGACACGTGCGGGGTGAGGTGTATATTGTATAGGTGTATGGCTTCATAACGTGTTGCCTTCCAGCTGTATTTCTCGTGAAATTAACTATAGAAACTATATCAGTGTCCGTTTCTTAATTGGCGTTAAGTGTGCAAATTATCACTCTAGAAGGAAATGCACATCTTCTAAATAGGTAATTACATCTAGTAGACGTTTTATACTTCGTACTTTATAATGGGATAAATAAATAAATAATACTAATTAACCACACGAATAATTACCTACTTGTTGCTTTATTTTCAATTTTTTTTCTGTATATTTATCATAAAATATATTGTTAATATATACTGTATGCATCTCTTAGAAATATCACAGACATAGACAAACCAGAGAGCTCAAATAAAATACTTATATATGGAGTTTTCTCTCTCAGCATTTATTTTTAAATCGTTCTATAGATCTTGAAACAAATGTTTGTATTTAAAATCCCGTTTTTATGATATTCTCTTATTGGTGCATTTGTGTTATTATTGTGTTGCCAAAGTTTCAGAAAATGCTTTGTCAACTTTACATCTAAAAAATATTAAAAGGAAGTAACTTCTAATTACACAATTGACAATTGTTTTTTACTTATTGGACGGTTAATGAAACAATTACGTTTTGTTTTAGATAAAATAATATTTGAAATAAAACGTTGTTATAAGTATGCTATCTAATTTGATTTGATTTTCTATTTCAACGTATTCTTCCATCGTTTGAATTCGATTATAATTATTTGAAATACAGCCATAAAACAACGAATGTCGAAGGGACACCGGTATGTGCAAATTTTTAGATGATATGTACACAGTTTTCTCCATGATCATATTGACAGAGTTCTTCTTTACACGAGTTTCTGGATATAAAATAATTGTTCTTGTTTTAGCGTAATTCTAATGTTTCAGGACTGACGTAACCTGATAATTAATTCTGGATAATTATAATGTGTCTTCGGGTACAGTTGTCCCTGAAAAGTAACAGACTTTCGTTAAAATAAATGTCAGTTATGTCAGAAAGAAACTTCAAAATCAACATGATTTTTGGACCGGGACATACGTTCGCAATTAAGATTTTCAAACGAAGAAAATACGTGTCTCATCCTGGGACAACGTAGTCCTGAACTACTTTGAACTGTGAACCACTATAGAAACAATAAATTTTCTTATCAAAAGGGTATCTGAAACACGTCTGTCAAACGCGAAATGCTATCCCTGCATAGTTAACAAACACAAGCACTCCTTTTAAGCTGCCAACACTAATTTTGACAAAATTGCCAGCACATTCAGCCTGATTGCTAAAAAACAAAACCCAAAATCATTATGAACGGCTAATTTGTCCTGAGAAGAAAGAAATCCGTATTAATATACCGCCTAATTACCCGCAGCCTATTATGTCGAGTTTCTCTCCTAAGTTTCAGATTACCTTGCTCGGGTTTGGTGGGCAATTCTTTTCAAGAACACTGAACCCTGTGCCTTGTCACTCGGTGTTGGAATCTATCGCGTTAAATGAAGACATTCAAAACTACCTGGTTTTCAGATTTCTATGAAGGAAACGATCTCACGATTTGTTCTGTGGAAAACATTATTTATTGATTACGAAGGTTTCGTGAACATAAATGTGCTAAAACGAAACAAAACACGGGGTTATAATTGAAACTAACGTACAGGTTAATTATTAAAAGGCAATTAGTGTTTTTCTTAAGTGATATCCGGTTTAAAGTCTACAAACTGATAGCGTTCATCAGATGACTCTCTTTTGTACCGAATTTACTCGTGATAAATTATCATAAAAAGAATATCTATACTGTCTGTCTAGCAAAGATTTTCACAAAAGAATGTGCGCATTCATAAGAAAGGCGACAGTTGTTTTTTATTAATGTATCAATCTATATAATTTAAATCAAGAAACCCACCACATTTTCACACCAACGGATTCGAATGCAAAGAAATATGCGCCACATCCAATATAAAATTATAATTGGAAATGAGTCCTTGATTGTCTGTATTTGAATTAAAGATTTTATTAAATGAGTAAGACTAGCGCCTATCAAAGTCTGAATAGATTGTGGGAAATTATAAATTGTAAAATAAATATGTTTCTGCACCTTGGTTTCATTGTCCAGTGCCTTGCATACTAAATTAATCAATATAATATTGGACAGAAAGAGCTATTTGTTTATCAAAATTCATCGTAACCTTTCAGAAAAAAACGTTATTGGCAGCCTCTGTAATGCATTCCTTAAGCAAACTTTCCAATTACCATTTTCACTTTAATGTTGTCATTCGGTTTAATCGTAATTGATGCAGCCATAACATGGGAATACAATTCGCAAAGAAAATGTAAGGAAATCCATGCCAGAGGACAAAGATTAATTATTTTCTCCAAAAGCAAGCAGCTGTTTATCTGAAATCTCAAGAGAACGAACAAAGTCCACCATAACTAAAGGATTGTCGCTGATATTTTCTTGACGGAGTCGCACAACAATGGTGGTGCTTTGCTTTTCGATGTTCAGTGACTTGTTTCTGTGTTTCTGACAACTCTTGGGGACATGGATCGACAGTCGAAATGGGTTTAATCCTCCTGCCTCTCCCTTTGCTGGAACCGTTAGAATCTTTTGGGACCCAATGGATTAGTGTATAATAGCATCGTAATCAGGTATTACATTTCGATCTGTATTCCAAACTGATGGCCATTAGGAAACGGTTTGGTGATAAATTAGGGAAAGTAACAACCGTAATAGAATAATGTGTCAGCGTTATTTTAAGATAGATCTATTAGCTCATTTATTTGAATATTTATCATTAAATTTATAAAGTAATTGAGTAGCACACATTCTTTGCAAGCTTCCATTTTCTGTTACAAAGATGAGATAATTATAATGGTATATTCATATAAATATATATACTTCTATCTCATCATCAGGAATGCATTGACGGAATAACACCCCTTGGGACAAATTTAGCTGTATTTCCACACTGTGGAATACAGCAAACACGCGCAGTATAACGACGTCATTTTGATGTTTGTCGTGACGTCATTTTATGTTTTTCGTGTTTTTTAGTGTTTTTCTTTCGTTTATTTTCAAAATAAAGACAGAAAATGATAGGATAAATAGAATACCAGGTAAGTGTTGATTAAAGATAAGTTTATTTGCTCGGCACAAAAACGTGAACCACTCGGCAAGGATCGTAGTTCAGGTTTTCTTAGCCTCGCTAAATAAACTTATCTTTATTCAACACTAACCAAGTATTCTTTATATGAATTGAAAAATGGTACTGCAGTAAGTATAATATCGTGTATCCAACAAACAATTTCCGTGATCCAATTACTCGGTATACAAACCATCAAAGAAACAAACATTGTGTAATGAATTGTTTTAATTTCGAACAATTTATGTCACATTGAATAAAAACAAGAACATAAAATGTAATAACATCAAATATTTTACTTGTCATGGAAAGACATTTCAGCCGTGGGCATCACTAATGTAAATCATCACTAATAGAGCTCGTTGTAAGATACATCAACCCTCAGGATAGTTTATGCCTTCAACAGAATGTCTAGGTGAGTTCCTATTATTGTTTACCACTGTTCGATTCAGAAGACTTTCTATACTAAAGGGATTTCGTTTGGCAATATCCTTCGTAATGTCCTTTTCATGCACAATAGTCTTACTGATTGTCGAATCACTATCCGAACCTTTACCATTTAATTGGTGCGTGTCTGCCTTATCTGGAACGTCACTTCTTTTTGTTTCTGTCTCTTCAGCTTTATCAACGATTGTATTAACCGCGTTTACACTGTCGTCAACTGTGTCATTAAAGTCGTTTGTTTCCCGATGACCTGCCTCTGAATCTTTGAACGAGTCACCTTGGCAACTTGAGCAAGACGACTGTGACATACTACTTAACGTACTGAAAAGTCTCTTCTTATCCTCCAGTCTTTTAAGCCTGTCTTCTTGCTTCTTTCTCTTCTTTTCCAGTTTCTCTTGTTCCCGACGTTTAATTTCGTCTTCGCTTATTGGTTCCCCGCTACACGTCTGTGGGTGCGCATTGTGCGCCGGGCGGCCGGGACCCTTCCTCGTGTGCTCGTGTTTCCTCCACTTAGCGCGTCTGTTTTGGAACCACACCTAAACACAAATATATATTTCATAGACTACACATGATTATCATCAAAATAAATACCATCATTATCGCCGTTAATCCTCATCATCCTCATTGCCATCGTATTATTATTATTATTATTATTATCATTATTATCATTATTATTATTATTATTTTATTTATTTTATTTATTTTATTTATTTTATTTATTTTATTTATTTTATTTATTTTATTTATTTTATTTTTTATTTTTTATTTTTTTTTATTTAATTTTTTTATATTTTATTTATTATTATTATTATTATTATTATTATTATTACTAATGTTTTTTGTTTTTTTTTTATTTCATTGTTATTGCTACTCCGAAAGTAGGTGTTTTACAATTTTGTTCCACAATGGGAGTATAATATAAAGGCAACTACGGTTAGTATACGAAAAAATGTCGGAGATATTAAATGCACAGTTCAGTCTGAGCTTTTGATACTTCTTCTCTCTCTTCTTCAATAATGAACACCTCACGCCAAACATCTCCAGCTCGCACAGGGTTGGCATGCTAAAGATTCTTTCTGCTCGATGGCTATTTAGTGATAAGTATCGATGAGGTACAAAGAGCTGCTCACTTAATGTACTTGATCGTTTCATAGACAAGGGGTTTGAAGGGAGAATATTCATTCACTGGGCATGTGCTATGGGGTGGGTTACCCTCTAATTAACTCATTGCCGGCAGTTTGAGGCGCGTGCGAGCTGACTTAATTACATACTTCTGCAACCGCTAACTGGTAATTCAGTGGGTTTGGTAAAGAATGGTAAAGAATGGAATATACGCCTTATGTGTCATAAACGGTGTAGGTTTTATGGAGTTGTGCAAAGCAAACGGATACCAAGTATACTGTTATGTGTTCGATGTGTTTGCTGATAAGGTATTCTTTTTTAAAATTCGTTTTCCATCGCTTTGAACAATAATAAATGGGTAGAAATGACGACTGTCATAAATGTAATTATCTCTTGCTTGCCAAAACAAAATATGTATTCAATGTTTTGATGAGATCTTTGAAAAATTAATTTCCTTGCAAACAGACATTTTCTATTCAATTAAATTACGAAAATTGTTACAGTTTAATATCTAACTAAATAAATTTATAAATCAAATTGATTTGCATTTGCTTTGATGATGTAGATGCAATATTTATCTGATTCAGTTGAAACGTGTGATATTATAAAAACGTATTGAAATCGGTGAAAAAAGACTTCGCTTCAAAGAGTCAAATCAACTCTAACTATCCTTGTTCGGTGTCATTGGTAGTAATGTTATATTTAATTTTGAAAGGGGTACGCCTCTGCAATGATACAAACGGTTAATGATACAAAGAGTGTGCGCATTCCACAATACGTGATTGGCAAAATTAAGATAACACTTAAGTTCGTGTTGCCAGGTTATTTTATTATAAAATTCTTCTGCTTGCATAGTTCAAAACAGATACAGCAAATTGAAAATTCAGATTTATCTCGGCATATGTTTACCAATTAAATAATTTACTAAAATCCCTGGCGTAACTTTAAAATAAGTGTGTACCGTGACTTATGTACAACCTTTAAGTTACTCACAAACGAGAAAGAAATGTTACGTTTTAAAATATGTTTATAACTGACTACTAATTTTACTGTCATCATGAAAGTATCATTAATGTAGTGTGACTGGTGACATATTGGTTAGCAGGAACACTAGCTACTTGAAACAGGTGGGACGTGGGAAGCGGTTAACAGCCGAATACTACACTGCGGAATTTAATTGTGCATATTTGATCAAAAACTGTATGACAAAGTAAAATAAATGACAAAGTTCGCAAAATATATTTAACCGTGCATAATGTCATTTAACATGGTAACTATTCCATGGTGACCTGTTTCGAATAAATTACTGTACAGAAGGAGTATATATATTAAGGGTAACTCTTTCCTCTATAATTGAATTAATTTAAGTCATATTGATAATAATCCCATAACTACACATCGCTTTACGTGGACATGAGAATATGACAAAAATATATATCAATCAATCAATCAATCAATCAATCAATCAATCAGTCAATCAATCAATCAAGCAAGCAAGCAAGCAAGCAAGCAATCAAGCAAGCAAGCAAGCAATCAATCAATCAATGTATAAATAAATCAATGAACGAACGAATGGATGGATGGATGGATGGATGGATGGATGGATGGATGGATGGATGGATGGATGGATGGATGGATGGATGGATGGATGGATGGATGGATGGATGGATGGATGGATGGATGGATGGATTTTGGGTGGGTGGGTGGACGGACGGACGGACGGACGGACGCATTGATAAAATAAATAAATAAATAAATTTATAAATACACAAACAAACAAATACAGACAGACAAACAGACGCCGTTTACCTGCACTCTGGACTCGACCAGGTCCAGTCGCATGGCAATGGCCTCTCTCATAAACACATCCGGGTAGTGGCTGCTCTGGAAGGAGCGCTCCAGCTCCTCCAGCTGCCAGCTCGTGAAGTTCGTGCGCGTCCGGCGCCGCTTGCCCGATTTGTCGTCTGGGTCGTCGTCATAGTACTCTGCAACATCCGGATCTTAATCAGTAGCGGGTTACAAAAAGTTCGTGTTGTAAACAGTTCATTTGCAAAAGATTTTTGATAGTGTTTTTATATTTAAAAAATTGATTCCTTTGAAATTGAATTTCATTTTTTTTTACTAAATTTCCCTTTTTAGGACAACATTATTTTCGCACAAAATCTGTCTTTCTTTGAATTCCACAGTAAGTATGGTCCGGCGAATTTGGTGAGTTGTAGTTGTTACACCAAACGTAATGTTGTAAACATGCAAATTATTTGTTTTTATACCTTAGGCTTTTGTTTGAGAAGAGTCTTAATTATAATCACATTTTCATTGCCATTGCTTATTGCGAATTGTCCGTTCCATGCTAATGGTTATCCTTTCATAGGATTTAAAAGCGGCATACAATTTTGTGATTAAGCAAATTATAATTATAACTGTTTGGTCTAGTATATACTAGTTTTTGACAAACAAATGTAAGATGAAATCTGTGAAAAACACAACTTGAATGTTTGTGGAATTGTTGTTTGCTAGTTTAGTAAATTTTAAACAAGAAACATTATTTATTAAAAGAATGGATTTACAGTGCAATTGAAAATAAACAATACTGTGACCGTACGAACAAAACTATTCTTAGGCTTTAAAAAAACATGATTTTTATTCCGCTTACCCCCCCCCCCTCCCCTATTTTTTCTGCCGACCTTTTTTAGCAAACATTTCTTGGTAATGACATACCGTAAGGTACAGTTTCTTTGATTGGAGGAGTTTAAACATTTTACATGATGTCCAATATACCTAACTGTGCGGTGAATATTCCGCGAAGAAAACAAAAAGTTTCAGAAAAAATATTATTTTTATCCCCTCCCCCTTAGATTTTTTTGGAGATGTACGCGGACACCAACATTTTTTTGGAGATGTACGCGGACACCAACATTTTTTTGGCCTGAACTGCTTGTGCGCTAATCCTTTATGTCCTCTATAGACAGTGTGGATTTTAAATAACAATTTAAATACTTAAATGCCCTAAAAAGCTCGCGTAAATACTTCTTTTTCATTATGTGACTACACGCATGCGCGATGTAAATGAAGACTGAATAAAAATGTGTATCTATGAAAACAATGAAACATGCTATCATCCTCTTCAATGAAACATACACTAAGACTGTGGTAATGAATACAGTAATTATTTATTATTTAATAAATGATTTTCGATTTATCGTTGTTTATCGGCCAATAGACAACGATTTGGAGTTCTGATGCATAGCAATTTAACCACGAGGGCGTTAGCATCAGAACGACAAAAAGTTGTTTATTGGCAGATCAACAACGATAATGCGAAAAGTATTATTATTTCCATTCTAACATGATCTGACAAATGTTTTTGCAAGTGTAATTTTAACAACATTTTACTAAGCTCCGCTTAGAATCGGGACTACTTTTTGCGTTGTTTATTAGGTAGTTTAACAACGATAATTTTGTTCTAAGGGCTGTAGAAAAATCAGCGAGTATCATGTTAGAATTTATTATTTAAGACGCTATGCCTCAAATATTTTTGTAAGAAGATATTGTATGTATTTAATTGAATTTTAATTTCAGTGGGACTTCATCGACAACGTAGCGAGGACGCTTGGCACTGGATATAAGTACTTAAAATAAAGTCACAATAACAGTTTTTTTCCACGACACCTCTAAGACCCGGCAAAATATGACAACTGCCATTTAATTTACTTCAATAAAAATATACATTTAATGAAGCAGAAAGAGTTGATTAAGTAATTGAATCTCTATTGAAATAACTCAATATCGTAATGCTATCAATTAATAGATTAGACTTCTTTTATTCGAATTTCAATGGATAAACTACACATATAAAGAAATGACACGGGATATTCAATTAATACCCCATGAGGTTAGCATTTTGAGACGCAAATAAAATAATAATTTTTAACATTGATGACATATAATTTTTCAAACTTCAAATAGAGGACAATTTTTGAACGGATATTTAACTAGCAAGAGACGCATTCCTCTCTAATCACATCTGTTTTTAAACAGCACATAATTTAATATTTCGGAAATAATTTTATATTTCCGTTCATGGCAATATAATTTTAATATTTAGCTATCGTCGTAAAAAGTTTCAATTTCTTAATTAAACATAACGTTATAATTTATTATTGTAATTTATGAACGTGATTTTGAGCGCATCGGATCATTAAACTGAACGAAATATGTACAAATGTATTTTGTTGAAATTGTCACCAGTGCTGTAATTACTTTCACGGATTGCGAATAAAATTAAAAGATACATTTTGTAGTGAATTATGACGCACCAAAATATGTGGACTCTTTTAACGAAACATCATTACGGAATGGATAAGTGTTATTTTCGGTTATATATTTTTTTTAATGCGTTTTTAACAAATGAAACAACATTAATTAATGCAATAAAATAAAATTGATGGATGCAGCTGCACTGCTTCTACATTAAAAAGATTTATAATCTTTGCAATTCGGAATTGACAATTGCACAAGCCTTTTATTAACATTTGTAAAACAAAAAGAAAAAACATTAATTATTATCAGTCTTCTTTTATAAAAACAAATAACACGATTTTTTTGCCGACTTTCGTGTTGATTCAAATACAAATCTTAACTTAAATGAAACGAATTTAAACAAGATTAATTGTCATACACCAAATAAACAGACAACTTTATAACTATAACTTACAAGCGTTAAACGGATATAATGCGAATCCCATAAACGAAATGCCGATGGAGGGCCATAATTAAGTTGATCATCCCATATTGATAATGACAGAACAGCTCCGCGAAAGCGTTAAGAAGTCATTTAATGTTTCGATGATCTGCTATACGAAGACCTAAGTGGCAAGGTGCTTGATTTGATAACAACATCTGGGTCCAGCAAACAAATCGGATGATCATAAGTGGCCTTTTATAAGAAGTTTTAATTCAAATAAAAATCTTGTCATGTGATGTTTTCGTTTCAGTTCAAATGCGACTCTCTTTTGTGTGAATATAAGTATATTAATGGTAATTAGATATTGTTTTAATATCGAACTTAAACACGTAATTACAATTTATGAAAATGTATTATTATTATTATTATTATTATTATTATTATTATTATTATTATTATTAATTTGAGTTATTTTTTTAATTCTGAAAAGATAACGTATTGTTCTATTGTTGTTGTTGTTGTCGTTGTTGTTTTTAATTCACATATATAACTTGTGAATAATAAATAAATAAATAATGTTTTGCTGCTTGTAAAACTATATATTTTATATAGAACTCTTGTAAAATCGAAACAACGAGATTGTATCCTACATTTAATTAAACTATGCTGAAAAAGTAAGGTTAAATTAAATGTGATCAACCAAACCATAAACAAATAGAAAGAAAGGTCAGACGTGCAATTCAATAAACATTCTGTATGCTTTAAAAGACCATTATCAAGATAAAAAACTGTTATAATAAATGTTGTTTTCATTAAATGTTCACATAACAATTAAGCATAATGTCCAATTAACAACTTTCGCGGGCATTAAAATGATTTACATTTTTCTCCACATTTTATGTGCCAATAAATTATAAAGCATAAAAAAATGCATTGTGTTTGTGATACTAGGAATAATAATATATTTAATAAAATGACAATTAAATTCCTCTTACATATAAATTAAATTTTAAATTTCTTTTAACTATATATAAATATAGGAAAACTAAAGTTTCATGAAACAAATAACGTATTAATCGGTACCTGGTTCAGACGACCGCGTCCTCTCGGTTCCGCGATCGCTCTCGGGCGACACTTCCGGCCCTCCGTTCCTGTGAGGGATGCAGAAGGCGTTGACAGTCGAGGAGAGCTCTCCGTTGCCTATGTTACCGATCAAAGAATTGCATCCGCTCAAATAACCACCGGTGAACGGCTGACTCTTGCTCAGGGATAGTTGCGCCGCCAAAGTGAGCGGATCTAGTAGGTGCGAATACGCCGCGAGCGGATGTAGGAACCGCAGTTGCTGGAGGCTGTAGTTGTAGCGTTGCTGCTGCTGTTGCTGCTGAAGGAAACCCAGAGGAGTATTCATCGTACGAAATATGTTTTCATGTCTTTAATCGTTGATTTTTTTCCCGCCTGTGTGTCTTTTCCGCTGTGTTCTTTTTATTTCACAGAAAGCTTATTTTAACGCTCCTGATTATTTTTAGCATTAAACATTAGTTAAATTGGGAATGGCGTTTATTTCGTTTCTCTATTTTTTTGGATATTTCTCTTCTTGTTTTTCAACTTTCGCAAAATATAATATTCTTTTAAACGAATTAAGTCATTCCCTTTCAGTGTATACATGTTCATTCAGCCTTCATACCCGATGTAACACAACATTTTGAAAAAAACATCGTTGTTCCTCTAAGTGTGACGATATGAACTGTACAACCAGATGCAATAACTATATTATCCATTTCGAATGCATTGTCATTAAACTCATTTCTCCACCTCCCGTACTGCAGTATTGGTATTAGGAGAAGAGCTATTGAAAATTGACAGTTGTCAGATTTTTTTTTTCAATGCGAACGGGAGAAAATTCGATACAGGCCTCTCTTTCATTGAAACTGGTCGCTAATTTCCTATCGCCCAATCAAAACGCTGATCAAACGAATTTCCTTCTCTGTCGTTTGTTAAAATTCTACATAGGAGGGATTGGGGGTTGTTCGCTATTTCGTCCATTGTTTTGTTCTGCTGGTATTGCTTTTCTATAACGCACTCATTTCACGCGCGTTTTATGGGATTTTTAATGGGTAACTAAACAATGCAATATGTGTACAATATATTAATAAATTGCCGATGCTTATGAATATTTAGTATTTATATTTTCAGAGTAGTATACATATTTTATAGAAGATTGCACGTGCTTGCGAAATATTTATAGCACACACATGCACACTTTTTTTTAAATTTCATTCGTATGATACAACAAAAAGTGTCAAATCACAAAATGGTTGTTAATAGCACAGGTTTAACATTAACAATATTTCACTTTGTGTATAATAGTATAAGAAACATCAAAAACACCATTTCCCATTCTTAACAGATAATTCGAAAATAAACATTGTCATTATTTTTGCGAAGCAATAACACGTGAATACGGGTTTCACCAACAAGCAAAACAACAACAAAAACAGGATCAGAAAAAAGGAATATTATAGGAGACGATTGAACATAAAAACAATGGATGGGGAACCGATATTTAGTTGACATAGTCCCCCGATATTTAGTTGACATAGTCCCCCGATATTTAGTTGACATAGTCCCCCGATATTTAGTTGACATAGGCCCCCGATATTTAGTTGACATAGTCCCCCGATATTTAGTTGACATAGTCCCCCGATATTTAGTTGACATAGTCCCCCGATATTTAGTTGACATAGTCCCCTTAGAGCTGAAAACTAATTGGTATCAATAATTAGTGATCACACGTAATGGTGCATTTAAATAATTCTCAATTGTCATACTTATATACAATGCTAACATAACAGAACAGAACAGAAATTTTATGAGCGACTTGTACAAAGTACATAGTAAAAACGAATTCAGTACAAATAAGCAAATGTCATGCGATAGATCGTAAAGTCATAGAACTGAAAAACGATAACTAGCAATACATGTATTATCTTTTGAAACAAAAAGTATCATATACAATATGTATTTAGAGGGTGAACCATTGTTGGATCATATATTTCACAAATCATATTTTTCACACACCTGTAAAATAGGATCTCATTTGTCACATTTTAAGTTTGAAGAATGTGCTTGGTCTTGCATGAGGATCTCATAAGAATATGAATTAATTGCGTATCAAAAACTGGATTCGGTCACAAAAGTCAGAGAAAATGTGAAAAATAAGACTGTGATGTGTAAAGAATAAGATCGCAATTTTCACACTTGCGAATAATGAGATCCTGTTTTTCACAGATGTGAAAAATATTATTTGTGAAAAATATGGTCCTACAAAACCATTGAATCATAGAGTAGTTAACATGGAATTTCTAAGAGCCAAAACATGTTTTATAAATCTAGCTGTGGTAAGTAACACAGTCCTATTAGTTGTATTTAGTATTTCAAGAAATTTAAACATTAGTGGTTTTCTATATATGATCATACGATGCCTTTATAAATCAGCCAAGAAAACAACCTGACGCCTTCCCACAGCATCATCCCTTTCAAATAACAGCGAACCCCAGTCGCACGCCTAGAACACCATCTAGGTGGTATCGTTTGTAGGTTTAATAACCATTTACTTACAATACACCTCGATACTATCGTAATAATTGTATTAAATTGCGGAGACAGACGGTGCATTTCTATTGTTCGAAAACTGTTAATCGTACCAGCACGAGACAATGGGAGACAACTGGGTAAGTTTGTGAATAATTGGACGCGCACATAAATCACGTGCGCGGTAATGTATGTGCTTGTCTGTTCGAATATATACAAGTATGCAAAAAGCGCTTATTTAATATTTAGTTACCCTGAAAATGGGTATAGGAACATGCCTGAGAACAAAATATGACAAAGGATTTTCTTCCCAGATCATTTGAAGAGAGGTGTATTTTATTGAATGTAATATGTTTATATGACCAACATCATGGTTGATGTGTTGGATAGTTAGATTAGTTTTACATATATATGTAAAATGCCCTCGATGGTATAAAGACCAGGGCCATTAATCACATAGCTCATAGGGAAGATCTTAACTTATGTTGTACTTGTGAAAATTTCATATATTTTTTACATACGAAAAGAATTGATTTCTCTTCACGAAAATGCAACAGAATAAACACTGTCACAGACCTTAGAAATTTCATGAAATTTAATTAAGTAAATAAACTTTGGATTAAGCTCCAAAAAGCTTGTAAATTTTGTCAAAAAGTTCAAATTTTCGAGAACACACGGAGAACGAAAGACACAACAAGAAGTTATTTTTACATTAAGTGTTTCGTGATCATTGGTTTCTGGTAGTGTGCTTTAAATAGTTGCACATATATACATCTGCATAATCAATAGCATACACATATCCGTTAAAAATGCTGCGAGTACTTAAATGCTCATAGCTGAACGTGGTTTTCGCATCGCTAAGTTTAAAATTATCAGATGAAATAAACGAAATGAAATAAAATAAAATGATTTATCATATTTAATACACATTGAGGCGCTTACGTAAAGCAACATACAGTGATTTATTGTTTTATTTTATATTCAGATGAAAGCTAAATGATTATAAATCAGCTGTGAAATGCTTTTAAGAAATACTTAAGACGCCTTATAAGGGGCGAATGACAGTAATTACAGCTGCTTCGGCAACGAAACCTATGTATAGCCGAGCCCGTTATAAATCACTCACACCATTACATCACAAATTTGGATGTTGCTTTATCGAAGTCACCGCCAATCACAGCAACACCAAGAGGCAAGGTGCACGTTAAGGCCCTGTCACACTGTGGCGAATTTGAGCTTCGTACGAGTTTGTACGAGATCTGGCGAGTTATAACACGCCGTAAAGTGGACGAGTTCTCTTCAACATATTGGTACTATATGCGTACGATATCGTTTCGAATTGTCTTCGAGAATGTACGAATGTGGACGAGTCTGAACGACTTGTGATGACATGTGCACGAGTAGATGTCGTAGGCATGTCTCCCAAAGTCGTGTTATGTCGTAAAACAATAATATACGGCAAAATGCTACGACAAAGGAAGACATGTCTACGAAATGTGTTTGAGAAAGCGCGAGATTCCTTCGGCATGTCTTCGACACGTGTACGAGATAAAAAGTCGCCGAGCAGCGGCGAGAATTTTAAACGGTTTAAAATTCTCGCCCTGCTTGGCGAGTTCTGGCGACATAAGAAGACATCACTGCGATATATAACGACATGTGTACAAGATCAACACAACAACAGGCGAGTTGTGGCGAGTGGAAAAGTATACTAACAGCTGATGTATGTAGTGAATTTTTATAGAGTGCACCGGGATTCTCTCCCATGTGGCCATCGCCCCCATAACACTTGTTAGTTGGGTTACGGGGGATGGTGCAAGATACAGGAGACGTCCCATTTCAGAGGTGATCCTGGCTCTTTTAAAGCCTGGTTTGAAGCACCTAGTACACTGCACCTCGGTTTAACGTCTTGTGCGAAAGACGAGTCAGTACGTTAGGGTGTAGCCAAGGCTCGAACCTGCGACCCCTGGTTTGAAACCAATGCGTTATCATTAGACCACGGATCCGCTAAGTTTCTTTAAATATTACTTATCAACGTCACACAGTTCAGACAGTTTGTCAAGAACTACGTCTCTTTCAACAATGGATCACCAAAATAATTTAAGTTCGCATTGTCCCACCATTTATTTCTCAACAATATATCACGCGGTAATTACTTTGATGAATACTCAAGTGGCCTAAGTTGCAAAGTCATAGATCAGATTAAGATTTTCGCTTTTCATTTCGTTTGTGATTTAAGCACATGTATAGGATATTCAAACAACATATTTCGACTGAACAGCGTTTCATTTTGCTAGTTCTAGCATCATTAAAGCACGGTAATACGGTGTATTTACGTCAAAACAAGTTTTCAGTTTTCAAATTATTATTGTGTATAAGACGATCGTCTGTCACTGTAAGAACACATAAACTTTCAGGTCATACAAGTGTTTGTTCCTATACACGTCTTGTCTTGAAATGTGCCAACACTTTCGCTTAATATAATGTAACAATATACTCTATTAGTCTTGATAACACTTTCGTTAATCATATTTACCCGTGCGATTCATTCTAATTAGCGCTCTTGAAATCTCTGAAAAGGATTCTCCAAAAACACCCAAATCGTCATGAATTTAATTATAAATGTCATGTGAAAAGCATCCGAAACCAAATATAGATTTTGAACCAGATGTTTAAAGTAAAATACCGACACCGCTACATGTTTACCCAGAAGGTGATAGGAAACCATTACCACTATTTATCCGTGATTTCACGAGATTTCTCGAGAACGATTCTGCTTGAGAAGAATTGAGGGGCTCTTCAAGAGGTTTTCAAAATTGGAATAGAAAGGTCTTACCTTTTATTTGATTTTTCGGAATAGATATAAAGAAGATAACAATGTAATCGTGTGCAAGATATCCAGGGGGTGATATGTGTTTGTTGTATCCAATTGTTACATTTATTTAGAACTGACGGCGGACGTATTCAAAATGGCGAAATTTGAAATATGTTTAAGTGTTAATGATGCACATGCTCATGCATGTTTCATAACGAAAAGTAATATCTTTCAAATATATATGAATATTATAATGAATTATATTATCTTTTTTTATTGTGCAAGTTTAGTTTTACATACTCGATAGTACGCTTAGCTAAATTAAAGCCTCAATTTACAATTTACACGTGTAAAGTATGCTGGTCTGGTGAATGTTATTCTTTAATTCGTTTACTCAAACATTAACGTACGTAGTTGTTACACATAATGTTATGCTACACCAGACTAAACTACACTCAACAAAATTTATGACGCATAAATTGGAGGAAAAAAAGGAAATTGTTGTATTTTCTTTGTTTATAAGAATTTCAGTTTGAAATGTCAGCTATGATTATTTGAGTTATAAGCATGCATGTGTTCATACCAAAATATTGGAAAAAAATAAGTACAAAACAATTTCGTGTTTACCATGGCGCAGCAACACAACAATGTCCATTTGGTGCGTTATAACTTTTGTTGGGTGCATTTGGAAACGTCCTCGGTCACAGCCAGACAGAGTAACTGGACAAGATGCGGCTCATGAAATACGACAATACAACTTCGTCTGAAATGCAATATGTCTGCCAGCGCCGGGGTGGGCGGGGCCGGGTCATTACGAATACAAATGACCGGATAATATGCGATTATTAACTCCATTTTCCAGTTTCATGTCACTTGTAGAAATTATTCCCAGCGTTAATTAGCTGACAAACGGACGCTCATAAATTAAACGCTAGCGGTATTTGTATCTCTACGAGGCCAACGTAAACGTAGCCTGCCGCCCGCCGCGACGCTCAGAATTTCGTTACCTGAACATACGGACTTGAGATTTAAAGAAGTCGTAAATTAAAATCACATGTCATGAGACTGGGTGATGAATATGCCGTCCCGTGGTGATCCTTTCGAACTAAAATAGGGTGCATTTAAAAGCTGCCTGGCCGTTTAGGGAGGCTTTAAGTTCGAAAATATTTCATTGGTCTTAGCTGTAACATACGCTGATTATACCCTATTAATGAAACAGCAATAACATCAACATTTTGTAAACATAATGCAAAAATACCTAGGGTCACCAATAAAAATAGCATTCGGTGACCTAAACGAAATTTAAAAAAAAACACGCTGAGGAAATAATTAAGCTATCCTGTGGGTTATTTAGAAGTCGATATGTATTGATCAACTTTTGGAACAATATTTTTTTATTTATTTTAATAGCGTGTTGATACTTCTCAATAACAAATACATCATGCTAGTAACATGACAGGGGAGACAACCTCTAGATATACTTTATAAGTATTGATTATTAGTTATGTCCCTTATTTAACACTGATAACACGGGTTTACGAACGACGCGAACGAAGTACAAAACAGTACGACAATAAAATATTATACATTTGTTTAGAAAGTTGTTATTTATTTTGCACTTGATTATATTAAACATATTTACAACATTATATGACCAATCATAATTTATAAAAATATATGAGGCGTGTCGTCGGAAAACCGGACTAAATGCATGTGCATAAAGTGTCATCCCAGATCAGCCTGTGCAGTCCGCACAGGCTAATACAGGACGGCACTTTCCGCCTACACTGGATTTATGTTTAAAATATATTTATTTGAAACAAAAAATACCATAAAAGCGGAATGTGTCGTCCCGGATCAGCCTGTGCGGACTGCACAGGCTGATCCGGGATGACACTTTATGCACATACATTAAGTTCGGGTTTCCCACGACACCCGTCATATAAAGAATACAGTATATGTTGCTTTTTTAATGTTGATTAATAAATACGTAGGCTATTATTTTATAATAATAAAAAACATAAATAATGTCAACCACCATGATAACAGTGGTCTGTCAGATAGCTAACACAAATGAATTCAACATATGAGTCTATTTGAATCCAACGAACCCCTCCCCCGATACTGACCAACTTTCTTGGAATTATTATAATTAAAATGTGGCACAATAGACGAAATGTCAAGACATGGTCGCATCCATGTAGGTGTTTATCAAAGAAATGCTTCTTACTTAACAGAATACTGTATATTCTAACATGATATTCGCTAATTTTTCTGTCGACAAAGACCAAAATGATCGTTGTTAAACTACCTATAAACAACGCAAAACAAAAGTTCCGATTCTGAGCGGAGCATAGTTAAAGTAGTTCCAATTACAATTGCAAAAATATATGTCAGATCGCGTTAGAATCGAAATAATTTTCGCATTATCGTTGTAAAAGCTGCCTGGCCGTTTAGGGAGGCTTTAAGTTCGAAAATAGTTCATTGGTCTTAGCTGTAACATACGCTGATTATACCCTATTAATGAAACAGCAATAACATCAACATTTTGTAAACATAATGCAAAAATACCTAGGGTCACCAATAAAAATAGCACTCGGTGACCTAAACGAAATTAAAAAAAAAAAACACGCTGAGGAAATAATAAAGCTATCCTGTGGGTTATTTAGAAGTCGATATTTATTGATCAACTTTTGGAACAATATTTTTTTATTTATTTTAATAGCGTGTTGATACTTCTCAATGTAACAAATACATCATGCTAGTAACATGACAGGGGAGACAACCTCTAGATATACTTTATAAGTATTGATGATTAGTTACGTCCCTTATTTAACACTGATAACGCGGGTTTACGAACGACGCAAACGAAGTACAAAACAGTACGACAATAAAATATTATATATTTGTTTAGAAAGTTGTTATTTATTTTGCACTTGTTTATATTAAACATATTTACAACATTATATGACCAATCATAATTTATAAAAATATATGAGGCGTGTCGTCGGAAAACCGGACTAAATGCATGTGCATAAAGTGTCATCCCAGATCAGCCTGTGCATTCCGCATAGGCTAATCCAGGACGGCACTTTCCGCCTACACTGGATTTATGTTTAAAATATATTTATTTGAAACAAAAAATACCATAAAAGCGGAATATGTCGTCCCGGATCAGCCGGTGCGGACTGCACAGGCTGATCCGGGATGACACTTTACGCACATACATTAAGTTCGGGTTTCCCACGACACCCCTCATATAAAGAATACAGTATATGTTGCTTTTTTAATGTTGATTAATAAATACGTAGGCTATTATTTTATAATAATAATAAACATAAATAATGTCAACCACCATGATAACAGCGGTCTGTCAGATAGCTAACACAAATGAATTCAACATATGAGTCTATTTGAATCCAACGAACCCCTCCCCCGATACTGACCAACTTTCTTGGAATTATTATAATTAAAATGTGGCACAATAGACGAAATGTCAAGACTTGGTCGCATCCATGTAGGTGTTTATCAAAGAAATGCTTCTTACTTAACAGAAGACTGTAAATTCTAACATGATATTCGCTAATTTTTCTGTCGACAAAGACCAAAATTATCGTTGTTAAACTACCTATAAACAACGCAAAACAAAAGTTCCGATTCTGAGCGGAGCATAGTTAAAAGTAGTTCCAATTACAATTGCAAACATATATGTCAGATCGCGTTATAGAATCGAAATAATTTTCGCATTATCGTTGTTAATCGGCCAATAAACAACTCTTTCTCGTTCAGATGCGTAGATATTAAACAACTGTTTAATTCCTACGCATCAGAACTTTCTAAATCGTTGTTTATTGGCTGATAAAACACCGATAAATCGAAAATTATTTCTTAAGTATCAAAGACATTGAACCATCTATCGGCCGTCAGTTCTGGCACAACGCACACAGCATCCATTGTGTGGTAACTGAACCTCATACAGCCGGTGATAGTTTTATCAACTGCAAGTGGTCTAAAGGTGTCAGTACGCGTAATAAAACGGGTCCAGTTATTGAAATGAATAGTATATACAAAACTGTAAGAGCATTCACATGCACATGTTGGTTTTGTGTTGGGCGTTGAGCGACATGTCCTCAAGGGTGGTCTGTAAAAGTTATCACAGTTTAAGAGTGTTAGTAATAATGATACTACTACTACTACTACTACTACTACTACTACTACTACTACTACTACTAATAATAATAATAATAATAATAATAATAATAATAATCATAATAATAATAATAATAATAATTTTATAATAACTTATAATAATAACAGTAGAAGTAGTACTTATTGTTGTTGTTGTTGTTGTTGTTGGAATAGTAGTAGTAATATCACAATTATTGTTATCATCATCATCGGCAACCGCAGCAGTTGAAGTAATTTTAGCAGAAAAGTATTTGTAGCATAAATGAATAATAAAGAAATAATAATAATTAATAGTAGCAACGGAAGCAGCACCAGCAGCAGCAGCAGCAGTAGTAGTAATATAATTAATCATATAGTGGTGTAAGTGGGGGTGGTGGTAGAAGTAGCTCTTGATATCGTCGTTGTCCTTTACCTAGATATCTACAAGACGAATACGTTATTACTGTACGTTGTACAATCACCATATAAAATCATCAGCACGGCCTGACCATGCAGTAACGCCTTCACACAGTTACGCATGCCCGTCGTCGCACTGTGGTATATTAATTATTTTGAACATTCACCCCTCCGTCCTTTTTATATATCGCTCTTTCTGACACAATTACCGGTATGTTTATGCTGAGAGGACTTGATGACTTTTGTCACAGGCTTGTCTAGACCCAGTGCGGAAAATGTTGCTGCACCAACTAGCAGTCCTATGCCTTCTAGAGTTTTGTGCTCAGACAGTTGTTGGAATTTCGAACCGAGGTTTGTGGATTTCGCTTTAAGGCAAAACTTTATCATGAACGTATATACATTTTTATTTATTATACTATATAATATATTTCTCTATATAATGCATATAAACTTCAGCGGGCAACAATTTGATATGTCGCCCGGCAGTGTCGCCCGCTACCGTTATGTCGCCCGGTACGCAAATGATACGGGATTGTTCGGTATGATAAAATTAATATTGACTAAAGCCTCGGTCGACAGTGTTGCCTCGGGTTGACAAGACGCACTTTCACCCTCAAGGAAGTCAATATTTATATAATATTGCTTTTGGTGTGCATAATACAATATAAAAATGTAAAAAAGAATGTGTCGCAGGTGTGTTTGAAGAATGGTCTAAGTATTTATACAGATCCCGTATTAACACACGTTCTTTTAATATATCTTCGGTTAATACTTAGTCTATGATTTCCTGTTTCAAATTAAACAACATTATTCTTAAATGTAATACATTCCATTCTAACATGATACTCGCTAATTTTTCTATAGACAAACAACAAACTTATCGTTGCTAAACTACCCAATAAACAACTCAAACAGAAGTCCCGATTCTGAGCGGAGCATAGTAAAAAGTAGTTCCAATTACAATTGCAAAAATATATGTCAAATCATGTTAGAATGGAAATAATTTTCGCATTATTGTTGTTTATCGGCCATTAAACAACTCTTTGTCGTTCTTACGCGTGGCTATTAAACATCTCGGGCTAACGCCCTCGTGATTTAATTCCTATGCATCAGAACTCCAAATCGTTGTTTATTGGTCGATAGACAACGATAAATCGAACATTATTTCTTAAAAAATACAAGCTGTTTTCATTTATCTCTGAAATATAATCAAGGAAGCAGCTGTTTTTTTCATTTTCGTAATTGTAAACACATGTGCTAATGACATTTCCAGTGGTTGTAAAATAGTAACAGCTGGACTTTGTTTATAACGTTGAGTATGATTTTCTTTTTAAAAACCAAATATTTCTAAAAAATATAATATTAATAGGAATTATGTTAAAATGGCATAAAGATGCATGTACTTATTTTCTAGTCAATAAAATAACGTTTGCAGGGAATTACATTAAAGATTAAAACCTTTTGTTAGACTTGGTGATAAGATCACAATGTAATGTTCGCCTTAACAAAGGGATTTAATAGAAAATACAAAAGTTGTCACGGAGTTTTGTACTTCTTAAAATATGCCATTTGATGTCTAAAGTAGAAAATCTAAAGCATCTGCACTAAAGAACTCAAGTATTATAACAATATAAGAATTAAAAAAGAAAGCCCCCGGGGATCGAATCTACGACCCCCGGATGAAAAGTCTGACGCGCAAACCAATCGACCAATCTGATTTACGCGCAAACCAATCGGCCAACCTGATTTACGCGAAAACCAATCGGCCAACCTGATTTACGCGCAAACCAATCTGCCAACCTGATTTACGCGCAAACCAATCGGCCAACCTGATTTACGCGCAAACCAATCGGTCAAACCGATGTATGCACGTGTCACGTTTTACTTTATGTAAGTGGTTCACGCGTTTTCAACAATTTCAACGCAAACAACAGAAGTACTCCAAAATATTTTATCGTTTCGCGGTTGCAAGCGCTTGATAATGTTACCAGTTTTAACTGATGCTTACTCATAAACGAAACGATATTTCTATGTCAGCAGTGCTATTTCACTCCTTTCTATACAGTTTTCGTTTCTTTTTGGAATCTTTGGCACAATTTTGGAAATTGGCAATTCTTCAATCAGTGAACAGGTCCCTTTAATACAAAAGGATGATGGCTTAGAAATTCAATTGGCCAGGCTGATAAAATCTGTATAAGATAAAAGACAGCACTCCATCTAACATAAAAACAAATTCTGACCGGCATTTATATTCATTCGGTGACTGTGTAAATTTGGGGGTAATTTATATATATGAAAAAAAAAACAGGCGAAACTCCGGAGGACAATCTACATCTAGAGGACTAGGACACTAATTGAAACACACCTTTATTTATTTGAGATGATAAAAAACACAGCGGTTTATTTTAATTTGGCGAATAAAATAGTCTTCTGGCGAATAAAATAGTCTTCATCTAGGAGACCAACAACAATAATTCTAACATGATACTCGCTATTTTTTTGTAGACAGGACAAAATTATTGTTGTTAACTACCCAATTAACAGGACAAAAAGTAGTCCCGATTCTGAGCGGAGCATAGTAAAAAGAAGTTCCAATTACAATAGCAAAAATCTATGTCGAATCAGGTAAATATCGAAATAATTTCCACATTATCGTTGTTTATTGGCCAATGACTCGGGATAACGCCCTCGAGGTTTAATGCCTTCGCATCAGAACTCCAAATCGTTGTTTATTGGCCGATAAACAACAATAAGTCAAAATTATTTCTGAAATATCAAATTATTTTTTTTACAAATTTATTATATGCCTTTGACCTCCAAATTAGCACCAAATCGACAGTGAGCACTTCGCGCGTTCGTATACACACCCGCAATCGACGTCTTCCGCAACTGTGACTTTTATCTTTAAGCCTTACGTTTTTGTATGACATATTTGCTTAACATAATATATGACCAACAATAAGAAGTAATATTTTGTGCGAGCAATTATAAGTTATAACAAATGACCAGAGGTTAATCATTATGCACTGCCAACATTCCTTACATGTAACTGTTAGCCGTTGGAAAATAAATTATGAATACACAACTGCCATCGGCGTGATTTATGGCCATGGAACTTCCTTACCGTAATCAGCAAAAATTGCCGATGAAATCGGCCAGCACCTTGGTAAACAGTTTACTTCACTGGTAAAAAAGTTCACCTATTAAAATGATTTCAAAATTATTTCAAAATGTAACATTCGATCCCAACATGTATCATTGTGTCTGTTTGTAGGGTGACGTTGGTATCTATAATAACGCATTCATTGTTTGTCGGCAAATATGCATCCATAGCCGTGAGTTGGCACCTTTTAACTTGAAAGTGATCTGACATGCACGATAGCAGACATTTGAAATTAATTTTGAAAGCAAACTAATCATGATCGAAATCGGAATCTCAGATTGTGTCACTTATTTTAAATGTTTGTATATAAAACAATTTTCTTCGATTCTCATGAGGATAATCTTTTTTTTCGGCGTAGCTGTTTAACCCAACTTTTGACCTGTCTCAACATCCAATCAAATGTTGTGAAAATTTCCCGCCAGAAGTACCGACTGAATAAATCCTAACATTGCATCGGCTAATTTAAACGAAATCTCCACCACGGCCTGTAAAAAATGGCTCCGTTTCTTTTCGGAGTTGAATGGAAATATAAGCCAATGTGGAAAAATCCAGACGTACCTCTTTACTTTGTTTTACGTTGCTGACTAATTTACAGTTCTGACCTCCCTACTCAGAAGTTGCATTGGCTTAATTTTCATTTTCAATCTACATGCAAGTGTGTACAGGCCGTGTAACATGACCTTGGGAAAATCCCCCGTTAATATCGCATATTCGATAGGCAACATTCCATAGAATACACTCGCGATCGCTGACTAACCTGCGCCTATTAATAGTATACACGTCAACAACACTGAATCGTCTAACAAGCATCCAGAGAACCATAAACAGTAAGGTTAATAATGAATGGAGAATAACTTATATTTATAAACTTACCATGCATGTTTATTTGAATAACGGTTGGTAGATATATTTATTAAGAATTATTTATTTGAATAACGGCTGGTAGATATATTTATTAGGAATTATTTAGAATTACATTGTCTCATATCCTCTCCTGTAGAGACTATTCAATTTATATTTAATTTATAAATAGATTTTGCATCTTTCTATAAATAGAAACGTGCGGAAGCTTCGGACATATGTAACTTAATTTGATTTAAATTTGGTATTTTTACTTACGTGCGTTTTATGAATGCATAAAACTATAATAGTTATACACAAAAACGCTCGAAACGTATTTTTCAAAACGAATAAAAATCTAAATCGTCACTATTAAATATAACTTTACGTTTGTGTTTTCACAAAAATGAAGTCAAAGCATTATTTTTAATTGCGATGAATGTTCCCTGATGTGTGTTGTTACGTGACACCCATATTATAAATGATTAATCCATAACTCATACTTTTAACATTGATATTAATTCTCCTTTTAGATTTAGATTGAAAAAAAAAGGCCGATGAAAGATGTGAGGCGGTAAGATCAGTTAATTATACGGACATTACATAATTAAGATATCTTAAACATATGGACTTTTCATAATTTCCGGCACCTTATGATGCTCTGCATCGTTGTTTTTCATGTGAAATACTGATGTTTCTACCAAATTCTCGTGCAGAGGCTATTCAATCTACAAATAGACATTGTTTTTATATAGACTATGAATATTCGTATTGTATACTAAAATAATTTAATCAAGAAAAACGCTTCAAATATATATATATTTCGCTGTAATTGTAAAATCCTTAGTTTTACTTTGTATAGGTTTAAACATACTGACGTTGATGAGCAGATGAGTCTGACTTATTTGGGTTATTTCAAGTAGCACTGATTTAAAACATGGGGCTGTTCATCAGTTCATTGCTTTGACATGAAATAATGATATTCTTTTTATTTATTCCAAATATAGAAACATTTCATACTACTGTTTTAGGAGCTACCAAAATGAAAATATGTGTTCGCTATTAGATAATGAAAATTTTATTTTTTATTTTATTTAAATAATATCAAAAAATAATACTAAATGCGTGTAGAATAACGATCTGTGAAGAAATGAGACTGTTCGTTTATAAAACAAATCAACACATGCATCAGTTTTAAATATTCATGTTGAATATTCAATTTACATTCTTTACAAACATTTACAGTATACGCCGAATATCTTTTTAAAAGATATTTCTTGTTTAATTTGAAGTTAATATGCTCTCAGCTTCACTGATCGTTAATGTTTTGTAAGACGAGTACTGGATCCAACGCCCCATAGTTATCGAACGTTTAGAATATAAATCGCAAAACATAAATATATACAATATCAAAACCAATACTCTACCCCCACCCCTAGGCTGCGACAGGAAGCACTGGCGATGTGCGGACGGCCTGTGTATCTACCTGATTGGTCGCTGTGACAACTTTCAAGACTGCTTCGACGGCTCAGACGAAATATCCTGTCATATGCTTGGTATGTACTTACATTTTAGGACCTGTATTTGAATTCTTCAACCTGCCATATCTTTGTTCTATAGAGGTGTCAACTTACATTTTAGCAAATACGTTGTGTTCTACAAAAGCCTTTTCCGTGTATAGGAGACAAACTACAACATTATGAACAAAGTACTTGTTTTTAATGTGTGTAATTTTTTGTGTTCCATTATAGAGGTGAATTATTATTCCTATAATGAGATATTGCTGAAACAAGCTTATAGATATTTTTAAGGCTTTTGACACAAATTCACATTACACACACTCTTCGTTTCTTGTTCAGGTCAACGGCTCAAACACAGTTTCTTCAGGGAGGATGATAAAAACAATAATTAAAATCACGTCTAAGATTAATGCTTGAATTACCTGTAAGTGTTGTTATTGGTGGTTTTCTGCTGGGTTCGTAGTTGAAACTGCATGTATACTGGTATATTGACTTTAGATTTGTATTTTATGACACTCACTTTTAAGAGAAAAAGGATTTTATAAGTTTCCAGGATACAGTAAAGGAAACATTGAAATTATTAATATTGTTGGGTTGTTTTCCTGTTGGATCGTTGTGTGGATTTTTGAACTAATTTTGTAAGCTCGGTTTAAAAATTAATGAACGCATTTTAATACTTCTAATTAAAACGTCACCGGGCCGGCTAGCTCAGTTGGTAGAGCGCTAGACTACAAATCCGGGTTCGATTCCCAGCCCGGCCACATAACTTGTGTGGGGTTTGGTCATGAAATTATTTCTACGGCCATTCTCCCCCTACCTCTGATTCAAGTAGGGCAGTTGTCAGTTACTGGCATAAGTATGTGCACTCAGTACTGGTAAACCAGCTTACCCAGGAAAAGTGTGAGTAGCTTAACTGACCGCCGTTATATGACTGAAATACTATTGAATACGGCGAAGAATCCAAACAAACAAACAATTAAGTCGTAAAAGACTAGAAACCAAAAACATCTATATAAACGATATATGTTTTCTACGTAGGTTCATTAGGCATCCGATATTAATTCTCATTTCCACTCAAACAAAGTAGTGTTTTAATAGAAAGCAAATGCATTTGTCAACATGATTTAGTGATTTACTGACGATCTATTTAAATGCAAACCCTCTAAACGGGTCATAATGGCTGTAAAATATTGTGCACTGGAAATATAACACCTCGGATATGAGTGACTTGTTGCGTTATTTCTGCATACATTTTACATGCTAAATCTTTAAATCGAAGCATTAATGACTTGAGTACTATATACTGAGCACATGTGCAGACAATAAACCCATTTTACACTTGTAACAGCTTAAAAAGGTAAATATGTTTTCATTGCATGACCTTTACAAATTAATAAAGCACTGACATGCCACACACATAAGTTTTGTATCCGGAAATACATTTCGTCGGGAAATGTCTTTACAAATTATTAAAGGAGTGTTATAACATACAAACTTATAAGATACACAGAGGATACATCGTTGTGATAGTCTACTGAATTTTATATACCAGTAATATTTTATCGAATATCAAACAGGTATTTGTTGCGTTCACTTTGAAATGCATAATAAGGTTATTTTCGTGATTATGACTCGAAATCAGAAGACTTGTATGCTGTGATCTAATGTTTTGTGGCACTTTGTTCTCAGATATATGCAGCGGAGGCAGACGACAGTGTGACAGTGGAGAATGCATTCACAAGCAGTTCTTCTGCGACGGAATCGTGGACTGCATGGACGGAAGTGACGAAAGATGTTTTGGTGAGGAAAAATATGTAACATATTTTAAATAATTATTAGTCGCGTTATTGATAAAATAGTAATTAACATTACGTGTTGAATGTAAAACAGCGTCAGACAAATATCCATACACGTTGTGGTACATGTATTTCTGGCTGGTCTACTCCATCTAGTTTATTTATTTTAGGCTGGACTACACCGCCGTACGTTTTCAACACAACGAAACACGTGCCACCGCATACAACAACTACAATAGAAACAACAATAGAAACAACAACTAAACCCAGCATAACCACGCCATTTACATCATCAAAGACCAGACCAACCTATAGCACAGCCCTATCGGCAACAACTACAGCAAGTACAGCAGCCACAGCAACTACCTTTACTATAACAGTCCCAATAAAAACAACTACCACACCTAAATCTGGCACTACCACGTCTAAGCCTCCATACCCCAACACGTCAACAGAGAAGACGCAGACGACAATTGCCGGAAGCACGTCATCCACTCGGTTTCCTCCTTGGTGGACGGACAATCCAACTGACACTACACCTGTGACGCAGACGACGACATCAGTTCCGTGCGTCGATCTGGATAACTTTGGTAAGCAAAATTGCAATACATCAAAATAGTAAGAAAATAACTACGTATTAGGTTCAGCAACAACCTTATACAATATTAACAGTTTATGGATTTCTGCGCATACATGTTCATGCGGATTTTTCAGCTGTTGGCATCTGCAGACGAAACTTTCGAGGGTACTTTCCACACCAGACCGACTGCCAGAAGTTCATAGTATGTGAGTGGGGTGTACAGTACATATGTACGTGTCCCAACCGTACACTATGGGAGCAGAAACACCTCACGTGCGTGTGGGCGTCTGACGCAACGTGTATTCGAAGACCTAATACAACCTCTACTACGGCCGCTTCTCCGCTAACTACAGCGATATCGCAAACAACTGTTGTGACTGTGCCATTTCCGACCACAACAGAGGCAACAGTACCACCTTCGACAACACCCGTAAAAATACCACCTCCAACAACAACAACAATGGCAACAACTACTTTTGTGGTCCCACCGGATATACTTCCGCGACTGTTCCCGCCAGACATCGAGGCCCGTATAACACTTGACGTTAAAACCCGTCTGTCAGCAACCGATCCGCCATCTCAGGCCACACCACCTACCTCTACGATCAAACTTCCGGCCCGCATGAAGCTCCGGGCCGCCCCAAGACCTTTGTTTCTTAGACAAAGTGCCGGAGAGCCTATAAGAAATGACGTCACTACTGAAACGCCCTACCGCTCCTTGCTAGCAAGATTCTTTCGAGCAGAACCTGTGAACGTTGCAAATCATCGTTAGGTTATGGCCTAGTGGAGAGTCAATATTAGTTATTTAAACGGCCGTATTCATATGATAGGCCGGGATGTTACCCCCGCGGTTTCAAGAAGAAAGTGTTGTGTTTATTGTGCCATACTTTTAATACAGATAATACTCTGATATACGTGATTAATATTGCTGTCCAAATAAAACAACGTTGTAGCAAGTTCGTTCCATTCATTGTATTGTATATATTGGTAAGTTTTTTTTGCATAAACGTTCTATGCATTCGAATACAAATATGCTATTCTAGTGTAAAATGATATGCTTTTACGACAACCATTTCAAGGCCATAACTGTGCATGAAACTTTTTAGACTGCTGTAGAAAGCCAACGGCCTTTGACTGTTATGCATATTCGTGCGTTTGCATTAAGTAGTTTGCATACAAACCTATATATCTACCAGGATATTGAAAGTATGGTGTATAACAATGAGTATGTATAACAAATGTGTTAGAAAATGTGTGCACTAAATTTCCGTTGATATTGGTTTCTTTCGTTTTCTCGCCAACAGTCTTTCGACGCTATCAGCGTTTTGATAATTTAAAAAAGGCATTCAAAATACCAGTAATTGCACAACTCTATAATTGAAACTGATGAAACTTGCTAAGGTGAAGTTATCCTTGTAAAAACCTATGTATATTCATTATTATATGGTTCATAATTGCATAATATGTTATTTAATGAATGTATTATTCATAGTTTTATATTAATCATACATTTGGTCAATATAATTATCACTCCAGCAAATGTTGATCAATACAATTATGATAACACTATATCAATAAATACATATGGGACATCAACTTGTAGTTAATAAATACTTTGCTCAGCATGTTGTAGACTATTTTTATTCCCTGAAAACAAAATGCTGAAACTGTGCATGAAATGTGAAGGTCGATAAATTCTTTTACTTGTTTTATCTTACAAAATTACAATTCCTTGGGAGAGTTTTCAGATACTGACTGGATCAAAATGGCAAGCACGTTTTTATACAAGGAGCCAGGTAGGAGCAAAGTAACATTTGATGAATTCGATATTTGACAGAAACGACTGCAACAGTCTAAACATGTTGGAGTATTATGAGAGAAAAGAAAATAAAAGAAATGTACCGCTTTGTTGTAAAATTGTAGGAGACTTTTCGCGGCATATTCTCGACAGTACGCATATCACACTTCGTCTATCTTCGAATCAAGATTGTTGTTCAATATTTCCAGTATCATGATTACAAGCAAACTTGGCCATTAAAGTTGCTTCTTCACAGATGATTAGACATATATAAATGAGGCCATAAACGTTGTTTGTAATGTAAACAATGCGATATTCATCAAATACAGTCAATAAAGCATCACTTAATATTATAATAACAATACAAATAATAGCAGACAAAACGACTCTTTTGGGAAAACCCTTCTAAAAATAGACAAGGACTATTCTGTGTGTGCTACTGAGTAATTGTAATTTCGGGCCGTTTATGAACATGCCATTCCAATTCCAATAGCTTATTAAAACGAGAGATAATTATTGAATCATTTCTTTATTTCCTGAAAAATATTTTAAAAATATCGTGGAAACAAAGCTTACTTCTAACAGCATTGAAATGAAAAATTCTGAGCGGGGGATTGAACCCGGGTCATCGGCGTGAGAGGCGGATGCTCTAACCGTGCCGCTAAAGTCATTTGCACGTAGCGCTACTTATAATTTCGGACATACGTTTTGTAAACAACGGGACTCCGAAAGCGACATTGATTGGCTGTTTGGATTACGTGATAATTTCACAACAACAACCTACGAGATATATATAGTCATTCTATACACAGAGGATGACGTCACACGCCAAACCTCTGTATTTAACCGCATTATTTCGCCCCAAACGGCGAAATGCGCTTACGCATGAAGTGATCCCGCGTCTGAAAGATGATTCATGAAACGACTTATTTGATACCATTAATCAGTCTAATATTAAGTTAATACTGATAGTAGAATATATTTCTGTTTAATAAAATACCAGTAGTTCGTGTTTAACGCTGTTTAGCGTGTTTATTAGAAAAAGCTACTTTCACTTTCGTTTTGTGTGAAAATTCAAGGTTAGATGCCAGTAAATCCAATTCCCATTGGGTCCGATTATAAAATGGCGAACTTTCAGATTTCAGATTGTGCAAGCTTGGTATCAGTTTAAAGATGAATCTTTCCTCTTAAAAAAAAATTATTTCTAAGAAAATGCGTCTCACCTGAATGCAGACACCGGTAGAAACTAGGGTTTCGGCAGTCATATTTCGACAAAAGCCCCATTCCAAAATAAACACACCCCAAAAGCTCATCTTTCAAGTTAGCCTCCAACGAAATGCACACAAATGTTCCAAACACACAGAGGATATTAGAAATAACCACAAAGGGCATGTCTGACATTGCTAAGGCGTAAAAAAAAAAAATATGTTTGTTTCAGGTAACCCGACCTACCCTAAAAAAATGCCCCGACCCTAGAACATGTTATTGAGTTCGTCGGATTATTTTTCTTTTCGGTAATTGTTTCTCTCGAAATATATTTTCTTTGTGTTAATAAGCGATTTATTGCGGTTTATTTCGTCAGCCGAATCGTCTGGACGACTTTTCTGTTAATTTGTTAAAAGCATTTCACATACATTGTCATATCATTTAATGGCTGGATCCCATTCAGTAGTTCCTTCCTATGAAGTATTAGAGTAAGATTTTTATGATGGTAATTTGTGTAGTAGTTTACCCATTCTCATTTAAACTTGACAGAAATGACAAAAACAAAACTTTAAAACATTTTATTTAAAACTGTTTTTATCTACCCTGGAGTTGTTTATATCGTCTTTAAAATTATACAGTTTCTACAACATACTTTTGATGCATTTTGATATACGTGTCAGTTTCACTGAGGCAGTACCATTTTGCACATATAAAACATAAACGTTCATGGACATCACAGTGTAAAATTCTGTAATTTGTTGCCATGCTTAAAGATGATTCTTAACAGATGTTTTACATTTATCTACTTTTCTATCATTTTAATGTAATCTGTTGAAGAATTCGAGTCGTTAATAACTATACTGAAGAATGTAGCGTTAGCTGTATCATAACTTTAAGAAACAGTAAGCTGGTACACCTGGGATTTAGTTAGTAATGATGTATAAATTTTAATAAGCACAAACGTTTGTTTATACTCAGTTCACTGCGTATACATTTTGATACGATATGACCATTTAATAATAACAATCAGTGCCTTGGAAATTGACTTTAATATAGATGTTAACTGGACAGGTGGCCTGGTTTTCACAGATTGTAATGATTTTCGTGTATTTGGAAATTTATAGGATAATATAGTAAAATTGTATCATATTTTAAGTGCATAAATGATAAACATTTGCAGCAAAAGTTGTGTAATTAAAACATCCACTTCATAACAATGTTTAAGTTTATTAATTTGAATATTCATTCAGTTTTAGACGCGTCAAGTAGACCATTCACTAAAAAAAAAACCCTACCTACCTACCCTTTTTTTTTGGGTCATGTTACCCGAAACAAACATATTTTTTATGCCTTAATGCTTTTCATAGCAGAAGAAAAAAGGAACTCTAGTAAATGGCAATATTTCGAATGTAACACGGAGGGAAACACATTGATTTACTGGTATCTAACCTCAATGCAATGTTAAATCAAATCAACCATTGCGAGCCATTTTGGAAAGTAGCTTATACCCATAATGCTTATAGCGTGAGTACACAGGTCAGTCAGACCGGTGTAGACGCAATGATAAATGGTGAAAGAATGCGTTGTAATGATTAAACCAGGGTGTTTGGAACTTTTGTTAATGTGTCTACAATGTTATTTCAGTCAGTTCTATTAAATAATATCTAGTTTTTCGAGATTGGAAACATTTTTTTTTCATTTTTGTCAATTTCCGAATATGTGACGTAGCACCTTTATGTTGTGTCTTTTTAGCAGGATTCACGTGAAGACACCTTGTCATTATAAATGTGAACGTTCACAATCGATCGTCACTACTTCGACAAATAACGTTCCAAAGCAGGATTCAATTGTGGACAATTTGTCATTGTAAATGTGAACGTTCACAATCGATTGTCACGACTTCGAAAATAACGTTCCAGAGCAGGATTCAAGTGTGGATAGTTTGTCATTGCAAATGTGAACGTTCACAATCGATTGTCACTACTTCGACAAATAACGTTCCAGAGCAGGATTCAAGTGTGGACACCTTGTCATTGTAAATGTGAACGTTCACAATCGATTGTCACTATGTTGTCATTGTTATTGTGAACGTTCACAATCGACTGTCACTACTTCGACAAATAACGTTCCAGAGCAGGTTTCAAGTGTGGACACCTTGGCATTGTAAATGTGAACTTTCACAATCGATTGTCACTACTTCGACAAATAACGTTCCAGAGCAGGTTTCAAGTGTGGACACCTTGTCATTGTAAATGTGAACGTTCACAATCTATTGTCACTACTTCGACAAATAACGTTCCAGAGCAGGATTCAAGTATGGACACCTTGTCATTGTAAATGTGAACGTTCACAATCGATTGTCGCTACGTCGACAAATAACATTCCAGACATAAAATTCTGTTTAGCTATTTTGGCAACAACAAAAAAACTTATTTATACTTTATCTATACTTTTTATTTTACAATTATCAAAAAATAAAACAACACATTTTTCAACAGCACGATTTATTAAATTAATTCACACAAAAAATTCACGTACCAATTCGCACATTTACACCCAAACAAGCATTTCAAACTGTTAGTTTATAAATTGCCAAATGTTAATGTTCTTCACAAATTTGAACTTTTTTTATACACGTATATTACTTGATGTGATTATTTACAACATTACAAAGAAGTGAAAAATGCATATTTATTTCCCTATCCCGAGTGAGCACTTGACCTCGCTATCCCAGTTGCAAACGCCAATGGTTTCGTCAAACAGCGTTCCTGATGGACATGCGCATACATGCATGGTGTTCCACGAGCATGTGACAAATGTGTGACAATTTGCGGGATTCCTGAGGTTTCCAATTCGATCACTACACAATCCTGAAGAAAGAGAATATTGTGTATCCAGTCAGGAATTAATATCTGGACCATTGATCTGACACAATAAAATATAACTTACTCGGCGAGAAACTGTAAGTGCGACCGTATACTATTGGAATGTGTACAAAATAAGAAACTATTTTACTAAATAATACTAGTATAAGAAATGTAAACCAAATATAAAGAAGAAAACATTCAAATGATTATCGCCAACTTCACAACATTGTTTATATAGTAACTGAAATAAACTGGCTGTTAGTATTCTATATCGCTGTCTATTTCTGTTTTAATGTATGCTCGGTACGTGGTTGACTGACCTATGTGTGTTAGTGTGTTAGTAAATGAGGCTGAGTTGTTAAACCTGAAACGTCGTTCATTTTCGTACAAGTTTGAGCGTGTCCCATTCCCTGCGTCGCCAGAAAGACCACTGGTGACGGCGTGGAGGGAACCTGCCATCTGGAGTCTGAAAGCTGTGCCGACGACGTGGTCCGTTTCTTGCTGAATATGTTGTCCCACCAAGCCAGAATCTCGGCTGGATCCAAACTGGGTCTATTGGCCTGTAAAGTGCCATATAAAATTGTAAATATACAGACATGCACATGTTATAAATGGAAATATGACATCGTTTGTGCCTTGCTAATACAAGTGATGTTTGCCAGTAACATAAACTATGATGTCGATAAGGAGATCGCCGCAAATTTTAATAAATGTTTCAGAATGTAACTAAAACTTAATGGTTTGCAGTTCACCTGGTTATTTAGGAGACTTGGTGAAGTTTGTTCGTCCATACGTTGACCGCCATTAGTGTACACCAAACTAGTAGTCGTAGTTGCCACTCGTTGCCCATTAGAGTTAATTTCGGACGCCGTTGGCATCTCTGTTGTTACTGCGGCAGGTCTGGTAGTGAAAGTGGTGGACTGGACTCTGGGATTTGCTTTACCTATCGATGACGTTACGAAACCCAAATGAATGTCAGTATAACTCTCAGCGTTGGTTTGGGGCCAGATCGACTCATTTGAACTGGCTGAAGGCATAGTTACCAGTGTGATTCCAGTATTGTTTTCAACAGTCGGCTCTGCTGTAATCTCGCCAGTCAATAGTTGCAGTGTTGTCACTTCCTCTTGTTGAAGAAATGTACTAGTACCACGAGACAGAGGTTCAATTGTGCCAATTCTGTCTGAAGTCGAAGTTGGTATTGTGATTTTATGTTTTACCATTTCTTTATTATCCATGCCAAATTCCCTCGGCTTTGTTGCGATGCCGGAGTCTCCAGTGTTGCTATTAAACGAGTACAAGTTAACATCTCTGTTTTCGTTTTGATATGCATCGTTGTTAGACAGCAATCCATAAACAGTTTGTCTTCTTCTGGACAGAGAATTTGTGTTCATAATCTGTAAAAGCGATTCTAACTTACTCTGTCCGTTTTTATTTTTATTTGCGTGCGTAGTAGTTGCCAGTGGCTTGTACCCGATTATTTTCATCAACTGGACAATCATATTCGGAAGTTCGGTCGTTGGTCGTGGAGACGGAGTTGTATTTATTGGCGTAGCCATGTTCCAGTCATACGCCTTGGTGGTCGGGACGTTCCAGAAGTCTAGACCGTTTCCCGAATTAGGGAACAAACCAAAAAATGTGTCGAATGGCAAAGGCACTGTGGTTGCTGGCCGTACAACCGGGATAGGAGCCTGCGTAACATTACTCTTGTTATTGACAATATGTCTTGTTAGATCCTGTTCCTGTTGAAGCGTTGGCCTCGGAGTGTTAACGGGATTCCCCATGGTACTCTCTATGTTATTCACGAATGGAGTTGTCATTTCCAATAATGTTGACGGTGTCGACGTTACCCGGTCCGTACGTAGTTCGTTTGCTTTCATTCTTTGCGTTATGCTGAAAACATTATTGTCAGTTGTCAATTGTTCGTTCGACGAATTGTTCGACATAATAATGCCTACATGCTCATTTTGTCTCGTCGCGATTTCCTTGTCTATGGCTTTGATCATGTCGACCAAGGCTTTTTGTTGCATTAGAGAGAAAATATGCGAGTTTGCTTCGTGTGTCTTAGTTTCATTTTTCGTTTCTAAATTTTCCATAGCGGGACCCACTACCGAACCGTTTACTAACGTACTTGATACCGTGTCCGTAAACTGAGTAGAGGTTGCTAGACCGGCAACTGACGTAGTCGTTTCAGACGAGTATGAATAGTCTGTGGCATTTAATAGCGTATTATTAAACTCAGACTCGAAGGTAGTTGAATTTCTGTCTACGGATACATGCCAAATAGAACTGTTGTCGATTGTAGTGTTGTCATTACTAAGTGTCAAAGAATATGAGTTATCCAAACTTTCAGTCATATCGAATATTGTTGAATTCATTTCATGACCTCCGTGTTCTGCAACGCTTCTCAAATTCTCCAATCCTGTGTATTTAGAACCATTCAAAACGCCCCATTCTGAATATACATGCTCCGTTGAATTATGTGGAAATTTTTCAATGAATGCAGTATCGGGAGGTGATACATTAGTGGAATTAGAAAGGTCCCATTCCGAACGGAAATTAGCATGTAAAGTATTAATTTCGCTATAATTTTTTAAGGTTTCTTTATCGAGTGTGTTGTTTAGTGTAACGGTCGTGTTATCGAAAGTATTTGTATTTATTGGTTTGAATGTTTCGCTTACACTCATCGTCTCTGTGGCAACCGTTTGGTATGGAACAACGTTCGTAGGTGTGACAGTGTATGCATCGCTGCTCTTGGTCGGATGTGAGACACTTGAGGGAATTTCCTGAATTGTATTCGTAGGTCTGACAGAATTGTCTCCGCTGTTGTTGTTCGGTTGTGACACATTTGAGGGAATGTCCGGAACCACATTCGTGGGTGTGACTGAATTGGCTTCACTGACGTTTGTCGATTGCGAAACGTTAGAGGCAATGTCTGTGGTGTTGTCGAAACTTGGTGTTGCTTCAGTACTTGCTTTCGAAATTGGTGTAGTATTTGTTGCTTCCGAATAAATGGTAAATATCGTCCGGCCAAATCCCCGGGACACTGTTGTTTCTGTCCATGCTTGCGTCGGCGATACCTGAGCCACCGTGCCAGGGGCAGAGGCGACATGTGTTGCTTCGGTCGTGTTGATACCCTGGAGTTTCTCTAGGAGGAGTTTCCAGGTCGGTATCTCTGTTGTTGTCGGGACGGTAGCGGTTGTTGGGGCAACAGTCGTTGTTGTTGTGGTGGTGGACGTTCTCGCGTCGAGCTCAGCTTGGAAAATGTTTAGCAGTATTTGCCAGAGCGAAGGGGTGGTGACTGTAGTAGTAGTTGTTGTTGTTGTGGCAGGCTGCATGCAGTCTCGTTCAGGGTATCGAAACGCGTTCGCGACTTTGTCCTTTCTCAGTTGTGCTTTTATGACTTCTATGATGAAAGGTGTGAATGTTGGAGGGCGGTTATAGGAAAGAAGAACTTGGTCGGAAACATCGTCTGAAATATAGAAATATTAGCTATTGTATTAAATGTATTAATGAATTTACACACCCTTAAACTACCAACTCCTATCAAATACGTACATTTTTGCTGAAAGTACATTACGTTCGTCATTTATAATATGTTAACTTACCATATGGTACTAAGACCTTTAAATTGTTATTTATAAATGTATGCTCATTACGAAATTGATCCATTGTTTATTGTTTAGCAACACGGATATGTTAAATTGATTTTTATTTTACGGAAAATACAGTTAATCTGGAAGATTTTATGACAGGTCAACGTGTATAGTCCAACATATGAATTGCAAGAAATATGGACTAGCACAGAGAACTGCGAGGTCTCACAGTTCTGGCAAGTCGTCCAGATGCCTTGGTAAAGTAATGGATTTCACAAAACCAATGGTGGTTCTGTCATAGACAGAACACTCTTAGTGTACGCCGAAAGCTTTAAATCTTTTTCCCCTAGGTTTTCTTTGCATATTAATATATTGCAAATGTTATGATTGGACCAAATGTATTGTCCAAAAGATTAATTGTAATAAATACGGACAGGCTATTATTCTACATGTCAATACGCGGCCGAACTTCGAGAACCGTAGTGAATATATACAATTATGGGGTACGACTTGTACATCCAATGAGAACATTCTAATGAATGCTTCTTGTTTCGGTCATAACATGTACTACCTGAGGTCAGTACAATATGAAACATAATAGAATTTGTGGTTTTGTATAACAAAGTTATATTTGTATAGTTTACGTTATTATATTAAATAATTATGCTTTAAACATTTGGTCATTATTTTACCTGTCTTTTGCGATGTATGTTGATTCGAATAGAAAATGCCATTTTAAAGCGACAGTTTCACAGTTTGGGGTTGAAAAAATATTTCTGTAAAAATGGAATTTAAAAACAGGGATTTGTAGAATCTACCGAATCTTTTTGTCTGTTATGTCTGTTATTTATTACGCCTTTTGTGTAAAAAAATTCTAGGGTATGTCTACCGGGTAGCGATTTTTTCTTGAAAAATGACAGATAGTCGTCAAACGTTTAACTGTGCACACAAGCAATGTGCTTATCAAACCTTGAAATATGAAAAACAATGTATTACATAACAGGAAAAAGTAAGGTTTAGAAAATTATTTCTCATAGCCCCAAAACTGTGAAACTGCACCTTTAATGGTTCTTCTTGCTACTCACCGCAGCCTATTGCTTCTCACCGCAGCCTATTGCTACTCACCGCAGCCTATTGCTACTCACCGCAGCCTATTGCTTCTCACCGCAGCCTATTGCTACTCACCGCAGCCTATTGCTACTCACCGCAGCCTAGTTCGTCGGAGAGATCATAGCATGAGGCGACCCCGTCACACCGAACACAGTCGAACGGGCACAACTCGTTCTGGCAGCAATGCCCAGTAACCTCTGTAAGTTACATATAACATTTTAATGGAGACGTTCACTGGAAACTACAAATACAATTACAGGTCTTCTATTTTTGAAGATTTCAATTACAAAATAAATCTGAATATACAACAGTATTATTTGCATTATATATAAGATCAACATGTCTTTCAATTAAACGTTTAAACAATGCTGTTCTATAATATCAACAAGTGTACATTTTATTACTGGAACAAAATTAATCAGACGCTTAAAAATTACCTTTTCCATTCTGTGCAGCCACGTAAAATAGTTGATTGCTCAAGACCAGTCCAAAAACCAACGTGTTCCATATCATAGCCATGGCAACGAATTTATTTCCAGTCCAGTCCAAAGTCCTTACAACGGCCAATAAGAAAATACCAAGTTATGTCCGAGAACGCATGGCTTGTCGACACCGAGAACTGTCCGCCGTGATGACAACACTTGACCGAGTGGCGCGTGGTCAACGGCAAAAAGTTTCGAGCTACAACAGTTTTACGCAACAGAGGCCCGATCGGCGTAGTGACGTATTGAACGGAGATGTACTATCGTCATTATTTTCACGGTTTGGCCAGTATATACATTAGGCGGCGAGAGATTGAGCTTGATAGAAAAAAAGTGTGTGTTTGATTTGTACTACCATTGCTGTGCTTGTTTGAATAAAAATGCATTTTAGCAGTATTTGACCTAAAAATGCATGTTAGCAGTATTTGAACTATAGAATGCCGTTGCGCTGTCAGTAATCTACAACTCTTATTTTTAGTGCAGTTACCACGTACGAGTACTAGTATTATAATTATAATTCTTATTATAAGCATATTATTTGTTGTTTATTACATTTGTATTACATGCACATCGCTATCCCATATGTTGCTTTTTAAGTACGCGCAACACTTGAAAGCAGCGTTTGAAGATCCGGTTTGCTGTTGGACGCTGATCGTCATATTGTAATTCATATAAGAATCATTGGCTTCAAACGTAGATTATAAATTAACAAAATGGGGAGTGTCGTGGGAAAACCGGGCTTACTGCATGTGCGTAAAGTGTCGTCCCGGACTACAGTCCGACTACAGTGAATTTATGTTTAGAAGAGACTTCCTTGAAACAGAAAATACCATAAAAGCGGAAAGTGCCGTCCTGGAGCAGACTGCACAGGCTAATCCGGGAAAACACTTTACGCACATGCATTAAGCCCGGTTTTCCCATGACACGCCTCATTAATATATATTATAAAACTGTATACAATATTAAGTAAAGGTACATCTAAATTATTTTCATTTTCTAGTTTAACTTACCGGTATACTTAATTTCTGGAAGCGGAATACTAACAATACGCGAAAACAGATATTAACATGGGCCTAAACATTCCGTTAAAGTCAGATGCTATAATTAATACGTATAAAAACGACAATAATATAATTATGGATGCAAATGAGTTTCCACATAACTGACACCGGTCAGCGTTGTGCAGCGTTTACTGACACATTTTATGTGAATTGTCGTGGCTACAGGAGATCGGGCGAAGAGGTAGTGTCACTAATTGCTGACGTTAAACAATGTTCTTACCTTTTAAATTCCAATTGTTTGTTATTTTGGACATTGCTGTTGTTAACGTTCCATGGTTGGAAAATCTGACGTGAATCGCTCTTAAATGGTCGTTCTATTTGGGCGTTGAACCTCGCCTTTGTGGCGCGCGTTATTTCAAAACGTCAAAACGTTGCCTATTTAAGAACATCGAGTTTGTCTCCTCAAAAAAAAGCGCGTTTGTGTTTATTATAAAAAAAGTTCTTAGAGGGAATGAATTAAAAAACAACTTTTTTTGTGCAGCTAGCGGTTCTTGATTCTGAATAGATTACTCACTGAGGCTACATTATCTTAAAGGGACTTTGTCAATTTATTCTTACGACTTCGTCGTCGTGAGTTTGACACCCGCTTTGGGTTTTCTTTTTTTTCAAGTCTTATCTCTATTGGTTTTTATGAAAATTCTCATAATGCAGTCAATTACTTATACGTTATGTATTGTATAAGCTTTTGTATTGCTCATTTCTTTAAAATAATAACATTATAATTCCTGAAGCAGATCACTTGTTCGTTGACATAGTCTCTTTAACCAATGGACGATTACGAGCGTTAACTCGCTGCAATGCTCTAGATACTGCACACTCGTGCGTTATTACAATAATGAATCCATGTTACATTAAAAAGCGATAAACGGACGATAAAATAATGTCCGAAATCGATTACCTCTGTAAACCTTGCCTGACCGAATCGTGTTACACTTGACAGTACACGTGCAAATTGCCCAAGGCGATGCACTCAAGAACATTCATAAATTTACGTGTTCATTTACTAAAATGTTGTACATGTATTTGTGAAAGGTACATGCACGGCTATATATTTATGTGGTAGGACAATACGAGTGTGTAATTAATGGTTTGTAATGTAATTGTCTATCTGAATAGTGGAGTTGCGGTAAAATATGTAAAAGAAGAAATATGGTTTAGACGAAAGAAAATTTGTTTTGGGTGGACTGCACTTTTAACCTACATAATTTGTTACGTTAAAGTGTGACGTTGTGCAGGCCTGTCGAATATAAATACATATTAGCCGTAATATAAAACATTAATTATTCAGAGCATGGTTTCTAGCCAATACACTACATATACTAAATGCACTAGTATATTGTATATCGAGATCTACCTGTACTATACGGTGTTGCTTGTATTCGTGCCTACCAGAAAACGACGACGACGCTAGTTATCATCATAGGCGCTTGGTTGTTTAACAAATGAAAAATAATCCAAGTCCCTATATTATTAACCAACTTTACAATATACGCACAATATCAGTAAAAATGCACGTCTTATATCAGTTAGCATAAGTAAATAAATTAACGGTTACGCATGCGCAAATAAATTCCTTCATTGTTACATATAAAATATACAATGTTTGATCTCAATTTTCACCATGATCAAGCTACTTTTTTAATATATCACCATACATCGTTGGAAAGATAAGGCCATAACCTTTTGAAAAAAACAGCATGTCAAAAAAGTATATGTGTTGTAACTCAAAATATTACACCGGTTTTGACGGGCATGGAGGCTGCCATTTTGTGCATGAATACATGGGCCAAAAGTTATGAAGCTGGGGACCACTAAGAACAAAGTAGTGCCAAAAAACCTTTTTTTTTCTTATTTCTTACATATATACCTTTAAATTGATAGCAAAACATATCATTTAAACTGTATTTTTAAAATCATATGCATTATACACTGAACCATATGTGTTTATTATCTAACTGATAGCATGTAACCCTGAGGATGTGACTTCCGTTTTGGTGTAATTTGACCTAAAACGATCAACTGTTCCTGTATCAATTCAACCGTTCCTGTATGAGATCGAAGCGATGTGATTGGCTAAAAACAGTGCCTATAGGAGATTTAGCGCTTTTGATTGGTCGGTTGAACTGTTCTTATATGACAATGGAAATATGAAAGTTTTTAGAAACAAAATGACGCATCTTGAAATAAATACAACAAAACACAAAATAATCGGATTTGTAAAATGTTCAGTGTTATGTTTTTCAAATAATTGAAGTTCTTATTATCCTTCATAATAACCTTAAAGTGGTTAGGAATTTTAGTCAACAATGTTATGTTGATTAATAACGGGCTCATGCCAATACAGCAGACCTCGGACAAAATAACAGTGCCTGTATGAAATCACTTATTTAATAACATTATAGTATAAATATACAAAATGTAGCTCACAAGCCATTTTCTATCGTAACGGAAGTAGATTGAGACAGATTGACTGGATATAATTTTAAGTACTACCCGGTCGTAAATGCATGGGCTATGTAGATTTCGGGAACTAAACATGTAATTTTATACATTGAAACCAGCCAATCAACTTCCGTTACGATAGAAAATGGCGAGTGAGCTACCTTGTGCATTTATATATATAGGAAAATGATTTTTTTATATGTTGAACAGCCAAGCGCCTATGGTTATTATGACAATTAATACTGTTGGCATTGGGGGCTGACGCGTGTAACGAAACGTGTTTCACAAAGACAGCATGTGTATGTTTCTTAACGAACTTTAAGGCAAACAACGAGGTTCATTTCCTGAATTTTAACATGATTTCGTTGATAAACACACACATCAAATTTGACTTCGTTGGAAACCATACACACTCTCTGTGCGACACGCACACACAATAAACTGCGAAAATATCCTCAATATGTATGGGGTTTTTTAATTATCAGAATCAGAGAAAAAACGCGTATTATTTCCAAATCACGCTATTTAGTCAAGAAATCACTATTGTTAACCATTATTGTCTTTGTACTGTTAGTTTGTAGGTGAAATTATGCAAGAGAACACAAAACGCATACTTTTATTACATTAACTGCCCTAAAACATATGTAGCATAACAAAGAGAGGCGTTTGTAGTATAGAAAATAACATCTACCATTGTGTAACTGCTATTTGATCTCCATGACAATTACAAAAGCCCAAAAATACATAAACGTGTACCAAACATGTGGTCAACTTGAAAGAATGTTAACACGCTTTCGTTGAGGAACATACACGTGCTCTCTTTGAGAAACACTTTTAGTTTACACGCGTCAGCCCCCGTATGGTCGGTGACCATGCTGGTGGCGTTGATGGTGATTTTAATAAAGCCGCATCTGCACTGACGTCTCAAAATGTTTTCAAAGAGGATGTCCGAAATCTTTGACAGTGTTATTGCCACATACTCTTAATTATCTGTACAAGAAAGATTCCACATAGTAGAGAATCTATAATAGCTCTGTAGGACCATATTTTTCACAAATCATATTTTTCACATCTGTTAAAACAGGATCTTATTCTTCACAGGTGTGACAATGAGATCTTATTTGTCACACATCACTGTCTTATTCTTCAAATTTTCTGTGAAGTGTGTGATCCCATCCAGTGTTTGATATGCAAAGAAATCATATTCTTGTGTGGTCCTCACGCATACCTCGTGTTTGGCCAATCACATTATCTTCACACTCAAAAATGTGACAAATGATTTCCTGTGCTTCGCAGGGGTGTGAAAAATATTATAAGTGAAAAATATGATCCTACATAGCTCTATATTGCTTGTAATTACCTCCGCAAAAGAGGATAAAAAGAGGCGTGTCGTGGAAAACCCTGTCTTAATGCATGAGCGTAAAGTGTCGTCCCGGATTAGCCTGTGCAAACTGCACAGGCTGATCCCTGACGGCACTTTCTGCCTACAGTGGATTTATGTTTAGAAGAGACTTCCTTGAAAGATAAAATACCATAAAAGCGCAAAGTGTCGTCATGGATTAGCCTGTGCGGACTGCACAGGCTGATTCGCAACGAAGCTTTACGCACATGCATTAAGCCCGATTTTACCACGACACGCCTCATTAATTTATTATGTTTGTTACCGTCGGTTTATTTGTGGATCGGTTGATATGTCAGCAACTTACGAAACAAATAGGAACGGATTTGGATGAAATGTTAAATGAATGTTTGAAATAATCCAGTAAAGAAATTATTAGATTTTGGTGGTGATTCGGATCACCGTCTGGATCTTTCAAATGATTAAATAGTGAAAGGAGGTAACCTACATGTATCTCTGGCAAATACAGTTGTTAAGTAGAGTAACATTTCTTGGCGGAGGTCTGAGACCTTCAAATGCTTTATAGTTGATAATGTAGTGTGTGGTGCTTCATTGTCTTCGTTATGTGCAGCATGTAGGTCTATTGTCTATGATGCACCTATCAATATTTTCCCCCAGTTGGGCGGGGGGGAGGTGGGGGCGGGTTGACTCAGGGAATTTGACAATTTGACAAATTTTACTTTTGGGGTCTAATGCCTCACCCTAGAGCCAAACATTGTTGTCTAAATCCCTTTAGAGGGGGGATGCTATAGACGTATTAAATGGAAAATATAACCGGGATCTAAAATCCAACCAAAGTCTATTTCCCCTGTACCCGGAATCTTTCGGCGTGTCAAATTCCCGCCTGTCTGGAATCGCTTTTAGTCTAAAGTCCCGTACATGCCCTAGTGTACTAGTACGGTGAGTTTAACAATTCAAAGTGGGACTCAAAGCAAACAAAGCACATAATTTATTCAAACTTTAATTTATTTCTTGTTGTTTAACATCGGCCACAAAAGCACGTTCCATGTATCAACATAGTTTGCAGCACCATGCGTGGGTGTTGGCAGCCATGATGTTGGGACCGTTGGTGGCACTGGTGACGTCGTTGTAGTCGATGACGTCACCTCATTTGTGGATGGGCGGTAAATAACGTAGTAGTAAAACCAGCATTTCATCTCACAGGCAAACGATTCGCGAATGTCTGCACAGTTCATCAAACAATTTTCTGAAATTGGTAAAAATCTATATAGCTTATATAATAAAGATTATTATTAAACAAAAGTAAGAAATGCACTTATAGTGTTTTCAATACAAATTAATTCAATTTTGACGGTCTACCTTGCAATTAAAGTTCCAAACCTAGATAGCTTTGCGTCCTTAGAAAGTTCAGAAATATATTAACCCATAAGATTTCTATTATATTCTGTTAAAATCAACGAGCTAGTGTGTTTCTTAAACTAACTGATGACATGAACAAAACAATACGGCAAGAAGGAATTCCCAGTATAGAGAATAATAACCATACGCAGAGTGTCCGGTGAGGGGCGGCCGGTTGTAACCGGATATGGGGTTGTCAACGGTGGCCGTGGGAGCCTGGTAGTCGGGAACCAGTGTTGGCTAGTGCTCCACCTGTGACGGTCGTAGCTAGTTGTCCTGGTGTTGGGGGTGGCAGTAATAGTAGGTCTGGTGGCGGTGGTCAGGGTGGCGGCCTTGTCGCAAAGCGGAAACGGCGGAAGAGGTGGCGGTGCGAGGAAGTCACGTGAACACGCCAGATCGGCCGCGTCGCCTGGCAAATGACGGTTCCGATTTGAATATGTATTTATATTTAAAACTAGAAATGTGTCCATATGACACGAATGTCCGCGCTGACTGGGACTGGTCACAGAAATGTATTGGCAGTTAAAATTTAATGTTCATTACAAGTGAGTGTATTTAGTAAAGCTGAAATAAAGTAGCATGCAGAACAATGAATGGAAACTATTTGTAGAGTGTCACATTGACACGAAACGAAAAGCAGACCCCATTGTTGACCTTTGACCTGTATTTATGACCTTGACCTTGGAGGTACAGACCTGGGTCTTGCACACGACACATTGTCTTATGACAGTTAACAATTCTGAGAAGTAATTTCAAAATCCATCCAGAAATGACAGAGTTATTGACCGGAAATGAAAAACAGACCTTTAAGTGACCTCTAATTGTGAACTTGACCTTAGAAGTACATATATGGGTCTTGCGCGCGACACACCGTCTCATGATGTTGAACATTTTTGCCATGTAATTACAAAATCCATCCAAAAATGGCACAGTTATTGACCAGATACGAAAAACAGAACCAATTTTGAGCTTTGACTACTAAGTGTGACCTTGACCTTGGAGGTAAGGACCTGGATCTGGATCTTGCGGGCGAGTTATTGAACTGACAAGAAACACAGACCCCATTGTTGACCTTTGACATGTTAGTGTGACTTTTACCTTGAAGGTAAAGACCTGAGTCTTGCGCGCGACACATCGTCTAATGAAGGTGAACATTTCTACCAAGCAAATAAAACAATCCATCCAGAAATGACAGAGTTATTGACTGGACATAAAAAAAAACAGTATGACGTTTTGAACTTTTACCTCTAAGTGTGACCTAGACCTTGAAGGTATACCTGGATCGCGCGACACATTGTCTCATGACGGTGAACATTTCTGCCAAGTAATGACAAGTAATGAAGTAGAAATGACAGAGTTATTGACCAGAAACAAAAAGCAGACCCCATTGTTGACTTTGACCTCTAAGTGTGACTTTTATCTTGGATGTACATACCTGGGTCTTGCGCACGACACATTGTCTTATGATGTTGAACATTTTTCGAAGAAATTTCAAAATCCATCCAGAAATGCTAGAGATATTGACCGGAAAAGAAAAGCAGACCCCATTGTTGACCTTTGACCTGTAAAGACCTCAGTCTTGCGTCACCTGGATCGCGCGACACATTGTCTCATGACGGTAAACATTTCTGCCAAGTAATGACAAGTAATGAAGTAGAAATGACAGAGTTATTGACCGGAAACGAAAAGCAGACCCCATTGTTGATTTTTGACCTGTATGTACGACCTTGACCTTGGAGGTACAGACCTGGGTCTTGCGCACGACACATTGTCTTATGATAGTTAATATTTATGAGAAGTAATTTCAAAATCCATCCAAAAATGACAGAGTTATTGACCGGACATGAAAAATAGACCTTTGACCTCTAAGTGTTACCTTGACCTTAGAAGTACAGATCTGGGTCTTGCGCGCGACACGCCGTCTCATGATGTTGAACATTTCTGCCAAGTAATTTAAAAATCCATCCAGAAATGACAGATTTATTGACCAAACACGAAAAACAGACCCAGTTTTGAGCTTCGACCACTAAGTGTGACCTTGACCCTGGAGGTATGGACCTGGATCTGGATCTTGCGCACGCAACATCGTCATATGATGGTGAACATTTATGCCGATTAATTTCACAATCCATCCAGAAATGGCAGAGTTATTGGCCGGACACGCAAAAACAAATCCCATGTTTGACCTTTGACCTCTAAGTGTGACCTTTACGTTGAAAGTAGGGACCTGGATCTTGCGCACGACACATCGTCTCATGATAGTGAACATTTCTACCAATTAATTTCACAATCAATTCAGAAATGGCTGAGTTATTGACCGCACACGAATAACATACCCCATTTTGTCCTCTAAGTATGAACTTGACCTTGGATGTAGCGAACCTGGATTTTGCGCGCGACACAACGTCTCATGATAGTGAACATTTCTGTCAAGTAATTTCACAATCCATCCAGAAATGACAAAGTTATTGACCGGCCACGAAAAACAGACCCCATTTTTGAAATATGACTTCTAAGTGTGACCTTGACCTTGGATGTAAGTACCTGGGTCTTGCGCGCGACACATCGTCTTATGACGGTGTCATTTCTGCCAAGTAATTATACAATCCATCCAGAAATGACAGTGTTATACACCGGACACGGAATTTTTTGGCCGGTCGCACAGACGGACTGGGGTAACACTTAATGCCCCTTCACCATTCGTCGAATGGCGGGGGCACAAAAACGTAATTGGATGTGATATATTATAACATAATTACATGTTAAGAATATACCAGTACGTTTATTTTCCGATACACATAACATCAAAATCAATTATCAAAATGTTAAACCATGAACGTTTAGTGTCAATGCAGTTTATTTCGATATAGATATGAGGCGTGTCGTGTAAAACTCAGGCTTAATGCATGTGCAGTGTCCCGGATTTATAGCCTGTGCAGTCCGCACAGGCTAATCCAGGACGGCACTTTCCGCTTTTATGGTATTTTCTGTTTTAGGGAAGCCTCTTCTAAACATAAATCCACTGTAGGCGGAAAGTGCCGTCCTGAATTAGCCTGTGCGTACTGCACAGGCTGATCCGGGACGACACTTAACGCAATGCATTAAGCCCGGGTTTCCCACGACATGCCTCATATATACAGTAACACCCTTTGAACGTGCATCATTTGTGACATTTAAGCAATGATTTCCAGAGAAACAATTAAAATATCAAAAGGTTTGGAAAGTCCACCTCGTTGCATTCGATGTCATGAAAAAAATAGAAAGGCGGTCACAATAAAGGATCTTGTTTTCATTCCGTTCGCGCAATTTGTGGGAAAAACATCATCTGTGTATTGTCCATTACGCATGCACATTTATTTAAAGAACAATAAACGTCAAAAGACTGGGGGGCTAAACTCGTTTAGCTAAGGCAATAAAAAATTAATTGTGTGTTTCGGGCAACGGTCTCAAAAAAGTAAGTTAGGGTCGGGTCTGAGGTTTTTTTTGGTAATTTTTTTAAAGACATATTTCTGTGAAAATTATATAAACCCTGACAAATATGAATTTCGCGGAAAACAATAGTCGCTTAAAACTTTGGGGTCGGGGGGCTTTCGTAAGTACGTAGGGTCGGGTTGTCCGAAACACAGAATTTTTTTTTGGCCTAATGACGAGACGTTTTACTTCAACGGCGGTAACCGGTATAAGACGCGATGCTACGACAATAATTCATATAAACATTATTTAAGTGACACAAAATTATGAAATCACGTAATATATCTCCTTTTCAGTCTCCATATATAAAAATGGTGTTTATTTGAATTATTATCATAACAAAGCGTCAAATACCTGAGGCTTACATTAAAAAGGCAAACAACATTAATGTTTCATTACTTAAACGATTGAAATTAAGTTTTACGATTATAAATGGAGAAAACTACACTTACAGTGACAGTCACGTTTGTGATTTTTATCATCCCTAAGCAACAGTGGAAACAACAGTGGTAAACACAAGCAAGGTAAATATCGTTTAAATATTGTTAAAGGGGCGTGTCGACGGCTAATACGTATAATATTTTCAAAAATAAAATTGTATTTTAAGAAGTATTTATTTAATGATTGCTTAACACATAGGTCTCGTTTCTGATAAACAAACAGTAAAATAATTTATTTTATAATTATAAAAAGTGGTCACCTCGACCCTTTTCGCGGGCGCCGGAAAATTTTCATTGAAGTGCGCGATTTTGAAGGCGTGAGTTCGAATCCTGCCGGAACCGTGTATCGAAAAACAAATTTTTGGCATTGTATATATGTTTTTTTCTTAACGTTTCCCTCAATATATTATTGCTACTAAACATAATTATATTCGTGAACAAATGGTAGTATACCGTCGATATGCCCTTTTAACACTATACTTATGTAAATGCGTTTGTTCCTATGTGTACATACACTTGTCCGGTGCTCTGGTAACGAAGATCGTTCGAGGCCAGTTCCTACAGGACACCTCGTCCGAGAGGTCAAAACAGTCCAGGCGTCCATCACAGCTCGGACACCGTCCATCCGGTCGGGAACTGCATCGGTAGTAGGACTCTGTGTGTCCACCTGGAATTAGAGCTTTGAGGAATCAAAATCATTTAACAAAAACTCTAAATGAAACGAATGTTTGTGTAAAACCTGTTCCTACGTATTATTAGCATGTTAAAAAAACAACAACATGCCACCGCTACTTTTAACGCCTCAAACTGTATATAACCCTACGCTGAACACGCTAAATGCTTTAAACAGTAAATAAAAGACTCTGAAATACCAGAAATTAATTTCATTTGTTAACTTTCAGAAAATGAGAGGTTTGTACTCATGAGACCAGTTAGCCTTCTCCGTCATGATCGTGTCTCAATTTAACACTTTCAGCAATTTATCTTGCATGGACCACCATAATAACTACTCATTTGGGAAAACTAGAAAAAGAAACGGTCGATCTATTATTTGCATTAACGTTAATTATTCCTGTTTCGTTGTTTCTTTTTTATTCGCTTGTTACGGCGAGCTCATCTTGCTTGATACTATTGTGTATATGTTTTTTATTCGCTTGTTACGGTGAGCTCATCTTGCTTGATACTATTGTGTATATGTTTTTTATTGGCTTGTTACGGCGAGCTCATCTTGCTTGATACTATTGTGTATATGTTTTTTATTGGCTTGTTACGGCGAGCTCATCTTGCTTGATACTATTGTGTATATGTTTTTTATTCGCTTGTTACGGCGAGCTCATCTTGCTTGCTTGATACTATTGTGTATATGTTTTTTATTCGCTTGTTACGGCGAGCTCATCTTGCTTGATACTATTGTGTATATGTTTTTTATTCGCTTGTTACGGCGAGCTCATCTTGCTTGATACTGTTGTGTATATGTTTTTTATTCGCTTGTTACGGCGAGCTCATCTTGCTTGATACTATTGTGTATATGTTTTTTATTCGCTTGTTACAGCGAGCTCATCTTGCTTGATACTATTGTGTATATGTTTTTTATTGGCTTGTTACGGCGAGCTCATCTTGCTTGATACTATTGGGTATATGTTTTTTATTCGCTTGTTACGGCGAGCTCATCTTGCTTGATACTATTGTGTATATGTTTTTTATTCGCTTGTTACGGCGAGCTCATCTTGCTTGATACTATTGTGTATATGTTTTTTATTGGCTTGTTACGGCGAGCTCATCTTGCTTGATACTATTGTGTATATGTTTTTTATTCGCTTGTTACGGCGAGCTCATCTTGCTTGATACTATTGTGTATATGTTTTTTATTCGCTTGTTACGGCGAGCTCATCTTGCTTGATACTATTGTGTATATGTTTTTTATTCGCTTGTTACGGCGAGCTCATCTTGCTTGCTTGATACTATTGGGTATATGTTTTTTATTCGCTTGTTACGGCGAGCTCATCTTGCTTGCTTGATACTATTGTGTATATGTTTTTTATTCGCTTGTTACGGCGAGCTCATCTTGCTTGATACTATTGTGTTTATGTTTTTTATTGGCTTGTTACGGCGAGCTCATCTTGCTTGATACTATTGTGTATATGTTTTTTATTCACTTGTTACGGCGAGCTCATCTTGCTTGATACTATTGTGTATATGTTTTTTATTCGCTTGTTACGGCGAGCTCATCTTGCTTGATACTATTGTGTATATTTTAATTATTCGCATGTTACGGCGAGCTCATCGTGCTTGATACTATTGTGTATATTTTAATTATTCGCATGTTACGGCGAGCTCATCTTGCTTGATACTATTGTGTATATTTTAATTATTCGCTTGTTACGGCGAGCTCATCGTGCTTGATACTATTGTGAATGCCAGAACTGGTTGGTGTATATTTTAACCTACTGCTGATCAATCATATAGTATTCAAGTTATATACTAGTACATCAGTCGATAACAGTTGACATATAACATCGTTTTGCTCGCGACAAGTGCATTAAAGCACGGTATTTCCCATTACAAAAAATAGTTTATGGCGATACTTTTTGCAAACCTGCATGAACAGAATATTATGACCACGTGCATTTTAATCGCTTGATCACCAGTCGGCCTCCTTTGGTCAGTATCCAACACGATTTTAATTACTATGTCATAAAATGTACAAAATATAGAACGCTTCATGTTTAAACGAAGAGATCCTAGTATCTAACACGATATTTAGTGTCGCAATGATGCAGTGGATATGGTGTCCGCCTGGCGACCGGGAGATCCCGGGTTCGATCCCCACGCAGGAAGCGTTCTCAAGATCTTTCTAAAGACACCAAGTACTGGTTCTTTCCAGGAAACGGACTCGAGAGTGTCTCGATAAGCACAAAGCTTTCGATGCAATCGAGCTTAAATAAATAGGTTTAAACTGAACTAGCATGATTATTTCCCAGGTCTACAATGACACAGAGGTGACTGTCAACTGTTTCATGTCGTAACTGAAGTCATTTAACTTGAAATTGAAACTGCAACTGAGTGTTTGAATTTTTACTGCACTAATATGAGTTTCCTACCTGAATAAACGCTTGCCGTCACCGAAGCTGTTACAACGACGATACATCCCAAATAAACATCTCGTAATACTGTCATGGTTATTGTCAAAAGCTAATAAAGCAGGCACATTCACGATCACTGCATTGCTACAAAAGCAATGACAGAAGTTCAAACAAATGTTCACACGACCTAGTTTACAGTCAGTGTAGTAAATGCTTATTTCATTTCTTGTTTCTTTTAACTCTTGTAACAAAAAGCGATGAAACACTGCGAATGTGTTTAGTTTACAAACAAAGAATACGTTCAATGTTACAACTGAACTAGACGCTGAAGCTTGCTACATCCAAGGTTAACAGGACAACATACAGGTAAATGTGGTCGCTGCATAATAAACACGAAACCGGATCTTACAAAACCGCATTTGGTAAACAGCGACATTCCCACAAATAATAAATTAAACGTTTTGCTATGGAACGCCCTAACTGTCTTATATTATCAAATATTTTGATATAAGGTCATTATCACTGAACATAAATGTATACCACCATTATATAATTGAACAGTCTCTATATATAAATATGAAAATTGAATCTATAAAGATAAAACATTAATATATAAATATATAACTTCCTTATTTGTAGATAAAACATTAAGGGATACAGATAAAACTTTACTTTATACATATATTACTTTATTATATGTAGATATTATGTGTTTATATGAAGATAAAAACAGATTATATCAATACCAAATGTTATGATATAAAGTCAATTTGAATGAATATAAATATATGCAACCATTATTTAATTGCATAGTTTCTACATATAAACATGTAGTTTGAATTTATAAAGACAAAACATTAATATATAAAGATATAACTTCCTTATATGTAGATAAAACGTTAAGGGATGTAGATAAAACTTTACTATACGCAGATATCATTCCATTATATATAGATATTATTTCATTATATATAGATATTATTTCATTATATAGAGATATTATTTCATTATATAGAGATATTATTTCAATATATATATATATATATATATATATATATTATTTCATTATATATAGATATTATTTCAATATATATAGATATTATTTCATTATATATAGATATTATTTCATTATATATAGATATCATTTCATTATATATAGATATTATTTGTTTATATGAAGGTAAAAACTGATTATATAATGAAACCACTTAATTATATAAAGTTGTATTACCGTTCTATAACGTTTAAACAGTATTATATGAAGATATTGATTACGTATATTGTCAAGTTATCATTATATAAAGTGCTTTCTTCATTATATAAAGTGAAGGGTAAAATTCACAAGGTAAACATTTATGCGCGCACCGGAAATTCGCGCGGTAAAGAAAAACAACATGGCAGACGACGCAGTGTTGAGCGTTTTGTTTGCTATTAATTTGGATGCATTACTTCAAAATTTTATTAATCAGAAAGTAGATTCCATTGACATCTGTAAATCTTTACAAGACAAACAACTAACAAGCTTAGGTCTTGTGACGATAGGTGATAAAATCAGATTTAGAAATGCAGTTCAGCATTGGCAGTCTACCGAGAGGGCTCCATCACACATGTCACGAGTAGAAACAGATCGGAACAGGAACACGACAGTCACATGTAGATCTTTCTTATCTAATCCGACTTAACTGTCTTATGTTCAGTTGAGTGTAGTGTATACTTATCAAATATTGACGGGAAACATCCGTAGGGAAAGATCTAGGAGACCAATCCTTCTAATTATAGTTTTTAAGCATAGTTTATTCATTTGTAGTTGAATATTTGCAAAACGTTGTTGAATTTTAAAAGATTATCATTAATTCTGTGTTGACCAGCCCAGAGGGGCAGCAGGGGGGGACCAAAAAGGAGCAGGGTGCAGCACCCTGCTATTTTGCTCTAGATCTTTCCCTACTTACTATAGCTAGACATGCTTCTCAAAAAACACAAAGTTAAAATTACTTGTGTTATTATATATAATAAAGAGTTAATTGCATTACTGCCTTACTCATCTTATTAACTGACTGCTTATATTCCCATTTGAATAAATGAAAATTGAAAAATTTTAAACTCACATTTTAACTTTGGGACTCACAGATTTTTAGTCCAGCGAGTCCTAGGACTCGTGGCTGTGAAATTGTAAAAGAATCACTACAAAATATGAATTAAATATGAAATAAATATAACTAAAATGTATTTTTAAAAAAAACATCGTTGAAAATGACTGTTACTGTCTATCCAAATCTTCACAGTAGAACTTTAAACGCTGGGGTCCACTTCTCTGATTTTGCGGTGGTAAAGCAATTAACCTATATTCGGAGAGCGGGCTGTGCTTATCAGACAGTGATTGGTGATAAGAGCATTCTTCTCATGCCATGTATCAGATGAAGAACACACAGGATGTAAACACTGCACTGAGTCAGCAGCTTTCTTTTGGCTATGTAAAGTTCGTGACCTTTTTGTGGGTGGGATGATCTTTTCCAGGCAAATTTGAATTTTCAAGCAGACAACAAATTTGTTTATTTCAAAACAATGGTAAATGACGTTTTACAGCATTCATTTTTAATATGCAAAAAGCTTATCTGTTAATTTACTTGTGTGCCAATTTCAAAGAACAATACTCATTAAAACCAGAGAAAATAGAAAATGTGTTTTCATCCTTCTGCTCCTGACAGACCAGTGTTTAACTGAAGAGTATACATTTTCTAAACCCTTCGCCAGTGGTGTTTAAGGTAAAAATGTGGCGCGTTATACACAATTTTTTTTACAGTGTTTAAAGCCTTAAAAATCGTTTTTTACTTATGATATCATAGACGAAGTGTATTTACTGAAAACATATACATGTTCTTAAGTTTTACAATTGGCGTTCTGAAATTAATGACACCTTAATAAACGCCCCCCTTTTGAAAATGTAACGCCCCCGGGGGCGATAAATAGGCACAATACCGTAATTGTAACTCAAACTGAATGACGTAGTTGGTGTAACGTAATGAAACTCTTTAAAAACCAACATAACCTGGTTTAAATCAAAAACACATCGTACTGACATCATTAAATAAGATTTATTAATATTTTGCTTTCGCTTTTTGATATAGTTGATTAAGAAATGAAGAACTATTTTTTTACGAGCAGTACACATACATGCAAGCGAGTTATTAGGTTCGAGGCCCGTCTATAATTTTTTTAATTTAAACCTTTAATTAGTGTTTGGTGTTGTTTTTCTAATGCAATTGGATAGAACTCAGGATAAATAGAACGCACGGTAGGTTCCGGGAAGAAAAAAGTTTATCCGGTTAGGCCCGAAAACAAAAATAGGGCTCGCTAAAGCTCGACCTATTTTCATTTTCTTAGCCTCACCGGATAAACTTTCTCCATCCCGGCACCAACCATGTATTCTCTATTGATTGATTATTGCATGTTTTCTTCAGTGATTATTTCTCTGCCACAACTGTGCTGTGTGTTGATTATATAATAAACATTCGTCTAATTCCGTAACTTCATACAAGTGTTTGCGTTGTCATGTTTCTTCATGCAGAATACGCAAAAAATCCGGCTTAACATTATGTCGTCTGCATTATACAAGTTTCATATCATTCTAAGCCGGTAATAATTTCCGTATAGTGAAAACCGTTTACTGTGTTGAATTTACATAATGAACGTAAGAAATATGCAAAGAGAAATGAAATTGATTTTTTTCTCCTATCCGAACGTAAAATCGTCCGGAGGAAGTGGCCTACGTGACAAACAGCAAGTTACACTTAACTCTGTTAGAACGGCACACGTAAGTTTGTCCATTTCGTCACAAACTCCTAAAGATTTCGATCAACTCGCGAACGCAAATTAACTTACCCTCTTTTTAGATCAAATTGCGAACTCAAATTAACTTACTCTCTTTCATACAAGATGACACCTTTCTGAAAATGATGAAAAGCATGTGGTGATTATTAGTAATACACGATTAAATGACTGCCTTTTAACATATTTAAATCGAACCTATGTCCATGATTAGCACGGAAAGGAGAAATTTGATGAAGCTGAACACTAACAAAATTTCATTCTTTGATTTGTTTGCGTCAGGGCGTGGAACGTTTGCGTCGTGGGACACTGATAGAGGTCCGGAGAGTTCGGTTTTACTATGACTTTCCCCACTTAACCATTCATTTTAAGACTGAAAACGGCGATGACGTCCACTTTTCTTGATTTTGTTTCGATGTTATCGGCAAACGCCCACGCCACGACCGATTTGCCTCGAAAAAGGTTACTGTCGGCGGTAAAAAAACGGTTGGTCGGGTAACCGGAAACAAACCAATTTTTCTCCGAGGTTGGCTAATTAAAGTCGTTAACATAACTTCTCGTGGATTCGGAATTTCGGGCCCTTGCTACTATCGACCATGACGGGACCGAGTTTTATGAAATAGTTTGCAGTTCAACATGCCAAGCTTATACATTTTAATGTTGAATGTAGCATTTCTGCACTTAATAAATTGACAGTTCTTGCTTTTTATTTTTAGAAGAAAATAGCTATCCAAGAGGGAGGACGTAATATGGTTTTGCTCTAAAATTAAGTGAGAAAAATGTTTTACACAAAACAAGATGGCAAAAAAACATGTATTGTATACGAAAATTGGATAGTGTTTTGACCGGTATGTGGCCGGCTTTCTGTTTTATTTTACAATATGATTGTGTACAGGATGTGGCGCAACATACACCATTCAATCGGCAGTTTGGATTTGTCTCCAAATATCAAGATAAAAAAGTTATTGAACATTAAAGCGTGTTGCTTAACGTCTTGTGAAAACCAATTATTTTGTGTACATATAGGCCATTTAAGGAATGTCGGATTACAGATATAGCAGGTGTTGGTTTAGTCAGTGTGCAAACACATACAGTTAAGAAGAAAATATACGCGACCAACAGTGTCGGATAGGTCAATATGTCGGTTTGATCAGGTGTCGAATATGTCAAGTTTTATTGTACCGTAGCGCTCTCTTTAATTCAGGCTGTGTCAAAGCTAGTGAACGAAAATATTCATCTGAATGTATTTTAATGCTTTAAGAAAATAACTTGGACCTTTTTTTTTCATTTCAGAAAATGCAGCAAGAGAAAGGAACTCCCTCTTCATTCCAAGTAGGGGTAGGCAGCCTTGTACTAGTTCTCAAGCAAGTAGAAAATGCCCCAGAACTTGGACAGCAACATTCATGTGCCTATCTAACAATCAGCAAACAAAAGTGCCAAACAGTGCTGAAAAAGAATGTTTGTTTAAGGCAGGTTTAGGATTGAAAAAAATTAGGTTTGAATCAAATGCAAAAGAACAAAACGTTCATGACACTATAAAAAGAGAATTCCCAAAACTTGAACAATGTGGTGGGTTCGAAATATTACGGTGTACAAGTAGTTGCAGAACTTTGCAAAAAATTGATTGTAAATGGGACGTTAAAACATTGAAAAGTGTAGTTGGTCCACAAGGTAAATTTTATATCAGACCTATTCAAAGATGTTTGCCTGTGAAAGACTTGGTAACAGAAGAAGAATCGGATTTGAGGACCTCATGCGAAACATGCGGTAATGACTTTCCTATCAGTCAGATACGTAGACATATTGATTTGTGTCTTGAAACAGGCACCATCCCCACTACTGCAGACACAAATCTGCCTGTGCCAACAGAAAACAGTCAAAGTGTACATATGCAATCTCTGGTTCATACAGCAAGCAGTCATTCTACTTCAGCAACATACGGGTATACTTCGGAGGGAATTTCTAAAGAATGGAATGAAGACCTTCCTGATTTAATGCAGTCTACATCAGAAAAAAGTACCTCAGAGGTAATTTGTCAACAGGTGTCCTTTGTTTACCATATTTGCATTTCATCAGATAGCTATTTCGTGAATTTAGACCCTGTTAATTACTTGAATAAGTGTTACTATGCCCACATTCGAAGAAGCAGGGGTATAATCGCTTTGCACATGTCAGTCAGTCTGTCCTGCTGACAGTTAACCAAATATTGTCCACTCAAACTTGCAGTGTATACATGTATACAACAACAATATATTGGCATGGTATCTTGGTCAAGTTCGATAACCAGGGAAATCCCTTCAGGCACTTCTGGATTAATTTATGTCCCTTGAATTGTTCTTTGACAGTAATGAATTATGCAACACTGCGAACGTCCCCCTAGAATTAGCTTAAGCGGAATTCTACTTTCAAAAGCACCAACTGTAATACCATATATTTACAATGCTATTGTCATCGTTATCATATTGTGATAAATCAAATAGATGAGAAAATATTCCTCAGTTAAATGAGGAGGCCAGACTTTCAAACATGCTATTAAAATGATCTTGAAATGAATTGTGACCATGTTCAAGATGCAAATATGAGCGAATAATTTATTGTCGAGCCTGCTTGTGGTGAGCTCGACATAGTTGCCACTTTTGCCGTTAGGTGTGTGTTAGTGTGTGCGTGCGCCTGTCTGAAATAGCTTGTCGGATGTCCGGGGCAAATCTCACACACTGATAAGAGGATCTTATCGTAACTTGGCACAAGAGGTTGTCATAATAATACTGTGTCGCACATGACTCAGGTCCCTAGCTAAAGGGTCATGGTCACAAATAGATGTCAAACCTTGTCCAGGATATAACTAAGTCATTTATCAAATGATCCGAATATAACTTGGCTAAAATGGTTCGATGAGATGATTGTTGTGCTTATAACCTATACATGTATCTGTTTGCTAAATATCAAGGTCTTAAGTTGAGGTCAAAGGTCAAACATGTTCCAGGCTATGATAACTGCTCTAATAAATATTAATGGATTTAAACATAAATTGGCAGGGATGGTGTGTTGTACACATGACAGGTCTGTAACTCAAATGTCTTTGTCAAAAATAGTGGTGAAAGGCCTGAAAATTGCAAAGAGCTGTTTGTGGGCTTGACATGATGGTGTATGGCATCTAGTTTATTTTAATATAATTTTGAATTTATTTTTATGACTTCCAGCACAGTCTCACAGCAAGCACAGACGTTGTCACTGAAAATGAAGACTACATTCAAACTCAACATGACTTCATGGCTACAAATTCACTGTTGGTTTTAATACAAAATGAAGGAAATGCAACAAATCAATCTGATGTTCAAAGTGCAACAAGCCAGGACCACGACAGTGGACAGTGTTTAAAAACAATTGTTCAAAAGTGTACTACATTTTGCATATCAAATGATGTTTCTGATCCCATTCATGTCCTCCGGATCTTTCAAAAAGAGATTGTCACTGGTAGACCATTAGAAATAACGGAAGAGACATCAGCAACGAGCATATATGGTGAAACTAACTTTATTTTGGTTGACAGAGCTGATATAATGAAAACGGCAATTGAGGAAATAAGGACAATAAGCGACATGAGGTTCAGTTTTATGGAGAGGTAAATACATGTTAATGACATAACCGATTCTTTCCCACATATTAGGCAGCAACATTTATTTTATGCCCCTCACCCACAAAACTTTAACCGTCACATTGTGCGTTATACTTCTCTTTATTGTGTTTTATCTATTGATAAAGTTTCAAATCAGTATCTCCAAAGGTATCGGAGATATGCTTCCGGATGGACAACGGCAAATCTATATCATTATTATGCCCCACCCACATTTTGTGGTGGGGGCATACAAATGTAGCCAACTTAATATGTTATTTAGCTACATATTTAATTTCATTAAAAATGCAGACAACAAATTAGCCAACCATTAAAACTATATTTATTATTGGGCAATTTTCATTTATCATAATAAATAAGCAATTTACTTGTTACGTTCAATGTATATAGGCATGGAATGCATTGAATTCCTTATTGAAAGAAGCGTAATCTTGCTGTTTTTCAAGGGCCATTTAACAATGGTGAGGCAGACATCAGATTGTAGAAGTCTCACCCCGGTCCAAGAATAAAGATCACCTTTATTCCTCAATCAAACCTCTTAATATACTTGGTTTATGTACTCATAGTGGCCAGTGAGCCTTACAATGAAGTTTGACAACCCTAGCCGTAGACATACTAATGTTTTAAGCACGGTATTGTCCATAGCTCCAGCTGTTATACTATTTTAGTTATTGCCTATGTTACTTTTCACAGAAAAATGAGAATTCTTTTGTATGGAGCATATCTCTGTAACCCTTGCAGTTACTGACTAGAAATTTCAGCAGTAGATGGATCACAATAAAGAAAAGTGCATTGTGTAATGTCCATGACTCTAGCTGTCCTATTTTCGTAGTTGTTCCCCTTTATTAGTTTTCACAGAATACTTGCGTCCAGAGCGTGCATTTCTAACCATTTAAGTTATTGACTTAAAACTTCACAAATAGATATGTCACAGTCAGAAGAAGTAGAGAGTGCATGGTCCAAAACTGGGGCATAATGATTGAGTTATTGCCCTTTGTTACTTTCCTTAGAATACTTTTGCAATGTTGCATCTAGTATTCTGATATTGTCAGAATACTTCTGTTTAGATCATGATTCTGTAGCTCTTGAAGGTAATGATAGTGACCAACATAAAACGCAAGATACATTACTCGAGCAGTGATGCATTTGGAGTCATTGCCCTTACATATTTTTCTTTCAATATTTGTTATGCCCCCGCCATTCAAAGAATGGGGGACGGGCGTTATGTGTTGCCCCTGTATGTACATCCGTCTGTCCCATTCTTGTCAACACAACTCGTCCTATACCACTGGAAGACATTAATGAAACGTACTCACAGTATTTGCCTTAGTATGTAGTTGTGTATAAAGGTTGGGATTTTAATTTGCGCATTCCTAATGTAAGTTATGGCCCTTAGTAACGTTTCCTTATATTGAATATATAGTGAACAATTCTTGTAAACGCATCTCCTATACACAGAACAAGCATTCATGAAACTTACAAACAGTATTTGCCTTAGTACGTAGTTGTGCATAAGGCCTGGGATTTGCATTTGCGCATTTCTACTATAAGTTATGGCCCTTTGTTACTATTTATGTGGAATCTAAAGGGTAAAACTCTTGTCAACCCAACTCCTCTGGACAGACATTTATGAAACGTGCTCACAGTACTTGCCTCAGTATGTATTGTCTGTCTGTCTGTCTGTCTGTCTGTCTGTCTGTCTGTCTGTCTGTCTGTCTGTCTGTCTGTCTGTCTGTCTGTCTGTCTGTCTGTCTGTCTGTCTGTCTGTCTGTCTGTCTGTCTGTCTGTCTGTCTGTCTGTCTGTCTGTCTGTCTGTCTGTCTGTCTGTCTGTCTGTCTGTCTGTCTGTCTGTCTGTCTGTCTGAACATACGTTTGTCTGTCTGTCCCCAGATTTTGTCAATGCAACGCAGCTCCTATACCACCTGGACAGACTTGCCAATTTATAGCATTTCACTAGCGGGGGCATCCATGTCCTATGGACACATTTCTAGTTTTCACTGTGTGCTCAAGGTGAGTTTTTGTGATTGCCCAGTGTCTGTCGTCTATCCGTCTGTCAACAATTAGCTGTTTAACAGTCGAGGGCCAACACTTTTGGCCTAATTGTTATGAAACTTGGTCAGATTGTTTGTCTTGATATCTAGATCCAGTTCGAAACTTGGTCATGTGGGGTCAAAAACTCTGTTCGTCTTGATATCTAGATCCAGTTCGAAACTTGGTCATGTGGGGTCAAAAACTAAATCACATGGCTCAAATACCGGAAACCTTTTGGCTCAATCCTCGTGAAATTTTGACAGATTGTTGTCTTGATAATATCTAGGTCAATATAGGGCCATCATGGCCCTCATGTTTGTTTTGTATGTTGTATATATATATTATTTATGTTGTGCCTTATATATATACATTATTTACTTTTGCAGTGTGCTGCTGATCTTGGAGGTCCAAGAAAGTAATTCTTTTCTCTTGTCCTGCAGTGCATTAAAGAAGAATATTTTGAGCCAGTGAGAGTGTGGTCAGATGACTATGAAGCTGTTGGCAGAATAATGGGTAAAATTGATTAAGCTTAGTCTACTGTAAAATAGTGCCATACATGTGCCTGTGTAGCAAAGGCAAATACCAGGGCATTTTTAGCTCACCTGATCACGAAGTGCTCATGGTGAGCTTTTAGCATCTTTGGATGTCCGTCCATCGTCCGTCATCAACTTTTGCTTCAAACGACTTTTCCTCCTATGCCGCTTGGCCAAATTCGATGAAACTTCACAGGAATGTTCCTTGGGTGGACTTCTACCAAAATTGTTTAAACCATTCCGGTCCGATGCATAATGAGGTCAAAAAGCTAAAAATATATTTTAAAATTGCAATCTTTAAAAATCTCTGAAACCGCAAGGCCCAAAGCTTTGATATTTGGTATGTAGAGTTATGTAGTGGACCTTTACCAAGATTGTTCGAATTATGGCCCTGGGGTGAAAAATGGCCCCCCCCCCCCAGGGGGTCACATGTTTCCTATAGAAGTATATAGGAAAACCTTTAAAAATCTTCTTCTCTGAAACCGCATGGCCCAGAGATCTGATATTTAGTGTGCAGACTCATGTAGTTGACCTCTACCAGGATTATTCAAATAATGCCTCTTGGGTCAAAAAAGGCCCCGCCCCTTAAGTCACATGTTTTCATATATAGGAAAACTTATAAAGTTTTGCTCTAAGACTGCAAGGTATCGACCTTTGATATTGGGCTTATAGACTCGTGCATTTGACGTTTACAAACATTGCTCAAATTATGCATCTGGAGTCAGCAATAGCCCCGCTTCGAGGTTATTCCTTTGTTATGTTGTAAGACAGTTACTCTGAACTCAGGTTAGTGATCCAAGGCCATCATGGCCCAATTGTTATTAGGATTTGACAATGAATCTCTTATCTTTTTAAGAAATAATATATGAATTATGTTACATAATATTTTAGCACTGAGCACACTTCAAAACGGATTGCCCATAATTATGTCGGCAGAGCTAGTGGAGAAAGTGTTCCAGCAAATGCCCCCTGCAGACAAGTACATCCAGGACCTCAGAAAAGGACTTGACAGTCTTGGCCTTGTTCAGGTAAATCATGTTAAATACTTCAAATTAAACTGCTGATAAGGGCATTTAACCCAATGCACACAAACAAACTTTGAAGGACAATTACTAGGTAGTGTTAAATATTGCCAAACATTTGATATTTCAATATATCGGAATATTATCAAAAAATATACTGTAATATTATATTGCAATATATTGCAAGGATAAGACATATTAGCTAAAGAAATTAACCTGCATTGTTTATTCTGGGGTGAGTTTTAGGCAGGTCAATGGCCCATCAGCCACAAAGTCAGTTGCATATTTGGGAACAAAAATACACCGAACATTCAATATTTGGAGGACTTTTAGTTTTCAACGATTGCCACTTGCAAGTTGGGCCTAACTTGTGAGAGCATGTGTTATAGGAAAGTTGCATCTGACGTTGCAGTTAAGTTTAAAAATTGAAGTTATACCTAGACTTTGATAATACTTGGGTTTCAGCTTGTGCAAGAACTGCCAACTGTTTTTCACCTATTCACACCAAAACAGTCGAATCCTTTAACATTGAAGATGTTGACACACATCTTGAAGCCACAGTTTTGTGCTGAAGGTTCAAACAGAAGGCTGAGAGAGAACTCAACATACACATTGTTTATCAAATACATGCGTGAAGCCGCAAGTAAGTTCCATTTCGTTGTATATTCAACTGTGGTATTCCTAGTTTTTTAATACGAGGGTCAGTCATAAAGTTCGTGGACACCATCCATAATTTAGGGGTTTTTTTGTTCGAAATATATAAAAATTGCTCGACATATATTCAAATGTATTTCCAATAATTGCACAAAATTTCAGCGCAAAGCCTTGACGAGAACATAATTAACATTGTAGAAACATGTGTCGCAATCTGCGGCGAACTTTGATCGATGTCGTCATTGTGTAGCGTCATCAAAGTTTGAAATGAATCCCTTTGGCTATTACACCATTGTTGCTATGTAAAACACACTGTTTTGACGCAAAAATGTTGTAGTGGTTGTTTAATACCAATATGTGTATTATAGATGGCATCCACTCCATCCAGTAACTGTTATAAGCCTACTGGGCGCTACCAAGCTACTGTCCGTCCAGCCAGTTAAATCTGGTTAATGGCTATAGAGCCAGATCAGCAAAAATATTTATCTAGTAACTCAGCATGGATCCAAATAAAAATATTCTTGTATTCTAAGTATAGCCTAACACAAAGCCAATACAAATTATCCCAATTGTTGGTAGAAATATGAATCTTAAGGTGCAGTTGATGTCTCAATGTGAGGTTCAGTCACGGTTTGCAAGGCAAATTCTTTGTGTGACGTAACGCTGGGCGAACATTTATCATGACCGGTGAACTTTAAAGGTCCAGATCGGTATTACTGGTCACATGTTATTAGCACAATGTCACATAATAATTCCTTATACTAAATTTATGAGCATTTAAATTTATGTGAAGGTAAATATAACTATGAAAAACATGGCTTCAAAGTAAGACGCTTTGTGGCGTCAAAGAGAGCCGTGACTCCATACATGATGCATGGTAAAATCGCATAATTTTATTTGAACGCAGATTGTCAGCCGTTTTTATTTCTATTTCTGTAGAATATATATAAGTGTATATACAGACCGGGTTTTTAAAAATTCTTTTAAATATTAAGCAAAAATGCGAACTTTATGACTTTCCCTAGTATTTTACGTATTTTTCGTCAAAATGTTTTTCTTTTTAACATAAGTTGCCAGCCTTTTAAACAGCTTGCTAATAATTTAAACTGCCATTTAAAAATTGTTACGGTACAAATTGGGAACAAAACATATTTTGGCCATGACGACTGTGTCTGTTCGCACTCTGCTGATGCTCTACAGTCCACTTTTTTATCCCAGTTTTCATTAAATTGGACCAAGATGCTGGTCTTGATGATGTCTGGAATGAATTTCAATATTGATCACACAGGTTGTAAAACTAGGCCACGGGGTCAAATAAATTCAAAACTTTGTAAATCCTGTATAGACCACTTTTTTTTAAATCAATCTTCATCAAACATGGCGAAGTTGTTTGTTTTAATGTCTTAAATTAGTTCAGATATGAGTCACATGTGGTAAACAACAAAGTCATGGGGTAAATTAGTATTAAAACCTTGTTAATGCTTTAGAGGTCACATTTTCCATCCAATCTTCGTCAAGCTTTGCCAAGATGTTCGTCTTAATGATGGTCACTATTGCCTATATTTTCCTTCATGAGAGTGGTGGGAGCGTAGAAGCTGAAATTTACTGGTGACTTGCTAGTTTATGCTCTACAGAACACAATTTAAGGGTTTGTGTCTGTAGATGTTGATAAATATTACATGTACTTGTTCAAAGGCCCAGCTAGTGTATTTGGTAGCGCATTAGACACGTCGGTTGTGTCACTTACTTCCCATCCCTGGTACAAGTAGGAAAGCTGTCGGTCGCTTGCAAAGATCTTAGGAAGGCACTGGTTATGGCACAGAGGTATATTCTTGAAAGACAGACCGCCTTTCAAATGACCTTAAAAATGCCGATAAGGCTGTAAAACCAAATACAAACAAACCAAAGAATTTTACAAGTTTCTTCTAATTATTTCAAGTTACATGTATATCTTCAGGTGGAAGAAGAGGTGCGGTAAATCTTGGAAGCATATTAAGGTTTGCCACAGGTACAGAGGAGGAACCTGGGTTAGGCTTTGCTCTTCAGCCTACTATTCAATTCATGGAAAGTGGAAATTTCTTACCCACTGCCAATACTTGCATAAACAAAATGAATTTAACATTGCCAGATGAAAGTAATCCATTACCATCGCAGGACGAACTGTTCACATTGTTTGATTTAGCATTTTGTAATACTTTTTTTGGATTAGAATAAGAGTTGATGATATCATAACCTTCTTGCTCTCAGAAGTGTCCAGTTTCATTTCTCAGTTTGTTTTACTATCACTTGGAGTCAAGCCTATTTTCAAATTGTTCCTATATTTGCTTCACAGTTAATTGTACCTACATATTTTTATGCATAAGAGTGGTAGTCTCCCTTCTGTTCTAAGGTAGACTTATTTTTTTAGAAAACATAACCTGTTGATGTTTCATTATTTATTTTTTTTAAACATTTTGCCTTTTTCAATCAAACAGATGTAAATAAAAAATTTTGAAGCATATTTACAATGTTTTCGACTTTATTTAAAGTATGAGATATTTGGTGACATAATAATAGTGTACAATTGGAAGGCAATATTTCATAACAAAAAGATCACATTCCCGCAATAATTTTACCAGAAAGGCATATTTTCTATTTTCGTTATCCTTTACTGTTATAACATGATGCTGAAAGTTTTTGTGGAATGACAATTCCACCAAAAACTTATACAAAGATAATTGACAATGTGTTTGGTGTCTGAGGCTACCTAGATTGGTTTGAAGGTATATTTGGTAGTACTTCAGACTGTGAATCAGATGCTTGTAGCTTTTCATCTTTATTCTGTGTATATTGTGGTCTTGTGTATGATTTGAAACTAATAATGGTCTGTGTAAAGATTTGAATCTGAATATTCCATGAGGTCATTCATATCGAAACCACATATTCAGTGGGGAAGCTGTGAAACACTTGTAGTGTATTTGAGGAATGCCTGGAATCCAAGTATGTCTTGTAATTATGAATTGGCAGTCAACTGATCCACTGACAATAAAATTAAGACTTGGTTAGTCATAATAAGTTGTGTATTTTGTGTTCATGCATAGAGCAGTAGCTGAAAGTATGTACAGAGGGTATTTCATTGTAAATCCTAAGAAGTTTACAGTTTCTTAATACTTATTGTTGCATTTTTTTAATGAGATGAAAAAAAAAAATCATTGTTATTTGCCTGAAATTGCAATGGCTGATTTAAATGCTATACATTTTGCCTTTTAAACATTGTAAATATGTCATACATTTATGTGTAATGGTATTGTTTGTAGCCCCCATGTACAGTCATACTTTCATGCTGTCATTGTTTTTGTATAAACATTCTTATTCATAACCAAATGTTATCATTTGTTTGTAGGTGGCACTGGATAGTATTTGTCAGACACTTTCTTAAAATGTTAATAGACCAGTAGTTGAAGTGTTATTTATGCATAATATTAATCATAAGGCATAAAGAGAAGTTCTAAAATGTTGGCATTCATTGTATCATGGTTGTTTGAAATATACTTTTTGTATAAAATATACATTTTTGACATACATCTGGTAAGTGGTAATGATAGCTAGAGTTTTTGAAAATATTTAGATTATATGTGATGTGTGATCTAGCATTTTGGTGTTTATGACGTAATTTGAAAACAATACATTTCTGACATATGCAGTATAATAAATATCAGTAAACTGTGATAGAGCTACATAACTAAACTTTTAACCAAGTATACTGTCCCTAGATAAGCGATATGCCACATGTTACATAACTACTTTACGCTTACTATATCAGACAAATAATTATGGTTTGAAAACAAGCATGCTGACATCTTTTTCTCAGTATTTATACATCAAGAATGACATTGACCAACTGTGTGCAAAAATATACAAAAATCTCCTTGCCGATTATTTTATTGGACAAAAAGTATAAAATAAAAGCGATTTATGTCAGATTTTAAAATATTGTCATTAACTTGTAACATAAAATATAAATTCACATTTTTCCCCCTAAAATGGTTATTCTTATATTGTGGACTAACTAGTTCCATATGAAATGTAAAAATGAATGCTATATGAAAATACACTTGTTTTAATTTTGTCCTATCTGTGTTGTTTTCGGTGACGTTTTGACTGAAGATTTTAATAAAATCAGTTGTGGAAAATAAACTTTGCACACATTGCTCTGTCATATAAGTTGTATACTTTTCTTGTAAGCCCGGCAGTTGAATAAAAAATATCTCTTTGAAACTTTACTTCAAATGTCACCCACAAATGTTACGCATGTAGTGGTATGGAACTCTTGTTAATAGAATTCGAAGACCATTGAATTTAAAATGAGAATTATTAGTACATATGGCAGGTGTACAAAATCGTTTGTTTATATGAAATTTGTTTTGTACAACTTTGCAAAAGTATGCTGTTCATCAAATTGAGAATGTTATTAAAGTTTTTTTTTTTTAAGTCTTTGTTACTTGATTTAGAAGCAAAATGAAAATGACCAAGGAAACTTTAGACAACCTGGTGTTGTTACTACCCATACAAAATGGTGATAATAGACTGGTAGTATGTACAGAATTTCTAAGCTCAGAACTTTATGCCTATAGTGTTACCATCCTGTGTCCTAAATGTGTCCATCCCACGTGACTTGGTTATCGCGAAGAGCAAGACAAATGTAAACAAACCTTAAAATTCGATGTAGATTTTTATTGCTATAGTTTTGGCAATGAGACATAGCTGGTGCAACTCCATGTGGAAAGGTGTACAATTAGTTGTTAAATTTGGACCTGTAAGTCTGTCCGCGTTTTGTAAAAACAATTTAAATACAATTATTGGGCATATAGTATGTAGAGAGCTGAGTGACGGAAACATGAAATGGCAGCGTACATAATTATTATATTTTACTACACCATAATGAATATATACCATGTATTATTAAAATTGATACTTGCGAAGTTTTCTAGTCTAAATCGCACAATAGGTCAAATCAATTATCAGTTATTGAATGAAATGTTTTGAAACATTAACTACTTGTATTATTTATTTTGATAGTCATATCATTTGTCTAATACTTTCGTACAAATGCAGCTATATAGCTTATTTAAGGGTGAACAGACAGTTTTCATTTCCCTGCTTAACTTCACTCCGAAATCATGTCAGGTGGTCAGAATCAGTAATTATTGCAAATAATCACCATGACATTGTATTGGTTCTTATTCAGTTAATATCTGTTTAGCTGTTAGAAAGATGTCTATGCCGTGATTATCTGACATCCAGTTCTGAGGACATTGTTCACGAAGCCGTCGCATCCGGTTTTCATTAACAACAGTTTGAAGAGATACAAATACTGGTTTATTATCTAGAGGCTCTCTATCCTCATCAGACGAAGAATCTGCATCAGTGTGTGGTAGGACATCATCAACTTGAGATGACAGATTGTCCATCATACCGGCAGTGTAAAGCCTCATTGGTGTTGAGTTCACTGTTCGTATTCTATGGTGATTCCATGCCCCTTGCCAGGTTATTAACCTTTCATTTATCCTAGAAATAAATACGTAATGCAGTGCAAATAAGTCTATATCATTTAAAATGTCTAGCAGTCCTGCATCCTCTAGAAAGTAAAATAAGTCATAAAAGTAGCTCAAGACTCCGTCATACACGTCCCTCCATAGTCTTTCGATATGCTGATTGTGTGTACTTTTCCCAGTTAGCATACTACCACGACCTGCCCCACGTGCATTAATCATGAAGTCGGCGACCTTTATGTTTTCACGGCCTTTATCTGATCTAACGCGGTCAGGAACTCCAAATTTAGACACACCATCCCTGAAGCATCGGCAAACCGTCTCAGCTTTGTTGTTGTCCGTGCATTTAAGATATGTTACTAAACGGCTGAAACCATCTACTCCTCCTATTATCACAAAATGCCATCGAATTAATTTATGGTTGCTGTCAATGTGCCATAAATAATTTGGAGCGGAAATGTGGTATGTTCGACGCCTTAGTCTCCTTCTTTTGCGTGCACGAATTCCATCTTCGTCTAATTCTTTGAGACACTGGCGAAGTCTGTATCGCTGTACCTGAGTTAGAAACAATAATTTAGTTTTTGTAAACAAGAGGGCCATTGGCCCTATATCGCACACCTGAGAATCTGTGCTAAAAGAAACAAAGGTTGCCACTGCATCTAGAAACAGGACTGATCAAAACATTTCAACAGTCTTGGTAGAACAAGGATTATGTTCAAAATCAATTTCAAATAAGGCTAGAGGTTTCTGACAATTAGATTGTTTAAGGTTTCTCTATATACATATATGTTTACATACTTTTTGCACAAAAGTTTGAGAAAACATGCAAGATCATAAAAGGGCATGTTTATTTGTTACAATTAGCGATGTGCACCATTGATAAAAGCTGGAAAAGAGCTTTATTTTTCGGAATGATGACTTTGAAAATTTGAAACATAAATATCTTAAAAATCAACAAAATCATTTTTGGAGGCTTCATTTTATTCTTATATGTCATAATAAAAATAATGCCCATACAACACTATTTTTTTAGGTTTATTTTAACATAATACATTTTTCCATTATTCAATGTCTGTAAATTTATTACAGACATTTCAATCTGCAAATTCTCTGACTATATATTTTTGCAGACAGTCTGCAAAAATGTGATTTCCCTATCATTTAGTGTTTAGCATATCATATCGCATTCATCTGCAATGTACAGGTCTATGTATATGCCTTTAATTTCTAAGATCTAGAGCTACATAAGAAATGTTTACCTTGATTCCTTTCTGAAGTAAAACTGTTCGCAGCATTTCCTCTCCACATCTTGGAAATTCAGTGATAGTCATGGCAACAACATTGTTTAGTTCATCATCATCCATATCGGTAAACACAAGCTTTGACAAGCCAAATTGTCTCATCTTCCGGTATAACGTACTTTCAGATACTCCAAGTGCAATTCTGGTATCCTTTACTGAATATCCGGCTTCGAACAACTTTTCAATCATGATACTTGAAATTTCAAAACGTATATTCGAACAGCTAGTTCTATTATTTGACCACGGATTACTCCTGTAACATACACATTCATGATAGTTGTTCTGTCACTAATACCCAAGCAGTTGAATTCATACAAATACATAAGTGATATGATATCTGGTGTAATCTTCTCCTGTCTAAAGCGCCGTATCACATCTTCACCCTGTCCAAGTCGCTCAAGTATCAAATCCATATCCATTGTGGTAAAAATGTTCCAAACACAAATCAACCAGCTCACATCTTCACGGTATGTTACTTTTGTAATATCAACTTCCTCCCGCGTGCAATAAAAGCTTCATATATTAAGTTGTTATCTCTATGCATTAAGATTATATATTTGTATAGAGCAAGTTTATATTTATAGCATATATTTCGATGTTAACCTGCATATAAACACATTATATGTTTATATAATACAGTATTATCTTTATCATACTACGGTTTAGGATCCTATACAGCATTCACAGCTTTATGTACTAACAGTTTATCTTTATGTATCGACTTTACATATTTATATAAAGCAATTTAAGGTTTATAGTATAAATTTCAAATTTTACCTGCATATAAACACGATATATGTTTATATAATAAATTTTTATCTTTATTCTATAAGGTTTTATGTTCATATAAAGGTCTTTTACCTTCATATAAACAAACAATGCCTATATATATATAATAATATCTGTATATAATATAGTTTTATCTGTATCCCTTTAAGTTTTATCTACGTATAAGGAAGTTATATCTTTATATATTAATGTTTTATCTTTGTATATAGAGACTGTGCAATTATATAATGGTTGCATACATTTATGCGCATTCAAATTGACTTTATATCATAATAGTTGGTCTTATAAGACAGTTGAGGCGTTCCATATTTTGCGTGTGTTTGTAATATAAGATAGCATTAGCTTAATACTTTGTCACACTGACTGGGGAATATGCCTAACAAGGTTTGTCCTTAGATGTGACGTATGCCCCCATCAGTCTCGGCAAAAGTCTATCGGACCTCGGACAAAGACAGTAACACTGTACGAGGTCCGGGAAAAAATGACCGGAACACTAGCCCTCGTGGCTGGAGAAAACTTCTGGCTTGTCAGCTAAATGTGCTCGAGTGGCCAGTGATGTGGAGTTCATGCCGGTAATAATAAACAGATTACCAGACCTAATGGCCAGTAACATATTTGGGACTTTCGACTGCCCAAAGCATATGCTTGTCAGAGGACGGCACACAATGTCAGAAAAAAAAATGAAGAGTGGCCTTGACCTTTCATATACCGGTGTATAGAGATCTAGTCCTTGCGCTTGACACGCCGTCTCATCATGTACATCATTCAAGCCAAATTATTTTAAAATCTACCCATATTTGACAAAATAATGCTTCCTGCAAACATTTTATTTTTACATTTGACGACCTTTAAGTGTGACACTGGAGCCACAGACCATGTTCATGCCTGGGTCACGTTATTTAATGATGGTGACAAATTTGTTGCAAGTTATAGCAGAATCCCTCTTTGCATGTATAATACATGGCCCGGACACAAATGTTAAATCTTATATTTGACCTAGACCTATAATTGTGACCCTGAGCTATAAAATAAAAGCCTGGTTCTTGCGCGCGACATACCATTTCATGACGGTTATCATTTCTGCCAAGTTATTTGAAAAATCTCTCCACGTTAGAAAAAATGCGCCAGAGAAATTTTTTTCCGTTGACCTTGACTTGTGTGACCTGACAGACAAGCATGGGTCATTTACACGACAATTCATCTGGTCATGTGGGAATAAAAATCTAACTGTATATGAACTTCCTTACAGACATAATATATAAGTTATCGAGCGGAAACGAAATAAGAATTGACGTTTCATATTTGACCTTTGACCACTAAGTGTGACCTGTAAGCTAGAGGTCTGGTTCTTGTTTGCAGAATACCTTCTCATTCTATAGAACATAGAACAAGAAATATCTTTAAAAAAAAAAGATATTCAGCTGTTGTAAATGTTTGTAAATAATATAAATTGAATATCCTACATGATTATTTAAAACTGGTTCATATGTTGATTTGGTTTATAAACGAACAGTCTCATTTCTTCATAGATTGTTCCAATTTATTTTCAAAACTGTTTTTATTAATACAAATTATGTAGCTTATAGTTATGGATATGAATTTTACATTAAGTCGGAAATAAATTAAAACTTTATTAACTAAGCCCATTTAAGGTTCAGCATTCATCTGTGTTACCCTCTAAATGCCAGATAATGTTAGTAACCGTAATCTGAGACACAGTCGATGTGCTAAGGCCTATATTAAAATTAAATGTTTTTGCCCTCTACCGACCGACCCACAAAAAAGCCGCCGACTCAACAAAAGTTATTGCAAAATATGCGGTAATTTTTTTTTAAATTTCATTATGTTTTCTTGCTTTAAATTTCGTATTTTAGTTTTCACTCACAACTTTCATAGGCTGCAATTTTGACCATAATGGCGCTTGAACAAAAGAGTATAATGCGTTTGAGTGTGAAAACAAGCGCCTAGTGACCGAATACTAGTAAACATGGTATGTTTCACGTTTTGTCGTGTACACGTATGACGTCATCATCTGTGTATAGAATTACATTTTGTTTCAATGTTAGATACCAGTAAAAAGTAGGGTGGTCCCCTTGAAAGTTGTCCGAGTATATGAACTATATGAAATTGTTCGTTTTGTTTTTCTTCTGTCAAAAGAAAGAGACATTTCGTATATGATAACGGACACTGGTTTAAATGGTTATTTCCTGAAACGACATGTCTTTTGTGCATTTGATGTATCTTGACACCGAATTACTTGAAATTTGAATATTCAGCAGTTTATGTATAGGCAGCATGCGCTTTTGTCGAAATCGCGAGTGGTTCTTACGCGTGACTACAATCAAGTGAGATGAATTTTCTTCGCAGTAGCATAACATATCTTTTTCTTTTATTTTTAATTTTGAAAGCAGAGAGAACCGTCTTTCCAAAGAGATCAGACTCGCAATATCTGAATCAAAGAAAAGTGGCGAACGATGCCAGGAGATTTTGCTGTTTTACAATGGGACCATATGGAGATTTGATTTACCTGTTTCTAACCTTCAGCGTGTAAGTAAATTTTCATTATCAAACAGCGAACTCATATTTTCATGTGGCTAGCTCCTAAAAAAGTAGTATGCAATGTTTATATATTCGAAATAAAAAAAAGAATACAATTATTTCATGTCAAAGAAATTAACTGATGAATTGTCCCATGGTTTAGATCAGTGCTACTTGAATAAACCAAATAAGTCAGACTCATCTGCTCATCAACGTCAGTATGTTTATCGATACAAAGTAAAAATAAGCATTTTACAATTACAAAGAAATATATATATATATTTATATGTGTTTTGTATTACGTGTTATGTACGGAAGCGCTATTAGTGTCCTTTCGTCTTACATGTGTCTTATGTGTAATGTCTGACGTATTATGTGTTACTTCTTAATGCATTTATATTGAGGGCAATGTGTCGAAATGAAACGATTCAGTAATCAAGTACAGATGATTTTAATTCCGCTAGGAGACAAAATTTTCTGACATCTGTGGTCTGTCAAATACTTCCACAACTGTATAAGTATTTGACCACATAATAGAAGTTTAAAACAGTAACTTAGTATTTGGGGGCTTTGCAGTTTCTATTTTGTTTAACTTGCGCTTTCCTAAATCATTGGTTCAAAATTTTCAAAAGTATTTATGTTCTTAATGTTATCATTTTGTTCCAGAGACTATTCTCCTAAGTTTAAGTTGAGGATTGGATGGTTACATCGCACAAAAGAAAGATACAGACCAAAGACAGCAAAGAATTGAGGCGGTACAAGGACATGTGAATTTTAGACAGATTTGTCGTTTAAATGGTGTTGGAGTGTGCAAACACCGTGTTCTTTCCGAATAAAACAACGTCATTTGAATTCTAACAGAAATGAATATTAATCTTTGGATCTATTATTGACAAGTACACATGTAATAGGCAAAATGTATATGGAAAGGATTGTTCGTTTCAAGACCATTTAAAGACTATTGGGACATATGCATCGCAGTTTCATGTGTATGTGAGATCTTCGAACAAACAACTTAGTTAGAGTTTGTGTGATGATGACAAGCACTTTCCGCCTACAGTGGATTTATGTTTAGAAGAGACTTCCTTGAATCAGAAAAGACCATACAAGCGGAAAGTGCCGTCCTGGATTAGCCTGTGCGGACTGCACAGGCTAATCCGGGACGACACTTTACGCACATGCATTAAGACCGGTTTTCTCACGACGCGCCACAATTATGTTTTCAAAGCAAATGTTAATAAGCTTGTGTTCATTGTAGAATTATCAATAGGTCACTATTTTTCGAATAATAGTCTAGTTGTCACTGTCTTCGATATAATATCCTAATATCCATATTTAACTATATTGTCACTAAATTACTTTCGCTGTATACTGTTGTATAAACTATTTTAAACGACGAGTATATTTCAACGCTGAAATATATGTCATTGAAAAATAAATTACGCAGGTTTAACTTGCGTTTTTTGTTTAGTTTTATTCGTCATAACATCCACATAATACATGATTATAAACTTGTATAAACAAACCATACAATTATACCAACGATAACACATGGCATAAACCGCGTCAAACATTTAATATATACAGATTATACTATCTAAACAAATAAAACAAAACACAATCATACAACCTCCTTAAAATTATTGCCACATATATTACTTTCAAAAATAAAAATAATTGTACGTCTATTATGTTATTAAGTATAGTCAAAACGCGATTACGAATAGTCACGAGAGATATTGATTTATTCCATGTATCGCGTCTTTCGAAAATGACGGTAGTATCGTAATACTAACTTACATTTCGTGTTAATTTGCGCCATCTCGTAGCGTTTACGAACATTAGCACACTTTTTAAATTAACTTACGGTGCGGGAGAAAGAAAGACGAGAGAATAAGAAAAGTAAGAAGTATGAGAAGAAAAAGACAAGAGTGAGAGACATGAAGGAAGAGTGTGAATGAAATCTGAGTGAGGATTTAGACAGAGTAAGGAGGACGAAGATACGCCAAGTGAGATGAAGAGTGATAAAAAAGGAGAAGGAAGAGAGAGAGAGTGAGAAAGAAGAAAAAATGGGATAAAAGAATACGTGAAAAGAATAGGAAAAATAGTGAGCGAGAAAGAAGCGACACGAGAGAGGTACACAAGGGAAAGTAAATGACGGAGAATGGTGAGCAATACGGGAACGGAAGTGGTGGTGAGAAGGCATAGCTAGTGAAACAAACTGAGAAACAAGTGTTTGTTAGATACAACATAATATATAGAAAGAACGATAAGAATTAAGAAAAATAAACATGAGAATGATAATTTTAGTTAGATTACATTAAAATTAGACTAATTATGTTAGGACATAGTTAGAGTTGTAGGAAAGTGTTAGAATGAATGCATAGAGATGGAAGTAGAAGTTTATAAAGCCATCGGGCTACCACGACCAGTACCCGATGATGGTGGTCTCTTAGAACCCGCGCAACTCTGTCGACCGGACAGAGAAGGAAATATCCGCATTGATCAATGCAGACCTGGCTACAATTAACTGAATTCAGAAAATATTTGGTCGTTTAAATGCATATTCAGTATATCTTTGTGCAGGTTTTAATCCATTAAACGTTTCTGTACGCTTCCGGTAATATACATAACACGTTTAAGTGTGAAAATACAGCTAAAGTTAACGTCGCCCTATGTGGTCTAGTGGATACCGCGTTAGACTGTCGACATAAAGCATCCTAGTTTAAATCTGGAAGCGCTGATATTTTTTCTTGACATTTTTTTTATTGAAATAATTTTCAATTTATAGTCGTTTATTCACCAATAAACAACAATTTGGAGTTCCGATTCGAAGGAATTAAACCACGAGGGCGTTAGCTACTACTATAATGCTGCTGCTTCTACCACCACCACCTACTATATAACTACTGCTGAGGTTGCAATAGCATAACTGACACCGCCTATACTACAATGTCTTAGTCCAGCCCACCGCCACCCCCCTAGCAAAGTCTGGTCTGCTCCTGGCCCTGTTATTGCTGCGAAGTGGTTGTACTGTTTATGATATTTGTACCTAAATGTGATCATCAAATACCCACAATTCGATAGAGATCGTGAAATAATGCAAAACGTACACGTTTGTAGATCTATATTTCAAATTAAATTTAGAGCTATATAATATTATACAGAGGCGGTTCCAGGATTTCGGATTAGGGGGCGTAAACTTTTGATCGTGCAGTTATAATCCCTTTATGTTGTGTGTGGGTCAGCAGTAATCAGCTACAGATCCATGTCAAAGATATATAATAAATCTTTCTCATCATCATCATCATCATTATCATCATCATAATCACCATCATCCTCATCAGCATCATTAAATGCACTTTGTTTCACTGAATAAATTAATACTTCACCGTATTATGTTCGAAAGACATGTTGGTTCATCTATATGTCATTAACCTCTTTTGGCAGTAAATTACTCTTGTTTGATGTGCCTATCCACTAAATACGTATTTGACATTTGACGTATATATATCAGGAACATCTCTAAACATGTAAAATCCGTAGCTGACTAAATTCAAACACACACGCATCGAGAATTATTTGTATTATTCATTTACCTCTTCATTTATCTCTTTTCGAAGTGAATGTCATTTAAATAACTCAATTTTCACAGTCATGCTCATCCATTTTCTTCAAATGTGCTATGTACTGTGTCTTTTTTTTCATCGGAACGAACTAACGGACAGACAGACGAGCATGTTTTTTACACGAAGTATTGTGAAAGGTACTCGTATGATTGCGTTGTGAAATAATACGGCAAGTGAAGGCGACGTTGTGTCAATTTCGCTGACTTATGGTGCCGGAAAAAAATATGAAATCGCCAGGAATTGGAGCCGACAACCCTCTACTTTATCACTTTATATATTTTTTATGAATGCATACAACAATATTAAATTTGGTATGATTGCTAATGGAACAATGAACAAGAACTTTGCCGATTTAGTTTTTGGGGGAACTTAACTTTTCATTGGGACAAACTGTTTCAACTCGAAAGTAGTTATTCGAAAATTATAAATGTCTTTTATGTGGTATCCTGTGGCAACGGTGTATTTACATCTGACATCTTTATATAACATATGAATTTAAAAAATAAAACAATATCATTTACAAATAAGGCATATACGTATACCTATGTGTATAGTTTATCGTTTTCGATGAACTTTTGCGCCGGTACTACAGTGTACGTAAGAAATCGCAGGGGTCGGGCTAGGTCGGGTATGTTTTACTGAATTTGATGTTTTACCACATTGAGCGAGCGTAGCGAGCGTAAAAAAAAAGCATATGTTTCCAGTTTTGACCGTTTTATACATGCCCATTTATGTATCGTCCGGAGGTTGTTTGTTTTTTTTTGGGTGGGGGGGGGGGGGCGCGCGCGCCGGGGAGCCGCTAGTGTTATATTGGAATTTAAGCTGATAAGGAAGCGTTCGTTTCTAGAGATCTGTACACACTGTTTACATTTCTTTCCAATAGTAATATGAAATTCGCCTTTACACTCATTCTCATTTTTTGGTCCGAAAAGCATAACATAAATATGAAATGTATGACTTCTCATTTCCATACACACTTATGTTTTATATAAAAATGGAACTTATCTGTGTTGAGTTTTAAGTGATGGCCCGATTGTGAAAGCTGTATTTTTTGCTGTAGTACGCTGTCAACATATGCATGAGTTTTACTTATGTATTTTACCTGACAGTGATACCAGCCTAATGACAGATACAGATTATGATAGAACAAACATAAAAGATGCACTTTTTTGTCTTTATTAAATTATCAACACAGCAATTTCTATTATATAACTTCTTGAAAACACTTAACTGATAACATTGTCGAACAATGGACACTTAAAATGGAAAATTGGGCTGAAGAAACAGTAATTTCTTGCATTATTGTCCTTTTTTTTTTTTTTCATATATTCTCACACCTAAAATAAAGCGTAAATACAGAGTCAAATATAATAGTAGTGCACACAAAACCTTTATAAACCCTAAAGCAGAAATAATAGAGCTCAACTGATATAAGACCATTTTACTTTTTTTTTTTATAACATGTGCTTTTGTCACGAAAAATTCATTAAACAAGTAACACATTGTACAAGTACGTACTTCAGCAGAAAATGGGTTAATCTATCGTAGATGTGGGGAAAATCACTTGCAAATATAAAAATTTGTAGAAAAATAAAGGTTATAATTGACAAAGAACCATTAAAATGCTCAATCCATACCAGTTGTCACGTAAAATTCAATGAACTCAACTGTTACATTTAACGGACATCACATGTGGTAAAACTATCGCAAACTCTTTTGAAATGACATCCTTGTTTTCTGAATAACTAAATTTACCAATATAAATGTGATAGATGTTGGATAATTGTAGAGTATTAGACATTTTAATGACATAACTCAGTTCATATTTGTCACGTAAAATTCAACTAACTTTTCCAAGATTTCAGCTATTTTAGCACTGTCTTTGTCAACATACGTTTGTATTATTGGACAAACAAACTTATTTAAACATAATATTAGTGAAATTAAAACAAACAAAAACAATAAGTTCAACATTTTATGTTCGAATTTTACGTGACATTTTATGAATTTTACGAATTGTACGTGACATTTTAATCTATGCTCTATATGTGCACCAGACCCTGATAATCAACCATGCGTCATAACAGCACTTATCTTTAATTATTTCTTAGCGTAAGTGCAATTAAAACACATTATTTCTATAAAGTTATCACAATATATTTGACAAAACAAAAACAAGGGGAGTTTAAATAAGTAACCTAACACAATAGATCATGTGTCATTGATTTCAACTAAATGGCCCTAGAAAAACATTCAATGACGTCATAAATATCACGGTATAAACCGAAAATACCGAACGAATTATTTGGTCGCTGTCTACACCGCGGTAAGCGCACGTTTCATAAAATTGTCACGAAAGTATTCAGTCACGTAAACTTCAAGTTTACCTTTCCAATAACCAAAATCTGTAATATATTTGATAACTCGTCACTCTATTTGTCATAATATACAGTTCTCAGTAAGGGATTACATATAACACTGTCAATTTCATAGAGAAAAGTCTGGCAAGAGACAAACAATCGTCACGTAAAGCTTCACAGAAAAAATTCCCCCATATGAGCTTAGACCATTAATGGCTTAAATCTTGATTTTGTATGATAAGGTTGATGAAAACTTTGTTTTTTCATAAGAAGTTGTGTAAAGTCTTATCAATTGAAATGTTAAACCATGATTTTCTTGAAAACAATTTTATGATAGCACAGCAAATAAGTTAGTGTCACGTAAACTTCAAGCATCTTGTGACACGAATAAAATATTATTTTTTTTAATTGATATAATTCTGCAGTATTTTTTTCTATCTTGAAACCTCATTGTACAAACAATAACCAATCAAGTATTACACAAAACTCGGTCAAAATGCAGAATAAATTACCCATTAAAAATATGGCATAATGTCTGTGACAGTGGATTTTATAGGGGGGTATGTTGATAAAGGACACGTTTAATTAATTCAAAAGAGTTTCTGATACATCTTTTGGGGTTTCATTCAAAACAAATACATTGTGCTTATAAATCAAGGTGCCTACATAACTCATATATATGGAAATACACATTTTGTGATAGTTATTGTACCTGTGACATGTATTTGGCCAAAAAAATGAGAATGAGTGTTAATAAAATGTTCCATGTATAGATATAGATCTACTGAACAGTACTAGTAGGCCTATATATAAACATATTATTCATAAATATATTTATTTAGCGATATGTAACCTTTACGCGCACTTCAATACCAATCGTGATACGTAACATTCTTACAACTTAAAATGCCTTTGATTGATAAGATAAAATAAGGGCTTAATAACTTTCATCCAGTTAAAAAGTGCTTTACTCAAATCAGTATGCGAGTATTTGACATTCATTCCCGCGTTATGTCAATTTCATCCGGGTACTACAAACCGGAATCTACATCTCACACTTGCGCACTATCGCCAACAACGGCTGTCAAAATCTGTAAATAATGGCGGACGAGAAATAGTTGTACTGATATCTGATTAATCTGGCATAATACATCACCGTTTTGACCCATTCAATTGTTGTTTGTTTATAAAACAGACATTAAACTTCATATTTGTTGGTTTATGCTGGCAATCAGCTGAACAGGTTGGTCGATATTTGTGTTTGAATTTCAATCTTTTGTTCATAGATTTTGTTTTGTGTTTACTTCCCTGCCTACATTCCTAAACAATGTGAACAGCTGTCGCATTTCCGTGTTCATTTTTCAGGGTCAAAATGGAACTGAGAGTAGGCAACAAGTATAGACTTGGACGGAAAATTGGAAGTGGATCGTTTGGAGACATTTATTTAGGTATATTTTACTATTTTAACTAATCAATGATTTATACAATCGTACAATTAATAATTTTAAGGCTGTATTCAAATTGAATCATCATGACAAACGTTCTTTTGTCATTGATGTCAAATAGGATATGGCGTATTTCCCAGTATTTTCCTTAATTAGCTACTTTTAGTAAAAGATATAAATGTTGAAATTATAATTCTAGTTAACCATTGAAATTTTGTTCGAAAAAAACAACAACACAACTTCAAACTGTTTGTATTCACAACTTATGATGTAGTGCTCTATTCTTTTCAGTTCATGACATGAATAATGCATTCAAAGTACGATCAAAATGTTAGTACTTTTTAAAAACAACTGCTTTTTAATTTAAACCAAACCATGGCATGATGTGTTCAAATTAATCAGATTGAGGTCCAGTAAAATGTATCGACCATGTTAATCCAATACCATGGGGATTTATGTACATTTTCTTAAAGGAAATTCATTTGTGCGTCTAATGAGACCAAGTTTAACAAAATCTATGCTAAACTGATGAACTTGTGAACTACCCAACTTATCCACCCTATGATTTGGGCGTCTGGAGTTGGATACATTGTTATAAATGTATAGGATAGTGAAAAAAACAACTGTTTCAGGAAAGATGTTTTTTCATCATCGATTATTTGTCATTAAAAATGATGTTTTTACTCATTATTACCATATCATGTGTCAAATGTCCGTGAATAGATTGCTTTGTGAATGGGTCAGACTCGGATCTTCATAAACTAATGTTTGTTTTCGTTTGTAGATTTAGTCTTAGCATCCTTATTGACAGGTGACAGCACCAAATAATTACTACCGGTACACAGTCTTGATGTTCTGCATTAATTTCAATTTTGTCTTATGTTGGTTTCTATATATTTTTGGTATTATCATGCGTGAATATAAAGTTTAGATGCTAAATATAATGTACATAGAGGTTTTTACACACATAATGCACCTGTTTCCCCCAGGGGGGGGAGCGGCGGGCATATACCGGACATTAGACTGCAAGCGATTCCCAACAGGTGGAAATTTGACATGCCAAATGATTCTGGGTCCCAGAGAAATAGACTTTGTTCAGATTTTCGATCCCGGTAATATAAGCCCGCGAGCCATTTGATAAATATATAGCATCTCCCACTGAGGGGATTTAGACAAATATACTTGGCTTTAGGGTGGGGAATTAGACCCCCCAAAATAACATTTGTCAAATTCCCCTAGGTCTGCCCGCCGCTGCCCCCCTGGAGGAAAATATTGAGGGTGCATAAAACAAAAAGCTGTTCTGGGTGTGTCAAATTCTGAAACTACAATTCAGTTACAATATGACACATTAACTTGAATACGTGAATCTCGACATTTTAATCATATAGGTAGTTTTAAAATCAAATTTAAAATGATGCGTTTTTCTTCAAATCTTGATATTTATACAGGGACAGATATTTCCAATGGGGAAGAGGTTGCTATCAAACTAGAATGTGTGAAAACGAAGCATCCCCAGCTCCATATAGAAAGCAAAATATACCGAATGATGCAAGGCGGAGGTCAGTATTGATTAACAGATTGGTCAGTTAATGCCACTAATACTGCTAACCATTGTTCTTCTCACAGGCACCGATATTTCCAACGGCGAGGAGGTCGGAATAAAACTTGAGTATGTGAAAACTAAGCATCCGCAACTGCACATTGAAAGCAAAATTTACAGAGTGATGCAGGGCGGAGGTTAGTATTGAATGCCCAGAAAAAAAGACTCAAACCAGCCTTGTACTTGTCTGCCAAGAAGGTTCTCCTGTGCTTTGCCTGCCTTGTAACAAATGCTAGTCATGTGATGTGTATGCAGGGTGGCCACCAACTCTGGAAAACAGGGGAAAAGTGTGAAAAAATTCCCTGCGGGGAAAAATCTGTGAATTTGAAAAATCAGCAAAAATCTGGGAATTTGACCCGTGTTGGAATAAATCCAAAACGAAGTAGTGAAATATGGAATTTAATAAATATTTCAACAATAAACCAATATCATATTTGGTCATATTTTATCATATGTGTTTCAAATAAGAAATTGACAATAGTAAAAATGGTTAAAAATGGAAAATAGTGGACACATAATTATGTATGCTATCACCACTTTGCACTAATTTTACGGGTAAATTTACAATAAATGTCATGGAAAATCAAATTCCGGTCAGGGAAAAATCAGGGAATTTTATTTCAGAATTTCAGTGGCCACCCTGGTATGTGTATTTTCAGCATTTTATATATAAAAAATGTGTTAATGAAGGTTTGTTTCTGGCATCTATGTGAAACAAGTCAGACATGTTTTGGTACCAGATGTCAAAGTAGTAATATAATATCTTAGATATACCGAAATGTGCATATATTATTTTTTTCTTAAAAGTGGTTGAATGTGTAACATGAATTATTTTCTTGTGTTTGTGTTAAGGTTGATCAGGAATGTCTTGTCTTGCTTTGCCGTAATGATTTCTTTAACTTTCCCTTTCTGTTATCACGAGAACTAATTAAGCTTTTCAGGATATTAGAATCAGTATAGATTACTATAATTATCATGTAAATATGGAGATAATCCCTGCAAAACAGCTGTTTTATATAAGTGTTAATTTTCCTCAGTTGGAATACAATGTAGTTCTTGCCTGAAGTTGTAGAAACTATTGCCAGTGATGTATTCAGTGAAGAAGAGCATTAATAAAGCAGGAGTCTCATCAAGGTGTCTTCCCAAGCAAAATTTATTGAAAATTACACATTTTTTCTAAATGATGACTTATAAACCAGATTTTTGTTGCCTGTCACCAAATTATGATATATTTTCCCAAAAGCTAGGATCTAGATCCCTTGACTTCAGTAAAAAGCTTCAGTAGATATCATACGTGTACACATCATGAATATTTTCGCAAGCTGACATGATTAGCCATAATGTAATGTGATTATTTTAGTTGTATAATTTCAACACTGAATGCATAAAACAGTAGCAGGTCTTTTACCATCCTTTAATTCTTGTATAGTTTTTACATGAAACTGTAGTTCTTTACTTTGCAAGTTTTGAATTGCATTCAGCCATAAATTTTGTGCATGGTTTGGTTTGTATGTGTAATGCCTTTATCCATTAGCAATTCACCTGGTGGACATGATTGTTTTTCTATTGTGACATGCATGATAATCTATTAATACTGGGCCATCAAGGGTATTTGTTAACACTTCTTGCTTGTTTTTCCATCCTGCTGAGAGTATATTGCTTCCCCTGTGTGTCAACATTTTACAATGTCTAATAATTCATTGCACTCAGCAAAATCATCCATTGATGCACAAGTCTACAATCAAAGATCAGATTGAAGCCAGTTATTGATTGATAATTATGCCCCCATCGAAGACGGCGGGCTGTTTTGGTTTGCTAATGTCGGTCAGTCGGTAGGTAGACCACTTTCGTTTCCGCTCTCTAAGTTCAACAGTTTTCATTTGATCTTCACCAAACTTCATGGAAATGTTTGTGGGCATAATGTCTAGGTCAAGTTCGATAATTAGCCAAATCACTCAAGGAATTGTGTAGTTGTGGCCCTTGAATTATCTAAAATTGGCCTTTTTAGCCGTTTCCGCTCTCTTAAGTCCAACAGTTTTCATCCAGTCTTCATCAAACTTCATGAAAATGTTTGGAATAATAATATCTAGGCCAAGCTCGATAATCAGCCAAAATGCCCCAGGAATTGTGGAGTTATGGCCCTTGAATTATCTAAAATTAGCGTTTTTAGCCATTACCGCTCTAGTCCAATAGTTTTCATCCAGTTTTCACCAAACTTCATGAACATGTTTGTGGGCATATTATCTTGGCCAAGTTTAATAATCAGCCAAATCGCCCCAGTAATTGCGGAGTTATGACCCTTGAATAATCTAAAATTGGCCTTTTTAGCAGTTTCCGTTCTCTAAGACCAACAGTTCATTGCCGATCTTCACCAGATTTGGTGAAAATCTTTGTGGGCATATTATCTCAGTTAAGTTTGATGATCAACCAAATCGTCCCAATAACTGTGGAGTTATGGCCCCTGGTTATCTAAAATTATTCTGTTTAGCTGTTTTAACCTAAAGGGGGCATAACTGTTTCACAAGCAGCTCTTGTAATATTCAATTGGTAAATTGTTTCATATGTGCACATTACATGCTTGTGTATGTTTTAGCAATATTGCATATGGGAGCAAATAGCATCATCACACAGTGCAGAATTGTCATTTACTAAAATAAATCAAATTCAATTTTTTCATTTCATAACACAATTTATGTGATGTGATTCTTTAAAAGATTGTCCAGTACTAACTTTAATTGAATTCAAGTTTTTCTTTCATAACACAATTAACTGTATGTAACATGATTCTTATAGTTATTTGTTTGCCTAAAATAACTTATTTATGCAGAGTGTGCATGTTATAGAAACATAACAACATTATGACAGTGTTCACTATTTTTGTCACAATAAGGTGTTTAGATACTGGTGTTTTGTTCATGGGGTGCCTGTGTTACAGTACCTTGGGTTTGATGTACCTTGTACACAAATATGCCTTAACTTTAATATAAAAATAAGGAAATATATATCATTGGGTCGGTGCAAAACTATTGTAAATCTATATAGTTATATAGCATAGTTTTTTAGCTGAGCCATCGATATACTCGGTTAAAATTCCGCCTGTATTGAAAACTGGAACCCTTTTTATATGGCATAGGGTTTTTGTTTATTCTCTAATGTAGGTGTCTTTCGTACAGAATTATTACAAGCTGGAAACTTGTTACTTCACAATTAAACATTCTTCCGGATATTATAAAATATATTTTAAAAAATGATTTAACAGTCTCCAGCATTTCATTATAGGTGTGAAATGAGTTGATACGTGTAGTTATATTTTGTTTACACAGATTTGCCTAAAGAAATAAAAAAACTGGACATTGTCATAATAACCATTCTTGAACAAGTGTAATGCAGAAAATTAGACGGCTGTTGGTATTAATAATTCAATGGCTTTTCTATTCAGTGGGCATTCCTACCATAAAATGGTGTGGCGCTGAGGGCGACTACAATGTGATGGTGATGGAGCTACTGGGCCCAAGTCTCGAGGATCTCTTCAACTTCTGCTCCAGAAAATTCAGCTTAAAAACAGTCCTTCTGCTGGCTGACCAATTGGTACGCCACTGGTATTACGCATATTTTTGTAGGATTTAATCATTATAATTATGTTCAATTCTTTCTCTTGAAATCTTGATCGGTCTTGTGGATGTCTTTACAAATCATAGTTATTTTAAAATATATTTTGTTATTTTCTAGTGACTAGAAAAAAGGGGTTGATAATTGTTAATATATAGAACTACAAGTATTATTGAAAATAAATATGAGCATTGTTCGTAAAATGGATCAAATTACAGACTAGTGTGGATTACATTGTGAGGATGTAGTTGATGTTCATTTTGGCAGATACCTTAACTTGGCCAGCATGAACCTGTTTGCCTACTAATCACCTTGCTGTCGCTGTTTCAGATAAGCAGGATCGAGTACATACATTCAAAAAACTTCATCCACAGAGACGTGAAGCCGGACAACTTTCTCATGGGACTGGGCAAGAAAGGCAATCTAGTGTATATTATAGACTTTGGACTGGCAAAAAAATATCGGGATGCCCGCACACATCAACATATACCATACAGAGAAAACAAGAATCTCACAGGAACAGCTAGATATGCCAGTATTAACACACATTTAGGCATTGGTAAGAAATATCGTATTGAAACATTTTTTGTTATACCCCTGGCATCTTTATGTGGGAGGCATATAGTAATTGGCCTGCCCTTGATTCCGCCCTTAAGAGGTTAATTTGATTTTACCATTTGTCTAGCACCAACACCGCTTACTACAACAATTGGATACCTACGCAGTTGTTAGTCCCCTTCAGGTGTTTCACCGGAGGGGACTATAGGTTTGCCCTCCGTCCGTCAGTCGGTTTGTCAGCAAAATATAGTTCCTGCGGTAACTCAAAAAGTACTGAAGATACTTTGTTGAAGCTTTGTATACATATAAACGGCAATGTGAGTATTATGCACGACCTTTTATTTTTCACCAGAGGTCAAAGGTCACGTGACTGTTACTAAAAATAGGAATAAACTAAAACAAACTGAACCCTGCGATAACTCGAGAATTACTGAAGATATTTCGATGAAACTTGGTATACGTATAAACGGCAATGTGAGGATTATGCAGGACCTTTTATTTTTCACCAGAGGTCAAAGGTCACGTGACTGTACTAAAAATAGAAATAAACTAAGTACTGTTATAATTCGAAAAGTACATAAGATATGACCATGAAACCTGGTACAAAGATTGAACTATAGGTTTGCCATCCGTCTGTGTGTCTCTCTATCTGTTTGTCCGTCCGTCTGTCTGTCTGTTTTCAAAACCTGGTTCCTGCAATAACTCAAAAAGTACTTAATTTATTTCGATGAAACTGGGTATACATATAAACGGCAATGTGGCAATGTGAGGATTATGCACGTCCTTTTTTTTCACCAGAGGTCAAAGGTCACGTGACTGTAACTAAAAATAGAAATAAACTAAATACTGTAATAATTCGAAATGGACATAAGATATGACAATGAAACTTGGTACAGAGATTGAACTATAGGTTTGCCATCTGTCTGTGTGTCGTTCTGTCTGTTCTCCATACGTCTGTCTGTCCGTCTGTCCCCAAAACCTGGATCCTGTGATAACTTGGAAAGTACTGAAGACACTTTGATGAAACTTTGTATACCTAGCAACAGCGATGTGAGAATTATGCACGACCTTTTATTTTTCACCAGAGGTCAAGGGTCACGTGACTGTTGCTAAAAAACTTAATACTGTAATATTTTGAAAAGTGCATAAGATATGATCATGAAACTTGGTACACAGATTGGACTATAGGTTTGCCCTCTGTCTGTTTGTCCGTCGGTCTCACTCTGTCTGTCTGTCCCGTCCCCAAAACCTTGATCCTGCGATAACTCAGAAAGTACTGAAGATACTTTGATGAAACTTTGTATACATAGAAAGAGCAAGATGAGGATTGTACACGACCCTTTATTTTTCACCAGAGGTCAAAGGTCACGTGACTGTTACTTAAAATAGAAATAAACCTAATACTGTAATAATTCGAAAAGAAAATTGCATCTGATCATGAAACTTGGTACACAGAATGGACTATATGATTGCCCTCTGTCAGTTTAGTACTGCAATAACTCAAAAAGTAACTTGAATGTCTGGTCAATGTTACTAAAATAGACAAAACAACAACTTAATACTGCAGTGACACCTAGGATTTGAATATGAAGCTTTGTACATCTATAGATAAAGGGCGATTTGACGGTATTGCACAATGTTTAATTATTAGGGGTTTTCCCCAGTAGGGGACTCCTGTATTGCTTGCAAAACTATCAAAGCCTTGTTGCTTATGAACTTTCCGAATTTACCCATATCATCCAACCTCACTTTAACCGTGACCTAATTTGGACTTAAAATAATGCAAATAGGCTGTTGAGCAACAACCGGAGGCATGTGTGTTTATCAAACACAGCGTCCTGTTTCCTTTTGTTCTGTATTGAAACTTCCTACGTTATGTTGTCAGTATCAACAATCTAAGGAAAACATGTTTGTGTTTCTTAATTTGTTAGTCCAACTTTTGACATAGTAATAATGTGTGAGGTCCAGTAAAACTTCTCAGAATATTGGCCATCATGGCTGGTTAAAGTTTTATAGGCGTTAAACTTTTATGTTTTGTTCACTTGTTAAAGCGGTAATTATTATACAAAAATTCTTATATTTACCAATATGAATGTTGTTCACCTTTACTGTGTATTTTAGAACAAAGTCGCCGTGACGACATGGAGTCCCTCGGTTACATCTTCATGTACTTCCTGCGAGGCAGTCTGCCCTGGCAGGGACTAAAGGCCGCTACAAAACGACAGAAATATGAGCGCATCAGTGAAAAAAAGATGTCCACACCGATTGAAGAGCTGTGTAAAGGTTTCCCCTGTAAGTTGGTGCAGTGAAGATGCCTGGATTGAATCCAGATACTGTTTTTGTTTAAGCAATAGATTTTCTTGTTCAGATTATCAAATCAGTTATGACGATTCGACCAAGTAATGGCATTGTTAAATCTATTAAATTAAAAATTTTGTTAACCACTTAATAATTGTGTATAAGAAAATCATTTATTCAGCCAATTGGCGCTTAAAGGTGCAATTGAGTAAATAAAATACAGGCCAAATAAATAAAAAACTATATTCTAGCATGTATTGTCTCTATTAAACAGACACTGAAAGGAAATAAAAACAGAAAACACAAATCAAACAGAAAATGTCCTTAACTTGAAATGCCACATGTAAAATACAGCATGCCAATTGAAAGTATCATTTTCACATCTTGAAGTTGTGTAATACCTTGAACATTGATAAAACAACTACTGATTGAATGTGGCGCGTCATGAGAAAACCGGTCATAATGCATGTGCGTAAAGCGTCGTCCCGGATTAGCATGTGCAGTCCGCACAGGCTAATCCAGGACGGCACTTTCTGCTTTTATGGTATTTTCTGTTTCAATGAAGTCTCTTCTAAACATAAATCCACTGTAGGCGGAAAGTGGCGTCCCGGATTAGCCTGTGCAGTCCGTTAGCCTGTGCGGACTGCACAGGCTAATCCGGGACAACACTTTACGCACATGCATTAAGACCGGTAATCCCACGACGCCCCTCAAATATTTTTACATTGTCTCTTAAATAGCATGTTGTAACAATTTTAGCGGAGTTTGCTACATACCTGAACTTCTGTCGGTCTCTGCGGTTCGACGACAAGCCAGATTACTCGTACCTCCGACAGTTGTTTCGCAACCTATTCCACAGACAGGGATTTACCTACGATTATGTCTTTGACTGGAACATGTTGAAATTTGTAAGTAGCAAATAAGAACATAATATTAACATTTATATATTGTCTATAACTTTCAGCTATTAGGTATATTATATATTTTAAATCTGCATGCATAGAAAGTTTGTCACAACAGATTGCATTGTCAAAGTTTTGGTAACTGGCAGGGGTCTCTCTCTGGTTTGGGGGACGAGTTGGCAGGGGTCTCTCTCTGGTTTGGGGGACGAGTTGGCAGGGGTCTCTCTCTGGTTTGGGGGAAGAGTACCTGTACCATCAGGCGTGGGAATTTTAGCGTCAGTTTAAACAGAAGGGGAAATTTCGACTAAGCAAACAAGTAAAAAATAAAAACTATTAAATATATTTTTCAAATCACTTATTTAGTCGAACTCTTTACGTGACAACTTTATTCATGAAAATTATCAATAAATTGAATATTATATTAACTAGTCAAAACCATCTACGGTCTACCACTTGACCATTATAAGGTGGAGCAGTGCAACAGATAATGTTTCATGCAATTTAATAGATTTTCACTTCCGATTTCTTAAATCGTTTTTTAACTTCCAATTTTTAACCATAATTAATTTTGTTAAAACTACTTATACTAATTCTAATACAGTAATAAACTGTATTTTCGACTTTAAAACACAGTAATTGTGCCTTTTTGCTTCACCTGTTTTGATAACTTTTAAGCAGAAGCCATTTTCCCAAAACAGAAATTACGGTTCCCGGCAAATAAGCTAGCAGTTAACTGTATATAAATGAAGTTTTATTATGAAAGCACAAATAATCGGGAACCAGGCAAGTCAAAACGGTCATTTAACATGACCATGTGGTTTTCTTCGGATTTTATCCATAACTGTTTGTAACGGTGCTTAAGTAAATTTGATCCCCGAAAATTACTCCCATAAACAGAACGAAAACAAATTCGATGGCAGTTCATTTAGGGGGAATTTTGGTCTGAAACGGGGGAAAAATATATACTTTTTCGTTGGGGGAATGATGCCGAATTTCGGCATCAAAATACGGAGATCGAGGCCCCTGTTACAGTATCAACCAGATTGGGGAGAAATGAAATAATCTTCTTTTACAGTTTATATGCTAAAAAGATATCTACCAAGGTATTTCACTATTTTTAATCATCTAAAATGGTGAGAAAACTTCATTTTAGTGACATATATTGTTACCTTTTACTTACATGAATTTGTCAACAGTAGAAAAAAAAGCGGCAAAAATTGCCTTTAAATAATTATGGGTCTTAAATACCAGAAAACATAAATAAAGAGTATAGTGAAAAGTATATATATAAGCTTTATTTTAAAAAAAAAGACCAAAATCGGACAAAAATTTAGCAAGATAGAGTAATTTTCGTATACAATCCCAGCAAGTTTTCATCAAACCAAGTTAGTACATAATCGAAGTTATCATTTGTAGCCAAACAATTCATTAAATTAAACAGGGCGGCAGAAACAGTGATGACGCAGAGCGAGGCAAGGTGAGCCTATCGGCCCGTCCAGTTCACGGCACGGCACAGCCCCGTGGCCGAACTGAGCAGATGGCCACAGCCACGCCGCCGGGGGAGTACGGAAGTAAGTCGAGCAGACACCACAGTAGTATAGTCACCACGGTGTAAATCCATTCTCATTGCAACAAACGTCACCATTATAGAGCCAGTAGCTTGAAAAAGTCCTTGCTGTGCAAGTTTTAATGCAATTTAAAGTGTTCATTGCAAAGGTGTGTTTTCTCAGTGATTTTATATCAACTGTGATATTATATTGTTTGGCTGTGCAGTTTTACTTGTTTAATCAGCATGTGTAGTTTTTGTACAATTCTAAGTATTTTGTATCAATTTAATTTCATGCAGATATTTCAGTATAAATGATGTGATAGAAATTGAGGGATTTGATAATTTTATGTTTTGTATACAACTTGCTTTTTTGTGTGCAAAGTTTTGGTCCTAACATGGTGACTTTTGGTTTCAATATTCATGTACACATGTATGTTCATTCATTTTGCCTATTTTGTATTGTGTCACAGTTTAACAGTTTTCTTTTTGTTATACATGTATATTAAAATGTATTCCTAAACAGTATAATAGGCTTCTTACTTCAAAAGTATAGATATTATAATATCATTTAGCAATTCTTTCATTTGTACTGTTTGTAATTGCATACAGTTGTAGACAGATGTTTATTTTGCAAGAATGTTAGTAAACCTATGATTGTTAGTTCTTAAGCAGGTCCTTAATGTTTGTGATGATATGCGAGACTTTGTTGATAATACATCATACTCCAGTGTTTGTGATTAAATATGCTTTTCAAATGTACTGAAACTTGTTCAGATGAAATTAAAAATTATAAATGTGGACAGTTGTTTTTGGTCTGGTGCATTTGTGAACAAGCATGTTGGTTTTTTGGCTGTTTGTGATTCATGGATCCCCCTATTGTAGGTTTTTAACCCATGCCTTTTATTTACTGATACAGGTTTGCATAGATATGATTATCTAAGGTCCAAATTGTTATGCACATGCATTGTTTTTTTAGGGCCAATTTGCAAGCGTAGTACAAATCATTCTTTACTGCTCATTTAAATACTTACTTTCAATTCTTATCATATGCTTTAGCCGCTTATGATAAATCATGTACAGAGATGGTGTAATGATTGTTAAAATCAATTATGTCGCTTAAAATTTCTACCTTTGTTCATACACATTATTTATGATTTTTTGAATATCGGGGGGGGGGGGGCGGGGAATAAAAAGAGTTCCCTTTTTTTAGGATTGAAAAAATGCACATTATGGACATATATGATTTTCTAAATATCTAGGGGAAATAAAGAAAAAATAGTTCCCTTTTTAGGATTGAAAAAATCCACATTAGTATGGTTCCATTGATGTGTGTCTGTAGTAAAAACCCTGATGTGCCCACCCTATTTCCCCTCAATTGTGTGGTGTTCGTGTATTGTGCAATTCATCCCAAAATTGTTAGAATAACATTGCAAATGTTTACTGTGTAAGTATTTGAAAATTGTAGGGTCAGAAATAACAAGCACCTAGAATCTTTTCATTATTCTCGATATACCGAAATTGAAATCAATAAAGTGACCGAGAAGCTTTCCTTTGATAAATGTCATCATTATGCTATAATTGAAATAAACTCGACAAAATTGTAAATGTGGCATGTTGTGGAAAAACCGGACTTAATGCATGTGCGTTAAGTGTTGTCCCGTATTAGCCTGTGCAGTCTGCTTAATAGAATCCTAGACGGCACTTTCTGCCTACAGTGGATTTATGGCACTTTCTGCCTACAGTGGATTTATGTTTAAAAGAGACTTCCTTGAAACAGAAAATACCATAAAAGCGGAAAGTGTCGTCTTGGATTATCCTGTGCGGACTGCACAGGCTGATCTGGGAGGATACTTTACGTACATGTATTACGCCTGGTTTTCCCACGACACGCTTCATATGTTTATAAAGACTTCTCCAATTGTGCAGGTGTGACTATGAGTGGGTCAGTGGGTAAGCGTGCTACTGCTTTATACGCCTTTATGTTACCTGTACACATATAACCATAGGTACACGGTATCTCTCAAACTCCTGCTGATCAGTGTACACACCTCGCCGCTGCTGCTGCCGCCGCCGTATAGGAAGAATACATTCTATATATTGTACAATATATGTATTATAGGGGCCAATGCTTAGTTAATAAACTGGTGTACTTTGATTTGTGGACTATACAGGATCTTGAGTGGGTTGGGTTCGTTGCACTTGCATACTGAGATTACTAACCAAATGTGGCATGTCGTGGGAAAAAAACCAGGCTTAATGCACATGCGTAAAGTGTCGTCCCGGATCAGCCTGTGCAGTCCGCACAGGCTAATCCAGGATGGCACTTTCTGCCTACAGTGTATTTATGTTTAGAAGAGACTTCCTTGAAACAGAAAATACCATATAAGTGGAGAATGGCGTCTTGGAACAGCCTATGTAGACTGAGCAGGCTGATCCGGACGACACTTTACGCACGTGCATTAAGCCCCGTTTTTCCACGACATGCCACAAATGTTTACATTTCTCAGATCTTTTTTGTTTGTATAAGGAATATATTTCTGCAATATTTGCATGAACTTGTAATCTCATAATAAAAAAGGTCCTTTGAAGTTCTCCTTTATTGGAAAATAGATCGCAACTTGAAGTGTTAGATCATCCATATAAAATGTATAAAGAGTGTATAGGAGTTACAATGAAAAATGGCCTTGCATAACAATATTGTGCACTTTACATACTGTCTTGCAAACGAAGACATTAGTATGAGGTTTTGTTGAGGAACACAAATGTATGGAAAGTTAGTGTGCATCACTATTTACCTAGTAGGTGTATTAACCTCACCAGTGCGTGTATTTCGTGATGTTTTTATTCGTCAGAAGGAATGAAGTTGAGAAGATAATGCAAGTGAAACATCGGGATATATTCTGGTAATTCTTACGTGTATTTGAATACTCTATAATATCATAAGTGTGTGTACAATGTAATTATTCACAGATATATAACTAAGTTTATAAGGAACGAAACACATTAATATTAAGCTGTTATATAAAGACAATTGTTTATTAATCTTCTGCTTAACCCCTGCATGCTTCCTAGTTTATACATTGAACAACAGTGGTTACAGGCTTGTCTACGAATTATTGGTGAATAAATTTTCTTCATTTTAAACCACACATCTCTATGGTCACATTTGGAAATTATTTGTTCAGTGTTGAACTGCAGGCATGGGAATCTTCCTCTTTAAAGCTGATTTACTCGTTCTTCATTGAAAAATTTCTTCGGAAAAGTTCAGCTTAATCAGATCTGTGTAAAACAGACAATTTGAAATTGGGGGGGGGGGGTGCTGGGGTTAAAGCTGAGTTTCAGAATTTTTTTCCCATGCATGTGTAAGGTAAAATTACAGGTCTGGTAATAATTTATAAACATGAACTTCTAAATAAACAACAGCAAAAGGGCCCACCACATGCATGGTACCCATGCACTCGATTGAAACATTTTATTTTCTTATCGTAAATGTATACAAACCTTGTTCTACATGTATTAGGCAGTGCGTAATGCACAATACTCATGTTTGAGTATGTTGCTTTTAGAACAGTTGTATATCAGCACATTTTATTGCTTGTTAGTTAGCATTATATGCCTAAGTTTGCAAGTTCATTTTGTGATGTTTTTCATTTATATGTATTTAACTATGGCACTTGGATCTCAATCAACACTTTCACAGACATCTAAATTCTATTTATCTTAGTTAAAGTAATTGGTCACCGTTAAGGAGAAGTTCATTGTTATTAGGTGCAAAACAGAAGTTGTTAACAAAGAAAATAATAGGTCTGTAGTAGATGTATGTTATTTAAATTATTGCATTTATTAAATTCAGTGGTATTATAGACAAGTTACATTTTATTTTATGACATTGATTTGGCATTGAATTGTTGTGCATCTGTTTCTATTAAAATGTTTTTAATACTGAACGTGTTGTGACTTAGTGAAAGTAAAAAAAGTTGCTCAAGTTGGTAAAACAAGTAAAAGCGAGTGGGTGTATGCATGTGAATTCTGGGGCATTTTAAACTCGTGTTCAATAGATATGTGTGGTATTAAATGTTTTAATTCCCAAGCATGGTTTTTTTTTATCACTGTATAACTGCATGTTGATATTTGTTTAAACAGTTGTTGATCTGCCACTTGTAGTATAGTTTCTACAATACATAAACACAGGTGTTAATACATGTACATTTATAAATGAGGCACGTCATAGGAAAACCGGACTTAATGCATGTGCGTAAAGTGCCATCCCGGATTAGCCTGTGAAGTCCGCACAGGCTAATCCGGGACGGCACTTTCCGCTTTTATGGTATTTTCTGTAGGCGGAAAGTGCCGTCCTGGATTAGCCTGTGCGGACTGCACAGGCTAATCCGGGATGACACTTTACGCACATGCATTAAGTCCGGTTTTCCCACGACGCGCCTCAAATGTGATAAAACTATACATTGGTGTTGTAGTGGTTAATGTGTAATGACTACCTTGTCAATTTTAATCTGTTTTCCTAGAGAAAAAAATGACTGTCAAAATCGGTGAATTATCTGCAAAAAGTGCAATATAAATTTTCTGTCAGGCGAAAGTTGTTGCTTTCCAAATTAATATTTGATATGTTTGTTCATTATAACAAAATATGTGAATTCCCTGAATTGCTTATTAAAATAATGTATTGGTTTACATAAGTTTTAAACCCAACTGAATTGCAAATTTTTGCTGACCATCCCCCCCAATTTTTTATTTGTAAGATGATTTCTTCAGACAAACACATTTGGAATTTGTCTGTTGGTGTTTAACCCACGACTGTTTGATCCTCAGATATGACACGTAGTGGCAGGGTTGGTAAGGAGAGGGTTCCAAATCGTCTCAATCTCGCCAGCCGAGGGGCGGAGGGGGGCGCAGGGGAAGTGCCCATGGACACTAGAATGAGTGAGAGTCGCCTTGCAACCCCTTCCTCGGGGGGTCGTATGAGCACGAAGGGCTCTGGAATTCCAGTTCCGGTTTCCGGGACAACGGGTGCCGGGGCAACGGGGGACAGTGCGAAACTGAGGCGGTTGCAGGGAGACACTCGGGGCCATGCGTCGTCACGGCAACGTCAACAATAGCGTGTTGCTGACCAAAGACGTGACTTTTACCAAAATGTATTTTAAGAGCCCGGAACAGACCAGTTCAGGTCCGGAATTAACCAAACCCTTTCTAAGTTTTAAGACTTAAAAATGAAATATATTCTGAAAACTGAGTTTCTAAAAAGGTCGTTAATTTGAATTTTACTTGGTGTTCCCTAACTCTGTAGCATTCTTTATTCAGAATGATTTGTTACTAACATAAGCGATATTGGTATCAGAATATTAGTGAACATAGAAGGATCTTTTTCTTGAGTCTATTCTTTATTCTTAAGTCTAAGAATGCGTAGGTGAATAAGGGCCCAGATATAAACAGCAATAATTTCTGTTGCATAATTATTCATCCTTTGAGATACATGTATTTCTGTAATCAGTTGCTTTAAAGTGAATGTTTCAAAAGAAATGACTGGCTCTTTACCTTTCTTTGGAATATTAAGGTTTCAATAATAATATCAAAAATATATGTGTCATGTTTTTCTTCATAATGGTTATTCAGTATTTTGACACAATCCCCCTCTTCAGTATTCAATTATTGAAATTGTATTTGTTGTTTAATAAAACACAATCCCCTGCCTCAGTATATTGATGTCAACTTAGCAGTTGATACAACAGCTATGTTTTCTGTTGTAATCTAGGTACAGGTCCTTTGCTCCGAGTTCTTGAAAGACATTCGAGGCATGTCGTGGGAAACTCGGGCTTAATGCATGTGCGTAAAGTGTTGTCCCGGATTAGCCTGTGCAGTCTGCACAGGCTAATCCAGGACGACACTTTCCGTCTACAGTAGATTTATGTTTAGAAGAGACTGCATCTAAACAGAAAATACCATAAAAGCGAAAAGTGCCGTCCTGGACTGCACTGGCTTATCCGGGAAAACACTTTACGCACATGCATTAAGCCTGGGTTTCCCACAACGCGCCCAATTTTCAGTGTTCATTGTGCTCATATATAAATATCTGTTTCGCCAAAACAATATCTTTGTAGAGTAAATTTTGTGATAATTTCTGTTGACATTGTGATGGATTTGTACATAATAGTATTATTATTTCATTACCGGTATGTAAATTCAGTTGAGTACAGACGACAGCTTCATTACCATATCATACATCATTGCTTTTATGCTTTATAATTGTAATATTGCATTGATGCAAGCTTAAGTGTTGCATGAAAATGTAGGAACTGATCCTAAATTTAACTTTTGATTATAGAACGTGTATATAAACAACTGTTGGTTTCATGAAAAAAAGTGCTATACGAGTGTCAAATTCTTCTTTCATTACATGTATATGAATTGTAAATGTTTTAACCAGCATTTTCTGGTGCATACTGAAGTTATATAACAGACAACCTAATTGACAGCATAAAATTACACGAAATCTTGACAACTGCTGTAACTTAACATGTGGTGCATATTTTAATACTTTTTCAAAGGTCCATAAATGAAAGTTTGTTTGTTTACCAGTCCTTAATATTCTCTAGGAAAAATTGAAGGTTAAATACATTTTGTATTTTATCTTACTCTACAATCAACAATAGAGCGACAAGGATGCTTGTGTTTTTGTAATATGAGGAGTCGTTTATTTATGGCTGTGAACATGTTTGTTCGTGTTTTATTCTGTGTATGAAAAAAAACTACAGGTTTTAATCAGGTTTTGTTGTTGAACGGATTTTCTGCCATTTAATTACAATGTTTTGTTTATACTTAGTATGTATACAACTCCTACTTTGAATGTAAATACATAGTAGAAGTCAGTGCTTATTACATGTATATATAATGTTTTAATACAACCCACGTTTATCCAACTTCCCTCGTTTGTTAAAATTAATTGTTAAAAATTGGTTGATGCCTATTTTATATAACTTTTTAAGTGTTCATTATATTGTTTTATTTTTAAGAATTATATACCGTGGCTTCAGTTCCTGATTTAAGTATATTAATAATTTATTGCAAACCTAACTGTTATGAACAAAGTTAAAAAGTGTTTAAAAGTATGTGTCCATATGTTTTCCAGTAAATGTTTTGTACCATAAAATAATAAATGAAGAAAATTTAGCATGGCCTTACATTTTATGATCGCCCATTGTCCGTCGTCCTTGCGTCCATCGTCAACTTTTCATTCAAACGACATCTCCTCCTAAACCACTTGGCAGATTTTTACCAAACTTCACAGGAATGATCATTGGGTGACCCTCTTTCAAAGTTGTTCAAATCGTTATGGTCCGCTGCATATGTAGGTCACCAGAGCTAAAAATAGATTTAAAAAGTGTAAACTTAAAAAATCTCTGAAACCGCAAGGCCCAAAGGTTTCATATTTGGTATGTAACATCCTATAGTGGTTCTCTACAAAGATTGTTCAAGTTATGCCCCTGGGGTCGAAACTGGCCACGCCCAGGGGGTCACATGGTTTATATAGAATATATAGCAAAATGATTTTAAAAATCTCCTCTGAAACCGCAAGGCTCAGAGGTTTCATATTTGGTTTGTGACATCCTTTAGTAGTCCTTTACAAAGTTTAGGGGTAACATGGTTTATATCGAATATATAGCAAAATGACCTTAAAAATCTTCTCCTCTGAAACCACAAGGCCCAGAGGTTTCATATTTGGTATGTAACATCCTGTAGTGGTCCAAAGATTGTTCAAATTATGCCCTTGGGGTCAAAACTGGTCACGCCCCGCGGTTCACATGGTTTATATAGACTTAAATAGTAAAATGTCTTTAAAAATCTTCTCTGAAACCGCAAGGCTCAGAGGTTTCATATTTGGTATGTAACATCCTATAGTGGTCCTCTACAAATATTGTTGAATTTATGCCCCTAGGGTCAAAACGGGCCACGCCCCGAGTTGCATGATTTATATACACTTAAATAGCAAAATGACTTTAAAAATCTTCTCCCCATAAACCGCAAGGCCCAGAGGTTTGTTATTTTGTATGTAACATCATATAGTGTTCCTCTACAAAGATTGTTCAAATTATGCCCCTCTGGTCAAAACTGGCCGCCCCCAGGGGTCACATGGTTTATATAAACTTAAATAGCAAAATGTCTTTTAAAATCTCCTGGAACAGCACGGCCCAGAGGTTTCGTATTTGGTATGTTACATCCTATAGTGGTCCTCTACAAAGATTCTTCAAATTAAGCCCCATGGGTCAAAACTGACCACACCCCAGGGGTCACATGGTTTAAATAAACTTGTACAGTAAAATGACTTAAAAATTCTTCTCTGAAACCGCAAGGCCTAGAGGTTTCATATGTGGTATGTATATGTGGTCCTGTACAAATATTGTTCAAATTATGCCCCTGGGGTCAAAACTGGTCATGCTCTGGGGGTCACATGGTTTATATAGACTTAAATAGCAAAATGACTTAAAAAATCCTTCCTCTGAAAGGGCAAGGCCCACAGCTTTCCTATATGTAGTACGTAACATTGCATAGTGGTCCTGTCCAAAGGTTGTTCAAATTATGCCCCTGGGGTCAAATCTGGCCACACCCCAAAGGGTCACACGGTTTATGTAGACTCAAATAGCAGAATGACTTTTAAAATCTTTACCTGGAACCGCAAGGCCCAGAGGTTTGTCCAAGATTGTTCAAATTATGCCTCTGAGATAAAAATAAGCCACACCTCAGGGATGCAAATGCCAATTGGGTTACAAGGTCACGGGTGAGCGTCCTAGGGCCCTCTTGTTTCTGATATAAAATCTACTTTCAGTGAATTTGTCTTTTCATTAGTTCCAAAGTTTAAATCCAATACAAATGGTAATCTGAAGCTGGTTTTCAAGTTGTCGGTGGTGTTTTTGCCTCATTATAGTATTGAAAAAAAGCATAATTTTGAAGTGACTCCTTCACAGATTTTCATTTTTTTGTGAAATTTCATCTAATATATTTGCTGCCAAAATTAAAGACTAACCAAAAACAAATAATATATAAAGAACAAAAAAAAATTTAACAGATGTGCCGTCGCCAAGACTCGAACCTACGACTACTGAGTTCAACAATCAGACGCGCAAACCACAACAATCAGACGCGCAAACCACTAGGCCATTCTGACTTTCAATCATAGTAATAAAATTTTAATGCTATATGTAAGTGATACACATGTTTTCCAGAATACAGATGAAAAGCATTTCAAACGCTTTATAATTTTATCCATTTCAATTCATGATTTTTCAAGTGCCACTATTTCCAAAATATTTCTTTGTCAGAAGTGTTATTTGGCTTGTTTATAAATAATGTATTTATCTTTTTGCGATCTTTGGCAAACATTTTAAAACTGTCAAATTGCCAATCTGTGATCAGGTCCCTTTAAAAAAGTTCAGCAACCCATTTTGTCTTGGTTTGAGTAAATAGTTTTCTGTGTATGTTTTGCCTCATTGCATTGAAAAACATACTTTAAAAAATTCAGAAACCTATTTTCGCCTTGTTTAAGTAATGACATGGGGTTACAGGTAACATTGCTCGTTTGTGATGTTTGTACAGGAATGCACATTTTAACTATACAGTGTCTAAATCCTTCGAAGTCATTGGTAGAAACCAGTCTGTCAGTTACTGCTCTTCCATGAAAGAAAATGCAGCACGTAGCACAGTCAGTTATGGCACATTTAGCTCTTTTATTAATATAGATACATTTGACCTATGTAATGTTATACCTTGGATGTTTATTTACGTAATGCTAGAGTATGTACTGAAACATCAGCCATCCAAATGTTTCCATGGTTTCAGGTGCCATGTTCTCTGCCTGTACATAAATGTTTGTGAACGTGAATGAATACATACATGTATATATAATGCCATATCATTCAATGCAAACTTGGAAGTTGCAATAAGTGCATCCTCAAAAGAGTGTGGAAGAAGTGAAGTTGTTTTCTTTTCAGCGCTATGTTTATGTATATCAATGTGTCTATAGTATAAATCAGTAAATGTGTAAAAGTGTTTTCATTATGCACCTATCAAAAGGGGGGGGGGGTCGGGGATATACAGGACTTAAGACTGAACGCATTTCCCGACAGGCAGGAAATTGACACGCCGAATGATTCTGGGTCCTGGGAAATAGACGTTGTTTGGATTTTAGATCCCGGTAATTTTGGCCCCTGGGCCATTTGATACATCAGTTAAGCATCCCCATTTGAGGGGATTTATACAAAAATGCTTGACCCTAGGGTGGGGAATTAGATCCCCCAAAATACAATTAGTCAAACTCCCCTGGGTTAACCAGCTGCTCCCCCCCGGGGGAAAATATTGATAGGTGCATTACTGAGTGTCTAGGCAGTAGAAGTATGGACTGTTCTACCTCGCCTGCTTGCAATGTGTTCGCATAGATTCATGTATAAAATGTCTACAGCTATTATAAACAACTGTAAATTGTACAGCAATTGTAAATTGTACATCACATGTGGAAATCTTTTTATATGCATATAATACTGTGAAGTTGTACAATACATACTTTCTTAAACATGTATATTTGACTTGTTATTTTGACTTGTTGAACATAGTTAAGACATGAAAACTAACATCGTTACATTCAGTTGTTTGTAATCCTGGTATTTTTAACCACCATAATATGTGTTCAGTTTGCAAGTGTTGTGCATTTTTGTACATAATTACATACAATGCCCGTGACTTCACAGTTCTCAGCCTTTAAGAGATTCGCTATTCACAGATTGGCAAATCTGCAGTTTGCGTTTTGTCATATATTTCCGAAAGAAAAGTGTGGTATCTGTGAAGAAGCGAAGTAATACTTCTGACCCAGAAATATGTTTGACGTCGATATTTGAGTCCGATGTGAGTATTTCAGCTGTGTACGAGTCAAAATATATCACGGTATTGCACAGAACACGATTAATTAATATTTTTGTTATAAACCTATTTATATTTTTGTATTGTTTGCATAATATTTACATTAAAACACAGTCCTCGGAACAGTGAGCGCGCTCACAATATTAAATGACGTTGCTTAACGTGATAAATAATTGGCTAACAGACATGTTTGTCTTTTATTAAGTAACCGTCACTAACATCTTATTAATTAATAATTGTAACTGCTAACACAGCCTTCCGTACTTGAGAATATATTTCACAGAAAGCGACCATGACCTGTACTAATTGTAAACATTGAGTGTGTAGAAACTATATTTAGACGTGTCATGTTTAAAAGGTGGCGTTATCAGTAGGACGTGTCTGCAGCGCGTTTGTTTAAATTAGTACATGTATTACACACTGAATATTTTACAGTTTATTGAAGTGTTTCATGGATATTAAGAAATAGACTAAGGCAATATAGACCTATATAAATGATGTTATATGTAAAGTTTAAAACAAAAATGGATAGTGACGACAGAAACCAGATGGCACTGAACGCTTGGATTGTTGTATGTCGTGTTACAGGCTTTATTTCTGTGCGGGTAATGTTACAAACAGTTAAATAAAATAAATAAATAATTTTAGAAGGTGCCATTCATAATCGGATATAAGTTTGGAGACAACTTAACATTCACACAAAGCATACGTGCCGACCAGTCACGGCGATTTAGAAAACAGATCGCGTTTCTGGTTAGCACGGTTCACAAGAAAAAAATCTTCGTGGATATATGAACAGGAATTATTTTTGCTGGGTTTTAAAAGACATTTTCGAAGAAGTTGATCAAGGTAAAACAAAAGTTGCATTTGCGTTCAGTTTTGGAGTACTCTGACATTATCGTTTGTTTAAACTCAGAGCGTCCAATATGGAAAATATTGTTCGCAGGCGTGTCCAATATGGTAAAATGTTGGACGGTCATGTGGCACGAATGACGACATGATTGGAGGATATAAATATGTGTATAATAATAAAGCATTTGAAATGCTTTACATCTGTAATACAGACTGTATATTCAAAAAATGTGCATCACTTACATGGCATTAAAACTTAAAAATACACACATGTGCAAATATTGAGGTCGTTTAGTCTAGATGTGTTTGTATTTGTAGCTAAGACATTTGATGACATTTTTCCCAAAAATGGAAATTTGTGAATAAGTCTCTTTATGGTAATAATAGTTCATGAAAATGTGTTAAACATCCCAGCATAAAAGCTCGGTGTTAAATAGTATTTTGTATTGAAAATGAAAATGTGTTAAACATCCCAGCATAAACGCTCTGTGTTAAATAGTATTTTGTATTGAAAATGACTGCCTAAATTTTCTTTTTGCTGATAGTTCATATTACGATAGAGATTGACATGAGAATTTGTGCAGTTGTGAGGCCAGGCCGTATTTTTGCCTTTTATCAGTTATTCATGCATTAACATGTCTATTACTTGCCATGTGGTATGTTGTACTAACAAAATAAACTGCCAGAACTTGAATCATGGTGTGACTGGTTGAATTCTATCGGCAGCATTCCCATACAGTGTGCAAGGAATTCAGGTGCATCAAACATAGTCTTGATGTGAATTGCACAAATAACCCTAACCCTGACCACTACTTTTACTGTATTTGTTAGCAAACATTTAATGTAACTGTATTTGTTAGCAGTCATTTGTGCAATAATTCTATGACTGCTAATGAAGTTGAATATACAGGGGTCTTCTTGCCTTAAAGCAGCAGTCCATTAATAATGTTAATAAAAATACAACTTTGCAGAAATCGTTTCTAATGGACATCTTAATTCGATTGAATTCGGTAAAATAATAAAGTTTTGCTAACTTTTTATCTTAAAATTATTTGTGATAGCTTGTGATGCGTCTGAATCAGCATGTACATTAGTGTATATTCCATTCGTACCAAGCATTTTCGAACATAGACATTATAAAATACCTTTCGTGATATATAAACAGTTTTCAGTCGAATGTCAAGAGTGAAAAAGCAGCTGCAAGATGTTTTATTTGTCTTGATTTGTTTGTTTCCTTTTTCAGAAAGGTGTCGTGAAGTACTCTCAAAAATTTCTTGTGAAATATGTGAATTTTATTTTTAAACAAAGTGCATTTTCACTTTCAGCCACGTCACCTCGCCCCATGTCTAGGGAACGTGAAAGGCGGACCAGCACCAGATTGCACCGAGGTATACCGACCACCGGTCAAGAGTTGGCCCGGGAGGGAACCAAAATGTCCACCCAGATGCAGTCGTCGGCACTACCCGGAAACCCGGGAGTGCGAAGGGGAAGTGCTTCTAAAGACGGTGACGGTCCTGCACGTGCTAGCTCCTCCAGACCTGTGCGAAAGTGATGTGATAAAATGTTACTGACTGTGATATTAGACATGACCAAGCTAATGAAGAATCATTGGGTGCCAACTATTTTTGTATCATCTGTAACATGTTCATCCACCATTGTGTTGACTGAGTATTGCATGGCTGTGTAGGGACCAACTGAGGTATCGGAGTTTGTTTGCGACCGTTCTAGGTCACCTGTGTGATCCCGTCATCTTACAAACCGTATCAGTATAGTTTGGGTCACGGCGGTTGCTGTGTGTGTTTGGACAGATCGAGATTTTTCTGTAGTGGATTAGCATTGCTGTGAAACAATCATTCAAGGTTTCTTTCTCATTATTCTTTTGTTCTACTTGGATTCAATGCATGGTTTTTATGTTCCATTTAGTTTTGGTTGTTTCTGCTAAAAAGGATCTTTTAGATTTTAAATTGTCAGCTTTGTTTGATTTCCTACACTGTGATCTGTTGAAAAAACTAAAATCAAAAGAATAAAAAGGGTTTTTTGATTTTGTGCACATATGATCTGGAATTTCTTGCACTGGTTTTACAGAGAAGTGCTATCTTGAAGAAGTAAAATGCTGCTGTAAAGTGGCTCTAAGGTGTACTTTGCATCAGTCTGTGTGTACCTTGTGCAGTTGTGTTCAGATCAAACGTTTCACAGCAGGAGAGAAATTATGAGACGTGTCGTGGGAAAACCGGGCTTAATGCATGTGCACTCCGCTTGTATGGTATTTTCTGTTTCAAGGAAGTCTCTTCCAAACAAAAATCCACTGTAGGCAGAAAGTGCCATCACGGATTAGCCTGTGCGGACTGTAATCCGTGACAACACTTTACGCACATGCATTAAGCCCGGTTTTCCCACGACACGCCTCGTATGTATAGTAATATATATTTCACAAATAAAAAGAACATACATACACCAATTTATGTTGTACATATTTATGGTAATGCAGAAATCTGTAATAACATTTGTTACATATTTTTAATATACTGGGGAAATAGCTCTAACGGCATTTCTTCATTCTGTACATAATTCCAAGTATGTGTAGCCTGACTGATAAATGAGTGTGTATTAACTGTATGTATCTATAGTCACCACGAGGTTCACAGTGTAAGTACTTGTATTTTGTGTACATGTAAGTGTTGATTGTATTGTACATTTTTGGTGGTGTCAGTCACGGATATGCTTTAGAATTACTTCTACTGTCGACGTACCTTTACTTGAATTTGTCTTCATGTATTAACATAAATAATTTTAATATTTTGCAGTTTTAGAAATCTAAATTTGCCATAGATAAATATGATTACATGTAGTCGAGACGTTTCTGCCATTTCTAATAATTTCAGTTAATGTTTTCAGCTAACATGACAAACATGCAAAACAGAAAAAATGTTAACATTTTATTTTACATGATCACCCATAATTTAAGAGTATGTATGCAGTGGACTTGTGTAGAGCATTTGGTTTTATGGATTTAATTGAATGACACATGGCAAAGCTGCTCAGTTTTGATATATTATTCAGTTGTTAGAAGTCTTGTTGTTGTTATGTACATGTGTATCAGCTTTTTGTGTCACCTGACTAGGCGACATATAGGGGTTACTTATGTTGGCCGCGGCAGCCCTTTTCGCTTGTCCGGAGCATAACTCTTTGACTATTAAAGCTATCAACATGGAACTTTATAGGTATATAGATCTCATTGAAGGGAAGTGCAGTGCACAAGAACCGTTACTCTGCACCTCATACTTTTGGAGTTATTACCCTTTGTTTATTTTCATACTTCATTTTTGTCCGGAGCATAACTCTAAGACTATGAAAGCTATCAACTTGAAACTTCATAGGTAGATAGATCTCATTGAGGAGAGGTGCAGTGCATAAGAACCGTTACTCTGCACCTCATACTTTCGGAGTTATTTTCCTTTGTAAATTTTCATACTTATTTTTGTTGCATTTTTGGTTTTAGTAAGTCTTTTCTTTGCAGTTAGCCAGAGTGCAGAGCTTTTGAAGATTTCAATAAATCGGTTTAAAAAAATTTGAGCATTATTAACCTTAGGTGCTTCTTCATTTGGATTCACGTAAGCTATCCGGCGTCAGGCGACACATCCAACTCGCGGAGTTCTAGTCTAGAAGGTAACTTTGATACCACAAGACCATAACGGTGGAAACGAAAATCGCTACCCGGTTTCATAATTTTCCAGAATTGTTTTAAATATTGATATTTGCTTTTACTGTGTCCATTCACAGACCGAGTTACGCTTATGCAGAAAGTAAATACATGGAGCATTTTTTTTTGTTTCAAATGGTTTTGTTGCCCTCTCATATTTGTGTTATACATGTATTCCAAAAACGTTTGTTTCATTGTTGTACAAGCATTAAGTATGCCCTGAATATTATTCAGATTGAAGAAAAAAATTTATTGGGACAAATAAGTAAACAGGGCAATCAAACTTTATTGAAAATGCTTCTACAATGTTTCTTGGGGGAATTAAGATGTGAAGATTTTAGTCGATTGCAAAAAAAGACAAACTTAATTGTCAATTTTCTACTTACCAAATGTTTTAGCCAGAGTATTTGTTGCTTGTGCTGAAAGCATTATTATATAATTGTTGTAAATATCAAGTTACGCTTTAAGATCTGACTGTGTAAATATAACTGAAGTAATAAAATTGCTCCGAAATCAAGACTATTTTTGTTTGTTTTTAACTGCGAGTTACGAGTTGTCATGTTCCTAATGTTGGACAGATGAGAACATAGAGAATAGTTATTTCTAAGCCATATTTTAATACTTTCGTGTATGTCAAGCTGAAGATAGGATTTACAGATAAATTCAAGACAATCTCTGTGTAAAATCGCATTTTGCCTTAAAACAAAAGAAAACCTGCCCATTGTGATTCATGATGTTTATTTACAACAACATAATAAATATTATACCCAATAACACGTCGCAAGAAATTATCAGTAAGCATCTAGAGTCTTCGTCAACAATCTGCGCATACAAGGTCAACCTAATTCACAAATGCCTGATATACTGATTGATACAAAAATGCTACATGGCAACCTTTCAGCAAAGGCAATAAACTGCTGACAAGTCACTGATGGCTGCTTAATAGTCAAAACTTTAATACACAATGCTGAATATTCTTAATATGATATCATCAATAATAACTGACAAAGGCAACCAAAGCTAACACAACATTTGCATCCATGTAACATTATGTTACTTTGTGGCAATAAAGCAAAAATGTTTTAACAATGATTCCTATTCAAAAGAGGTTTAAGTACACATGTATAAGATGTCCGTTCAATAGAGGTTAAAGTATAAAGGATTTGCAAGACGCATAAAATTACAAGGAGTAAATAGCACCATAATGCTTATTAGATAGGTTTTCTAAAATGAACACACATTTACCTATGCCCAATTCATATCGCATGCATAAGATTTATCTACAATTACTTGAAATTACCACATCAGTTTGAAACAAAAATTGTTTCAACGTAGTGAAATGAAGCAAAATGTTACAGGATCAAGACATTGTATGGACAGAAATAAAATATTCATGATGATGGTACATTTCTATTGCACAAAAGGACATAATAGGTAAACTATCGTGCAAAACCGGTTTTAACAATTAAAAACTGTGAAATACATTGATTTGATAACGTCAAAGCATATCAGGCTAGAATTACTTAAACGATAAAATGGAACAACTTTTAAAGAAATTCACATTTACGTAGTTCAATATAAAAGTTGATGAACGTAATTATGGCACGAGTCATTCTTCCAAACACTTCTTCAGAATATTAGTATTACATTTCTGAAGTTCCCGCACTTATAGCACATGCATGGTTTTAAATACTTTATGTCTTGATGCATTGTATTTGAAATTGTTCTAAAAAACATGACTTCCTTATATAATATTTTCTTATACATAATATAATGTTTCAGATTAAAGGGAAGTCACAGAGTGTAACTACAAAGTGTAGCTGTTCATTTACAACCAGTCAGCAGACCCCGTGTTGTGAAGTGGAAGGATGGATTGCCAGCAAGTTGTCTAAGACTGTCCTCACACAGACTCCAGCTCTGCATCTTTGAATGGTACTCCAAATATCAACTGGTACAGGTGACCGAACCTCTGACGGACCTGTTAAACATAACACAGAATACAGAGTAACAAATGTTTACTTGTTTAGCTGATTTAGAATGAACTGCCACATTCCTTCCATTAAAACCTACTGTCCGACAGAAATAAATAATTTAAGCAAAATACAAATCAACACTATGTTTAAAGTAGACTGGGATGAAACTTTCCTCAGAGGCTTACTCAAAATTGTTAATTTAAGAAATGCTAGTATAATCTGTAGTCAAAATACCAACTGAAGAATGCAACATTTACAATTCCGTGCAAATTATTATGCAAAAAAACTTAACCAACATTAACAGTTAAATACAGATATATAAATACCAGATCTGTGTTCAATGCATTTACACCATTTAAAACTAAAAACACTTTTGTTCTATTCATACAAACCTGCAACCCTGTTACATTTCCAAGTGTCCGTGCGATTTTCTGGAATGTCTTTGCCTTAATTCCATGCATCTTGCACATTTCAAGAATAGTTTTATCCGTCTCCCTGAAAACATTCCAAACCATTAACTAAACTGCTTGTACGATAAGTTAACACATTGCTGTGACGGTGTAAAAACTGTTTCAAATTAGCAGATCTCTATTGGATTTATAAATGCCTACTTGGGTCAATCTCCGAAGAAGCATTTACAGAAAACAAGAGAGCCACATGGCCCTGCGTCGCTCACCTGAGTTTCATTATTTGAACAATTTTCCATGTGTTAGATTTTTATATGGATATGGATATACTGATACGGACTGATGGAAATGCGGCCTTAATCATCATGGTTTGAAAAACTTAAGTTAACAAGCTTTTTCTTCGATTTGACCTTGTGACCTAGTTTTTGACCCTACACGACAGAGATTCGAACTCAGCCGAGATACCATTGGGACAAATGTTCTGACCAAGTTTCATGAAGATTGGGCAAACAATGTGACTTCTCGAGTGTTAACAAGCTTTTTCTTCAATTTGACCTATTGACCTAGTTTTTCACCCCACATGACCCAGATTCGAACTGGGCCGAGATATCATTAAGACAAGTGTTCTGACCAAGTTTCATGAAGATTGGGAAAAAAATGTGATTTTTAGAGTGTACACAAGCTTTTTCTAAAGCCATATAAGGAAAACTGCCCGTCCCCCCCCTGGTGGCCATGTTTTTCACCAGACCGGAACCATTCTGAACTCGGCTGAGATATCATCAGGACAAAGGTACTGAGCAAGTTTCATGTTTATTGGGTAAAAAATGTGACTTCTAGAGTGTTCGCAAGCTTTTGCTATAGCCATATAAGGAAAACTGCTCCCCCCTGGTGGCCATGTTTTTCACCCGACCGGAACCATTTTTGAACTTGGCCGAGATATCATCAGAACAAAGGTTCTGAGCAAGTTTCATGTTGATTGGGCAAAAAAATGTCACTTCTAGAGTGTTCACAAGCTTTTCCTATAGCCGTATAAGGAAAACTGACCCCGCCCCTGGTGGCCATGTTTTTCAACGGACCGGAACCATTTTCGAACTCGGCCGAGATATCATAAGAACAAATGTTCTGAGCAAGTTTCATGTTGATTAGGCAAAAAAAGTGACTTCTAGAGTGTTCACAAGCTTTTTTCTATAGCCATATAAGGAAAACTGCCTTGCCCCCTGGCGGCCATGTTTTTCAATGGATCGGAACCATTTTCGAACTCGGCCAAGATATCATTCGAACAAATGTTCTGAGCAAGTTTCATGCTGATTGGGCAAAAAATGTGACTTCTAGAGTGTTCACAAGCTTTTTCTTCAATTTGACCTAATGACCTTGTTTTTGACCCCACATGACCCAGTTTCGCATGCGGCCGAGATATTATTGGGACAAATGTTCTCACCGAGTTTCATGAAGATTGGCCAATAAATGTGGCCTCTAGAGTGTTCACAAGGTAAATGTTGAGGACGGACAAAGGGCGATCACAAAAGCTCACCATGAGCATGTTGTGCTAAAAATGACATACCCATCAAACAATGAAATCTTGGCTTTCTAAAAGGCTCAATGCATCGTCAATAAAATCTTGTTGATTGGTCAATAGTAATCAATTTGAATTACCACAAAAGAATTTTCATTACTTTATACTTGCAAAAACAAGAAAAGCTCTCACTTGGACCAGACTGGCTCTGACAATGCTGGAGATCCTGTCCCCAAGGCAGATCCACTCTGTTTATGGAAAATGATCGAAATATTACAATGCACAAAAACCGAAGTTATTAGCAGAGGCAGATATTAATTTTGAAACTTTAAACCCAAATTTTGGGATCATTGTTTGTTAATCTGCCAGTTAATCTGACAGATAGCCATTATATTATTATAATAATTAAATTGAAATAGCACAATTTTCCAGGACATTGTTTGAATGTTTGATTAGACTATGTTATCACCCTTAATTCAGTAACATACTGAAATAAATATTCAAACCTGTTTTTCTGTCGTGTTTTCGTTTGCAACGTCATCGGAATCCCCATCTTTGTCAGCAGCAATCTTCTTCCTTTTTGACATGCTCTTTTCTTTATCATCCAAATCTTTCCTCTTCCTTTTTTGTTTTCTTTCTTTGTCCGACTTGTGCTTAGATTTATGTTTGGACTTCTTCTTGCGATGTGACTTCGAGGTTTCGTCCAGTCTCTTATCAGATTCATCAATGACAGGTTCTTCTTTAACTACATGTACTTCTGGTGGATTACCACTTGAATCATGTATAGCCTGCTCACATGTACTTTCATCTTCCACATGTTCAGCAACTGCACTGTTTTTATTCCCACACTGTTCACTTTTATATGCCACTTCACCAACATTTTGTTCATTGTCTTCTGTACTGACCATCTCAACCTCGTTTTCAGGAACAGAAACTGACTCCTGCTCTTCCACTGGCTTTGCAGCATTTTCCTTACTCTCTGTGTGTAAAGATTTTCTAAGTTCACGACGAGACATTTTTGGACGTTTCTCGGGAACTTTCTTTGTTTTAGAGACATTTTCCAGATTAACAGTGTCTTTACTTTTAATACTGGTCTGATTTATGCACTGATTCATATCTCTAACAGCTGTACTCAAATCAGGTTTCTTGCTTATGTCAGTCAAACTACTTGAAGGTGTCGTTCTAGAACTGGAATCACTATCAGAAAGGTTAGAAACCCGAAACTGGCCGCGGGTCAGTCTCTCCATGTTTTCTATACTTTGCACAGACTGTGGATAATACTGGCTATTCAAATCATTTAGATTGCTTCCATTTTCACTGCAGCATGAGCTATCACTCTGGCTATCACTTGTTGAATTTGTCTCCATTCCTTCTTTAAAATCCTTCGCTTGTTTCACTTCTGTAGATTGTTCCGTAGGTGTTTTCAGTATCTCAACATTAGGAGTGGTGATGCTAACATGATCACTGTGCTGCACAACTTCCGAATCCTTGTCTTGTTCTTTACACATACTGTTAGAAATACTCATATCTTTTGAACTGTTGGTAAAAGTTGTTGAAATTCCTTGGACATGATCAGTATGACCGTCCAAAACGTTCAGTATGTTCGTCAGATTGGAAACACTATGTAAAGTGTCGGAGAATTTGGAGAAACACTGGAACAAGCTCTCATCTGACATGAGAACTGAACTCTGCTGGCTTGTCACTGCTAGTCCCGGAAAACCGACATTGGCATCCTCCGAGTGTATGGCCGGCTGGCTGAAAACTATGTTTGTTGGGTTGTCATTTGTTTCTTGCGATTGCTTGGAATCTGATTTGGAGGCGTCACTCGCCTTTGATCCTGAATCTGATTCAAAAGACTTCAAACATTTTAATGCAGCACTCATTGATAAATGCATCACTGTATTCGGGTTTTGCTGACATACACTCTTTGAAGACAGCGAGAAAGGTATGGCTGTATCAGTGTTCGATTTCTCACTAAGAGGACTAGTAACTACAGGCATATCAGGAAAAACAGGAGAATTTTCTAGAGCTGCCTGGAATGAAGAGGATGTTTCAGACAGTATTGAACCTTTCACAGGGATTGGAGTGATTCGTCGCACGCCCTTAGCTGCAGCTGGGATCTGACTGGAAACTGCAGGACTTAGGACAGATGACCCCATGCTAGCAGACCCAGTTATAATCTCTATTTCTTGGCCAAATGGAGAGAAAGGCTGCGAGTTATTTAGATCTGGATTCATCATTTTCTGCGAGGAATTTAGACTTTCATCATGCTCTTTGGGTGATTTACTAATACTTTCTCTTCTCTGCCCTCCTGAAGGGTTAACATCAGGCTGCTTTGTGGATGACGGCTTTATTTTGGAAAATGACGAAGTCTGTGAAATTTTGAATTCTTTATCACCTGTGGGAACGTTCCTGACACCACCATCAGTCATGCCACTGCTCGCTTCAGCCACTGGCTTCTTCTTTCCATCTCCGCCCACCTTGCTGCTCAAGAAATTGGACAATGAGAACACAGGTTGTTTGTCACTGGCCTCACTTTCACGCAGAATGCGCTCCATTTGCTCATTGGGCGATATCAAATTACTGAAACTCATCGAGTCCATTGACATCTCACCAGACAAAGCCTTGTTAAATGCTGTAGCCAAAATGTCGTTTGCTAGAGATGTGTCATTCAATACATTCTCTGGTACTGGTACATTACTCCCTGGCGTAACTTGAGGAACACTTTCATTTTCGCTTTCCTTCAACTCTTGTTTTTCATTATTCACCCTAGTACAACTTTCTTCTGTTACATTGTGGCACATAGTCATCATTCCTTTATCACTGCATTTTACAGAAGTGTCTTTCATAACAGATGCATCACTGTTATTGCCATCAGTGTCTGTTTCCGCCTGATCTGTGACTGTTTCCCTGGGCTCAGAAGTTACCTTATCTGGTGATGATTGGTGCTGAAAATACAAAAGTAGAGGCCTATATACGCCTACAAGCAACGTATAACCTGTTAACATGTTTTATTTAAAATGTAGGCCCACAATCAAAAGTTTGATACTTAAATTCTTAAATAGTAACACATTTATTTTTTGGTAAGCAAAACATTTTATATTTGTTGCTTTGTGCGGCTTGAAATATTTTTGGATGAGGCTGATACATGGTAATTTCAGCATTACAGCTAGTAAACTTGATATTTAACCTTCATGCCATCAGTGCCACTGTAATATTGGCCATGCAGTTACATCGAAGTTATTAATTACAGCACAAAAATACAAATACATATGCTAGAGTATTTGATTTTGCTTTGTTTCTAATAACCCCCACCAAAATACTAGTCGTGCTTGATTTAATTTACTGGAAATGTGACATAAACAAACTGCAATGAAATATGTATGTATGTTTATCAATTGCTGTTCCTTTCTTACCTCAAGTACCACAGAATCCCTTGCTTCCTTGCCCTCTACACCATGGTCCCCTTGTTGATTTCTCTGTGGTTCCCTGTCAGCATCACCAATACCATTATCTCCTGGCTCCCTGCTTGCGACAGTCTCCTTTACCACAGAAGAAGAAAACTCTGGGTCCCTGTTTAGCTCAGACTGGTTCACATTTGTTTCAGGTAAATCTTCAGCTGACTGGTTTGGCACAAGGCTGCTGGCTTTAATGGATGGGCCATAAGTAACATTGACTTTCTTTATTGTGCTCTTGTTCACTTTATACACTAACTCCCCATCTATCACCTACAATAAAATAGAGAACAAAATGCAAAGTTAGTTACACAAAAGTACTGTTAATACATGTACATGCAAGTTATTGAATTTTAAATAAATGCAGCACAGTTTGAGTTGACCCACACTAGTGATGCAGCACAGTTTGAGTTGCCCCACACTAGTGATGCAGCACAGTTTGAGTTGACCCACACTAGTGATGCAGCACAGTTTGAGTTGACCCACACTAGTGATGCAGCACAGTTTGAGTTGCCCCACACTAGTGATGCAGCACAGTTTGAGTTGACCCACACTAGTGATGCAGCACAGTTTGAGTTGCCCCACACTAGTGATGCAGCACAGTTTGAGTTGACCCACACTAGTGATGCAGCACAGTTTGAGTTGACCCACACTAGTGATGCAGCACAGTTTGAGTTGACCCACACTAGTGATGCAGCACAGTTTGAGTTGACCCACACTAGTGATGCAGCACAGTTTGAGTTGACCCACACTAGTGATGAGATGAGGATTGGAAAAAAATCAATTAGCGGCGTGTAAATTGTTTCGATGTTGATTAACGATGTCACAGTTATAAAATTGAACATCGGATTTGACACGCGAAATAAGGACTGAGAAGTGAGTTCCGTAATTTAGACCAAATCATTTTGATTTATTTTACAATTTTGACTGTTTTTCCATTACAAATTTACTTGTTCTATAGGCCTACTTGTTTTACATGTATATGTTCAAAATTGACAAGCAACTGTTTAGCAAATAAAACTGCTGTTATTGAACTTAATGTTTATTTGCTTACATTTGTTATTGATGCACAACAGAAACACACATACATCCATATTTAAGTTAATTTTCTACGTTAAATTAATAGAAATATGTATAATAGTTTATTATTATACGAATAACATTTGAAACCGATTATAATCAGTAAAATAACATCGGAAGTGACAACCTATTCCAACCTGATGATCGATTGTATTATAGAACCTATGTCCTAACACTAACCCACACAAATTGGACAAAATATTAATTATGAGCTGGGAATGTTGTACTCTGAAAAAAAGTCCATAACTTTAGTGACAACAATACTTGTAGAGACCAATGATAACATACTCAAACTTATCTTTAGAAGGACAGTTGACTTGATTTCAAATGACCATAATATATAAATACTGACGAGACGCACTGTCAGCCTCAAGGAAGTCAATATTTATTTTATTATACCGAACAATCCCTTATCATTTGTGTACCGGGCGACATAGCGGTAGCGGGCGACATATCAAATTGTTGCCCGCTGCAGTTTATATGCATTATATAGAGAAATAATCAAGTGGGGTATAATAAAACTGCATGTAACTTACTGTCAAGCAGCACTTGTAACAATGTTTCTTCCGCTGTTTGTAGATGTCATCCCCCGAGCTATGGCAATCGCAGCCGCAGCGTTTCGTGCCGAAGGTGTCCTCGCTATCCATCAGGGAGATCTCCTCGCAGCTGGACACCCTAGGGGAGTCGTCTCCACTCTCCTGCAGAGTTATGTCCTCAAAGTCCTCCATCAGACTGTAACAAAGGAAAATTATCTTTAGCACAACATTTATCATTTCTGTTATGCGAATAAACATTTTAGATATCACACGGCTTTCTTAAGTTTTGAAACATCCATCTTGATTCCATACATGTATCATATTAACACACATATTTTTAAATACAACATAAGTTGTTAGCATTTCTCATTTGGTATGCATTCCTCCTTTAAAGGCAAGTATAAAAATCGTATGATTTTTTTCTATTCACCAAAATACTACTTTTGGCTTGCTTGGCCAAACTGCTTATTTCGATGACTCAGGCTTGCTTGGCCAAACTGCTTATTTCAATGACTCAGGCTTGCTTGGCCAAACTGCTTATTTCGATGACTCAGGCTTGCTTGGCCAAACTGCTTATTTCGATGACTCAGGCTTGCTTGGCCAAACTGCTTATATCAATGACTTGAGTTTGGTTGGCCAAACTGCTTATTTCAATGACTCAGGCTTGCTTGGCCAAACTGCTTATTTCGATGACTCAGGCTTGCTTGGCCAAACTGCTTATTTCGATGACTCAGGCTTGCTTGGCCAAACTGCTTATTTCAAAGACTCAGGCTTGCTTGGCCAAACTGCTTATTTCGATGATTCAGGCTTGCTTGGCCAAACTGCCTATTTCGATGACTCGGGATTGCTTGGCAAACTGCTTATATCAATGACTTGAGTTTGCTTGGCCAAACTGCTGATTTCAATGACTCAGGCTTGCTTGTCTCAACTGCTTATTTCGATGACTCAGGCTTGCTTGGCCAAACTGCTTATTTCAAAGACTCAGGCTTGCTTGGCCAAACTGCTTATTTTGATGACTCAGGCTTGCTTGGCCAAACTGCATATTTTAATGGCTCAGGCTTGCTTGTCCAAACTGCTTATTTTGATGACTCAGGCTTGCTTGGCTAAACTGTTTATTTCAATGACACAGGCTTGCTTGGTCAAACTGCTAATTTTGATGATTCGACACAATCAAAGCTCTCTCACCTTTCAGGCGGCCTTTCGTCGATGTAGAACTTAGAGAACTCCTCCATCAAATGCTTGTTTCCCTTGATCAGGGGCTCTATCTGGTCCTTCAACTCCACCTCCGAGTGACCCACTTTCTTGTTCCAGCGAGCAAAGATCCGCACCACCCTCTGATACTGGTTTGGATTTTTGCTGAAGTAGATCTACAGAGAACACGCACATATCATTTCATTTGTTGACAAACAGCGCCCTGGCACTACACTAAAACTGAATAGACTGAAGTAAGGCATACGTGCTAATCCGGGACGACACTTTCCGCCTAAAGTGGATTTGTGGTTAGAAGACACTTCATTGAAACAGAAAATACCATAAAAGCGGAAAGTGCCGTGCCGGATTAGCCTGTGCAGACTGCACAGGCTAATCCGGGACGACACTTTACGCACATGCATTATGACCGGTTTTCTCATGACGCGCCACACACGTATTTTATTGGCTTAAAGGAGCTGCACAACAGAATATGATTCTTGCATGAATTTCATAGGTTTGCATGTCTAGGTTATACCTTAATACAAGACAAACATTCCAAAATGATAAATAAACATGTACATACCCAATATACCCTTTCTTTAAACAGAACAATTATATTTAAATAAATGGTATATTCAAAAGTTTCAGATTTATGTCTGTTAAATCTTTCAAAAAAGATTTTACATGTATTGCTTAAAAAAGGTAAAGTATATGTATTACTTTGATAAGGCTTACCTGTAAATAGTACATGCAGTCACTGCACAATTTTCAATTACCCAGTACAGGTAATTCCATCTATTTCTTTACATACTTCAACAAAAAAAATAGCTGTCTCAGGACATTGCGCTCGACTATTCATGCCTATTTGATAATATGCATATTCTGTCAGTGACCTTACATAATGAGACCCTGAAGACATATATGAAGTTTCAATTGAATATCTGCAGTAGTTACCAAGATATGAACTTGCACAACTGACTCAGGCTTGCTTGGCCAAACTGCTTATTTCGATGACTCAGGTTTGCTTGGTCAAACTGCTTACTTCAACCTGAATATTTATAAGGGGCATAATTCTGCTAAAATGCAGATCACAGTTATGGACCTTGGCCAGTGACCCAATATAATGACCCTGAAGACATGTGTGAAGTTTTAATTGAATATCTGTTTTAGATATAGAGATATGAACTTGTTGCACGCAAGCCTTAACCAGAGCATTACCAACGCCGACAAATGGGCGAGTAGAATAGCTCGGCCTATTCAGTGAATAGTCAAGCTGAAAACTGTATCAATGCCTCCCTGCTTACCTCGAGTTTTCTCAGGAAGAGCCTGGCCTGGTGGAACTCCATGCACTCCCTGTAGCAGCCACACTTGCTGGCCTGGTCGGGCTGCAGGAAGCAGGCAAAGTCGGCCAGCAGGTCCGGATAGCTGCCAAACACCTCCTTCAGCTTCTGGTACAACTGTATAACAAAACAATACCAGTATGTAAGGAATTGCAATAATTCACAACAAATGTTTTCTTAACTGTGACATAAACACGTATAACAATCTGATTTATTTCTAAAAAAAATCAAAGCTAAGTTGTTATTGTCTTGTTGTTCTTTGACAAACTTATTTTGTTTCATCAGTAAACAATTTAGTAACTTTAAAATTTAAAATTCTTTCTTGACAAAACTGCACCTTTTCCATCAAGATTTGACTCAACGAAGATATTAATAACAGGGTTGTCACTATCAAATGAAACAAGCCATTTTATTCTATTCTAAGCGATTTAACCAGAGGTCTAGGGGGCCCCATTGTGATATTACCGATCCCAATGTTAAAGTTCCTAAAAAAACAACAGTTTTTCTTACAATTTTAAACGAAGAATTTGATTGGGAAATCGGTTATTAATGACAACCGTGTAGTAAAAACCTGAAACCAAGTCAATGTCCTGGCAAATGAAACTTCCATAATGGAAAGACATCATTGCTAGAATTGCACAGAAGTGTATTACCTGGACAGGTGAGGTGTCACTTTTGATGAAGCCAGCCATCAGTTTCAGAAACCTCTCCAGTGTATCCATGTCATCATGGAGGGCTTTCTTCACCCTCTGCAGGTAGTTCTGGACAAACATCGTGTCTCTCGTGTCACGCTGAAAATTGATGCACATTGTACACGTTAGTTGACTATATATTTCTGTCGTATATCTGGTGTTTACAGCATCTCTGAAAACACGCTCAAACCATGGCTTTTCTATAGCCAAATTTAGCCAAATACAGTAAATTTCGTTACATCCGAAAATAGGCAACCAAGAGTATGAACATATAAGTACTATTATATTAGAGAGATGCAACACCGACCATCTGACATTCATACATTTAATATACGATGTAGGACTATATATAAGGGAAAATGGAAAACACCAAGAAATGCAATCAATTTATTACAATCAAAAACATATTCAGGATAATTATCAAAAATCGTTTGTAATTTTCACAGCCTTTGGACACGTATATATATATTAACATTCTAATAATCGTGATGAGTACGCGTGACGTCACTAAATACAGCAAGAAGCAACCAATGGTCTTTCTATTGATACAAAATAATATTCACTACTTCTCGCCGAATAAAATTAACGAGCCAATTATAGGGACAGTCACACCCAACGCCAATTTTAATTGATTACCACAACAGTGATTATCAAGCCGACCGTAGAACTGTTTACCTAGATGGATGTTTTTCACACCTCGTACAAACTCCAATATCTTAACAAAAGGGAAATATTTGCAACAGGGCCGTAAAAACAACATCTTTATACCCGAAACTTCTTTACATGCGATATCGTTACAACCGATGTTATATCAATTAAAATATATATGGATGCAGCCAGGACCGTGGACACAGCATCGTTATAAGCGATATATCGCTATAAACGATATAGTTACAAGTGTAGTTATCCATATAGCCAATTATGCTCTTTCCAAGTGTTATGAATAGAACTTCGAAAGGCAATGAGTGTTTTATAACAGAACTTTTGAAGCAAATGACTAATTATTGAAAAAAAAAAAAATTAAGTTGAAGCTAACCAATTTTCTTTAACCACACACAAAACTGTGAAACCCTTGGCTAAACAGACAAGAAAAAGAAGCAGAATTTAACTACTTCTTTAATTAATCTGAATCTTGACTAAAATTTATGTTTATTACCCTCACAGTGGCTTTCTTTCCACTTATTCAGCGATGATATTTACAGTTTTTTTGCACTACACATTCAGTACCTGCGGGTCAGACTCTACAATATCTGGGGCCAGCAAGGCCAAGGTCACATCGCGGTCACGATCTTTCCTACCCGGTCGACCACGCGCTAGTTCGCTGTCCTGGGTTGGCTCAAACCTGATCGAAAAGCAGATTCATGGCTTTATTTGCTTAAAAGTTCCAAATAAAATATCTGAACTACATTCAGAAAGAAATTTCAAGTTAAATTGCCTACCAGGTGTGTGTAATTGAATTACTTGGTATGTTCATAATAAAATGTTCATTAATTTTATAAGTACTTTACACAGGGGTTGAACTGAGCTAGCATCGCACAGAATTTTTGTAGTATCTTCAGGGTCCACTGGACGTTCCAATCATCTTCAGAACTTACAGAAAACTAATAGGAATGTCTATTATATAAATGCTTTATATGCTGCACAATGGCCACAATATCATTGATTCCAAGCCCAATCTCACCTGAGCCTGTCGCTGACTGCTGGCTGTCCCCCGCTGGTCCTGTCACCCTCCTGGCTCTCATCCTGGCTGTAAAACATCTCCTCATCCTCCGTATACTGGGCCTCATCCTCCTCACTGCCCTGTGGTACACAATAGAGACATATCATATAGAGAATACTAGGTTAGTGTTGAATATAGGTACGTTTATTTAGTGAGGCTTAGAAAACCTAAACCACGAGCCGAGCAAATAAACATATCTGTATTCACAACTTACCTGGTGTTCTATTTATCCCATCATTTTTTGTCTTTATTTTGAAAATAAACGAAAGAAAATCACTGAATAACACGAAAAACATCAAATGACGTCACAAAAATAAACAAAGTAATGTCATTATAATGCGCGTGTATGCTGTATTCAACAAGGTGGAATACAGCTAAGTTTATCCCACGGGGTGTTATTTCGTCAATGCAGGCGTGATGATGGGATAAAAACACATGTAACAGGGATTGTTAAGGATTTCAATAGACCTTTTCAACTTTTGCAATGAACATTTTAAACTCCTCCCCAGCTTTTGTTAAAGAATTAGTTTCCATTCATTGAATATCACAAACTTAACCCGATGCTCTTGTGTGTAAAATAGTTGAATAGTTAAACATGTGATCTCCCAGTGCAATGATTGGATAACATTGAAGATTAACTTATTACTGGCATTTTTGTAAGCATCTATAGATGCAGAATCCTGCTTTTTGATGCAAGCCAACTGCAATTTACTCTAGCTAATAATCGGTCTTGCATCCTTTTGAAGAAATTGTTGTCCATTTGCTTACTTCAAAAGCATAAGAAAATCATGTTTTTGATGAAATTGTTGTCCATTTGCTTACTTCAAAAGCATAAGAAAATCATGTTTTTGATGAAATTGTTGTCCATTTGCTTACTTCAAAAGCATAAGAAAATCATGTTTTTGATGAAATTGTTGTCCATTTGCTTACTTCAAAAGCATAAGAAAATCATGTTTTTGATGAAATTGTTGTCCATTTGCTTACTTCAAAAGCATAAGAAAATCATGTTTTATCATATTTGGTGGAAGATCGGAACACTTAATATACCCACTTGCATGGTGCACAATAGGAACATGTAACATACTCATCTACATGTCTCAGTGATGGTTTACACACTGTGCTTGTTACACTGGGACAAAAAAAAAAACTTGAATGTTTTTAATAGGTAAGAAAAATATTGTGTAATTCTTGGCACACAGCATAAAAGAAAAAGATTTTCATTTGATCATAAATTATCAATGCATAACCAGTAGTCAAAATACTTTAAAAATTATTGGAAAATGTGGCTTTATCTGGTGTTTTCTGGAAAAATATATTTTAAATATTGTTTTGTGTAAAAATTGGCACCTACTTTTTATTTTTAAAAGGCAACAAACGGTACATAATTCAGTGTTTTCATAAGTTTTTGTTCTAACAACCAAGAACTAACAAAGTTTGCAGCTAATATGACTGTAAGGTAAAAACTAGAGACACCTAACCCACCTGTGTATCTCCCCCATCCTCCCCCTCTGTGCCCTGCGTGTCTCCATCATCTTCACTCTGCGTATACTCATCGCTCTCTGTGTCCATCTTTTCCTCGTCATCCAGTCCCAACTCGTATGTACTGTCGGTACTCACACTGATTTCATTCTTTTTCTCGGAAGTGAACAATTTATCAGCAGTTAAATTCTTTCTAACTGATGAACCATTTGTGCCTCCCTTGTTATGCTGATTTTTAGCTTTATCTACAAGACAGGATGCTGCTTTTTTGGCTGGTGACATTTCAAAAGTACTTATGACAAAGTTTTTCGGAAGAATTGCTCTGGCATGCCGATTTAGCTGGGACCTCAGAGCTGAAGCTTTTGGCGATTTCGGTGTCCTTATGATGATAGGTTTAACTGGTTCAGTTCCAGGTGGCACTGGTTTTGGTGCAAGTTTCCTAGGTAACGATGGTGGAGGCTTGACTATACTTGGTTTCCTAGGTAACGATAGTGGAGACTTGACCAAACTTGGTTTAGGAGCAATTTTCCGCGGGGTTGATCGCGGAGATTTTGCTGCCCGAGGTTTTCGTCTAGGAGTGGAGGCGGGTGATCGCTTGAATATGGCCAGGTCAAACTGGATGCCTGGAGATGTGGCTGGATTGGGAGCAAGTCTTTTTAAAGATTCCCCAGATTTGGTAGGCGTCTTTTCCAAAGCTCTCTGCTGGTTAGCTACAGTGCCTACAGTACTGGTAGATGGGAAGAACAAAGATGCAAAGCTTGCGACCATTTCCAAGGCAGTTTTAGGCCTTTTGTCAGATACAGATTCAGTACCGGTACTTTGGGACTCTGCAGGGTCCCCTGTTCCATCAAGTACAGGCGGAGGAGTGCAAAGGCATCTTGCCACAGGGCCTTCCTGAATTTGATCAGTTTTGTCCAAGGACTGCTCTGGTGTGGTTGACGTGATGATTTCTGACTGAATTTCATCTGCACTTCTGCAGCTATTTCCCGACAAAATAATGTGCGTTTCTGCACACCCGACTCCTGGTGTGGATTGATTGTCACTGGCAGCAGGGGTTATAGTGACCATGTTCACAATGATTGACACTTGGGTTTGGGAATTTGAGATTGGTAAAGACCTCAAAGCTTTCCATGCACTTTCTTCAAGAACTTTAACAGTAGTGTCTTTTATCTTCTCAAAGTTCAAGTCATACTGTTTGTTATCCTTGTAATTAACAGCAGAGTTTCTCTTTTCCAAATACTCATTCAGAACTTCCAGTTTTGACTGCTTTTCACAGAACTCTGCCATTTCTGCAAGGGACTTGCAACCTTTCCCAGTTAAAGACCGGCTAATTGCAGACAGCTTCATTGGCGATGCCAGCAAATCAATCTCAGGTTCATTCTGTGCCGCCATTTCAGACTCTGCTATAGGCTTGCACAGGTCTTCAAACGTAACTGGAACAGCTTCATCATCATCCTTATTGTCTGTAGTATCTGCATTAGAACATGCAGCATTCAACTCAAATGGACTGGGACAAATACTAGTTCTGTGGGGACTATCAATAACAACTGTAGAGCTGACATATGATGGTGTCAAAGGAGTATTCAAAATCGGACGAGAACTGACAGGTACAGCATATGACATGGATGAGACAGCATGTACAGATGTGGTGACTGTCTTTGCAGATGAAGATACGCTTAAATTTGGTAATACCACTAGCTGCGAGGGAGTGCTGTGCCCACCAGCATTCATGCTGTTACTTTTAGGTGCGAGTATTCGTTGAGTAGATACTGGTGGTCTCAAAACCACTGGGTTATCGTGATGAATCACAATGATTGTTGGTCTTGTACGAGAAGGAACTGTGGAAGATACTGCTCCAGTAATTGGGCTGGCTGTGGAATTTCGCCCAGAAAAAGGTGTCTGAACCAACCATGGTGAGGGCATCCTGAAACTGCTACTAGGTGTTACAAAGTTATTTGCTTGCTGTGGCAGAAGATTTGATGATTGAGGTCGTAACTGTGGTTGCGAAAACATGGTAATAATTGAATTTTGTGTCATCGGACTGGAAATGGTAATTCCATTGGTTGAAGTTGATGACGATACTGATTTCTGCTGAGAATGCTGTGTTAATGATGGGGAATTGGCGAAATCCATGCTGCGTTGGTTAATAGTCTGTGAACAACAGATGACAGACACCGCCTGCAATGGGCTGACAACTGAAGATGCGAGGCTTGTATTCTGCTGAACAGCAGGGAGAGTGCCTCGTACAGAGAGGGGGATCTGTCCACAGTTAAATACACAGACTGGAGTAACATTCATGCCTCCAGTTGCAACATTAACAGAAGATGGTTCAGTTTTCCATTTTCTGCATTGGTGTCTTTTCTTGGGCCTGAAACAACGTATGAGGCGTGTCATGGGAAAACCAGCACTTTCCGCCTACATTTATATTTAGAAGAAACTTCCATGAAAATAGAAAATACCATAAAAGCGGAAAGTGCCATCCCGGATAAGCCTGTGCAGACTGCACAGGCTGATTCTGGACGACACTTTACGCACATGCATTAAGCCCCGTTTTTCCATGACACGCCTCAAAAAAATATACTTGTACTTTTAATTAGAGAGTTATAATAAAGAGCCCTTCTAAATATCAACAAAATTATTATTACACTGAATGTGAGAAACAGTAATACTGTGGGACATGGGCAGAACCATTCAAGGCATATAAACCTAAATCAACCAAGTAATGGGCAATTTTTTTTTTTAAATTATTTAAGAAACACAGCAATCAAAAGTAAAATAGTCCCTACATAATAGTCTTCTTCTGCAAACAGAATAGTTTAATCAAAACATATTATGTCAAAATGAAAAACATTAAAAATGGTTACTTTTGAATATCCAGCTCGGCTGAAGACGGAACGTTAGAGCTAGATGCGGAACTTCCATTGGACTTCCTCCACGGACTGCTGGGATTGGAGACAGACAGAGTGGGCTCCTGTTAACAAAGTGGATCAGTGGTAATAGCTGTGTTTACCACTTAAGCTGTAATTTGTGTAAACCTCTATGTCCCTTCTTAATGCGTAGACATATGTTAAATGGCAAGTATGAGTGATAGCCCTGTGATGAAAAGCTGGATCAAATGACAAGCAATCACTCTAGATTGTTAACGCTTTGATTTTTACCACCCAAAACTGCAGAGCAACAGACAAAGCGCTTAAAAGTCGGGCCCGGCTAGCTCAGTTGGTAGAGCGCTGGACTGTCAATCCGGGGATCCTGAGTTCCAACCCCAGCCCGGCCACATATTTTGTGTGGGGATTGGTCATGAAATTTTTTCGGCGGCCATTTTCCCCCTACCTCTGATTCAAGTAGGGCAGTTGTCAGTTACTGAAATAAGTATGTGCACTTAGTACCGGTAAACCACTTAGATCGGCTAAGCTTGCCCACGAAAAATGTGGGTAGGTTAACTGACCGCCGTGATATGACTGAAATACTGTTAAAAACGGCGAAAAATCCAAACAAACTAACAAACAATATTTGCATAAATACCCAATTCTGAAACAGCATTTACTCACTGAACTTGAAATGTAATGAGTGACAAAACTCAATTCATATAGCGAATACTCAACAAATGCCAAACAGATTTCGTAGATTGGTCAATGTTTATCTGATAGTCATATAGTGAAAATATGAAGTGTTCAATGCAGCCTATATCACATGTGACCTGTAGTATTTTAGTCTCATCATTCAAGCATGGTTGTAAAATGGTAGGCATTGTGGTGGAATTTGTCTTACGATTATTACTTAGTTGGAGTACTTCCAACACTATATTAATGTTAATGGCATAACATAATTTCAAGAATTCAATTAAATCCCGTAGTTCTCAATTATTTTTTAAATGATGGGGTAATACTCAATTCTTGCAAAATCCTTATCTGTTGCTCTGGAACTGTATTAATTTAATCTAAATTCACCTTCAATCTGTGTATTGTTTAATATGGTCCAGTCATTTTGACCGTTTAAATGATTTAAGACAACAATTAATAGAAATGTTGTTCAAGAACAATAACTAACAGAGCTTTAACTTCTGTCAATAGTCAATATACAAGGTACTTATTCACAGCATTGATTTTAGAATTTATTGACTTTTCCAACAATCGGCTCGCATATTTTATGGAAGACAGGATAAAGACGTCTACTGTACCAGGCTGGAATCTGGCTGACTAAGGTTTGCAGCTAGCTTAGACTTCCGCTTTCTTTTCATTTCTTGTTTTTTCAGTTTTACATCCCTCACTCCCAATTCTGTGTCGTCATCCTCGGGGCAAAAAATCTGTGAGAAGTTAAACAATACCTTTATGAAGTATTGTAAATTATCTAATAAAAGCATAATGAATTAGAACCGTAAAGAAATAGTATATGAATTTCTGTCTAATGATGTGTGAATTTATACTCATATTATCATATTTGATGTCTGGTAAAAAATACAGTTATAAATATGAACGTCAAAAATTAAAATTATAAATACTGCCACTGAAATCAATAACAGGTTGAAAACCAGAAGGTACCAACTATGATAGTTTCAATAGCAGGTTCAAAACCAGAAGGTACCAACTATGATAGTTTCAATAGCAGGTTCAAAACCAGAAGGTACCAACTATGATAGTTTCAATAGCAGGTTCAAAACCAGAAGGTACCAACTGCCACTGACATCAATAGCAGGTTGAAAACCAGAAGGAACTGTTATTTACATCAATAGCAGGTTGAAAACCAGAAGGTATCAACTACGATAGTTTCAATAGCAGGTTGAAAACCAGAAGGAACCAACTGTTATTGACATCAATAGCAGGTTGAAAACCAGAAGGTACCAACTACTATAGTTTCAATAGCAGGTTGAAAACCAGAAGGTACCAACTATGATAGTTTCAATAGCAGGTTGAAAACCAGAAGGTACCAACTATGATTGTTTCAATAGCAGGTTGAAAACCAGAAGGAACCAACTGCCATTGACATCAACAGCAGGTTGAAAACCAGAAGGAACAAACTGCCATTGACAAAAATAGCAGGTTGAAAACCAGAAGGTACCAACTGCCACTAAAATCAGTAGCAATTGGTTCCTTCTGTTTTCATGCCTGGACTTGTGTTTCAATTAAGACTTTAAATATTCATCAAATGATATTATAACAGCAACAGATTAGGCCGAAAATATAATATTGTTTGTTTTCCCTCCCGCGACCCATGCTGAAGAAGGGTGGGTCGGTAGGTCGGAAAAATATTGTATTTGTATACACAATAAGTCATTTTCATTCATGTTTTCCTTATATTCGAAATGTATGTTATAGTATTCATTCTTAATATTTTGGTTGAAGTAGATTCATAACGTTCTGCTTATTTACGTAATTCTATGTTCTAATTACCTCACAATAATTTATAAAAATTTAACAAACAATAACATACGTTAAAAACAAGAGCGTTAGTAATAAAAACCTGTTAAAATTAAGGAGTAATAGTGTGACATTGCAATTTTTCGGGCATCCAAAACAGAACGCTGTTAGCAACAGCCATAGCAACGGTGACTGTCAAACTGCGGCTAGCAGTTTGTAGCTGAAAAGCGTGTTACACGCTTAGCACGTGGATAGTGTTTAAAAGCATCAATCTGTAATACTGTATCTGAACAACGCAAATGCTAGCGTATAAATGAATTAGCATTCAATGGAAATAAAAACAAATCAGACTTTGTTCATTAATAAAAAGAAACCAACACAACATTTTTTATAAATTAAAATAAAAAGAAAAGGCGCTGAAGTTTATTTACTTTCATTTTTGACAAGGACTTTAGTTACGCTAACTTTCATTCAAATGTTGCCTGAGCCAAAGTTTTTGCATAATTCTAAACCATGTGCAGTGATGAGTTTGAATAACACTTTCGTTAATTATTACTAGTTCTAGTAATTATTTATTTTTTTAAACAAAATAAGACGTTTGACGCGATCAGTTTGTCGAGTTAAATGACGTCATAATTCATATTCTTAGTAAACGGTACCTTTCACCAAAATTCACCAAAATTATTATATTTATTTATAATTATTTATTTTTTTACAAAACACATACCTAACGCAAATGTGTTACAAATGACTTGCACCTTTACCAATTAAAAATAGAACGAGGACGTGATAAACTTTTTAACGACGACGCTCATTTGCGTATTGGAAATTGTATGCGTTCTCATTGGCTGACTGTCTGGCTCTTGTTAAGCTGACTCCTCCTGGGTCAAGATTTTATCGATAATGGACACTAGGTGCATACAGGCAAGTTTTTTGCACTCTAGAATCTGACACTGAATGTTATGGCGTCCTTTTCGTAAAAGCATGCGTCAAAATACTCCCAATTATGCATTACCGAGAACTTTCCGTTTAAAGTCATTTTATAAGCGTCTTTTGAAAGCAAGATTTGTACACGCTATTGGATTCTTTTTAAAGATTCGCACCCCGCATTTTAACACACACAAATAAAATAAAATATTGTTTTCTTTGGTCTATACAATATTTTGGGGGGTCGTGGCGATTTTGCTGGGTCAGTCGTGGGAGGGGAAACAAACAATATTTTATTTTAGGCCCTACAGAAATTTGGACAAAATGAAAAACAGACAATTTTAGGCAGGAAATGTACCTTGCACCATGCGGGCATTTCTGAGACCGGGAATCCTGAGTCCTTAGGAGCCTTCAGCATATCTGGACTGAATACGGGGGCATACTGTGGGAACGTGGGCTGCACCTTGTACTTTCTGTAAAACTGTTATATAACAAATATGTTTAATTTTTAATTATCTACAAACTTGTCTTACGGAACCAGCTGCCAAATAAGTTCACAAAATTAGAACAGCAGTAAGCAAAATTAATTTTTCACATTTAGTGTTTAGTAGTAAAAAAAATGTTATATTAATTCTACACTAATTGTTCTGCAATGTAAAAATGTAAATTTCATAAGCAAATCTACTTTCTGAATGTGCAGTTATGAAAATTAAAATCAAGTGTACTGTGTAGGCAACTGTGCAATGCTTTAACCTCCCAATACAAGCTAAAATCATGACAACAATGATATATGGTTAGTAGCAGCGATATTTTCACAGCTTAAGGAATACTAGTGTTATAGTGGTTGAACATGGTATTTTCATGGCGTTTATCCATAAGCATACATGATATACAAATTAAGTTATCATTCCCTATGTAATTAGGATTTTGTCATATACCATTTAAGAATTTTTTTATTCTAATTGGGAAAATTAAACTATATTTGACATTGTTTACCAGACCCTGTTAAATAAGGAAAACAAATTGCTGAGTAGCGCATTTGGTGGTTCTTCACACGGTTTTGCCTCAAATAACAGAATGATGATCATGCATTTGAATAACCACCTCTTAACTAATGAACTCAACAAAGAAAACTTATTTTTAATCAACAACATATCACCTACAGTAAGGGCCAGAAAAAAAACAAGAGGACACTCAATTGAGACCCTGAAACCAGATTGGAATTTGCATCCCCGAGGCGTGACTTATTTTTATCCCAGGGGCATAATTTGAACAATCTTGAACAAACCTCTGGACCTTGCGGTTTCAGGTAAAGATTTTTAGTCATTCTGCTATGTAAGTCTATATAAACCATGTGACCCCTCAGGGTGTGACCAGATTTGACCCCAGGGGCATAATTTGAACAATCTTTGGAGAGGACCACTTTACGATGTTACATACCAAATATGAAACCTCTAGGCCTTGCGATTGCTATTTAAGTCTATATAAACCATGTGACCCCTGGGGTGTGGTCATTTTTTACCCATGGGGCATAACTTTGTAGAGGATCTTTAAGAGAATTTTAAAGACATTTTGCTATTTAATTTCATATAAACCATGTGACCCCCCCCCCCCCCCCCCCGTGGCCAGTTCTGACCCCAGGGGTATAATTTGAACAGTCTTTTTAGAGGACCACTATACAATGTTACATACCAAATATGAAACCTCTGGGCCTTGCGGTTTCTGAGGAGAAGATTTTTAAAGTCACTTTGCTATTTAAGTCTATATAAATGATGTGAACCCCGGGGCGGGGCCAGTTTTGACCCCAGGGGCATAAATTGAACAACATTTGTAGAGGACCACTATAGGATGTTAAATACCAAATATGAAACCACTGGGCCTTGCGTTTTCAGAGAAGATTTTTAAAGACATTTTGCTATGTAAGTATTTATAAACCATGTGACCCCCAGGGCATGGCCAGTTTTGACCCCAGGGGCATAATTTGAACAGTCTTTGTAGAGGACCACTATAGGATGTTACATACCAAATATGACACCTCTGGGCCTTGTGGTTTAAGAGGAGAAGATTTTTAAAGTCATTTTGCTATTTATTCTAAATAAAACATGTGACTCCCGAGGCGTGGCTGGTTTTGACCCCAGGGGCATAATTTGAACAGTCTTTGTAGAGGACCACTATAGGATGTTAAATACCAAATATGAAACCTCTGGGCCCTGCAGTTTCAGAGAAGATTTTTCAAGTTTACACTTTTTAAATCTATTTTTAACTCTGGTGACCTACATATGCAGTGGACCATAATGATTCGAACAACTTTGAAAGAGGGTCACCCAATGATCATTCCTGTGGAATTTGGTGAAAATCTGCCAAGTTGATTCGGAAGTTTGTTGTTTTAATGAAAAGTTGGCGACAAACAGACATACGCACGCATGCACGGACGGACGACGGACAACAGGCGTTCACAAAAGCTCACCATGAGCACTTTGTGCTCAGGTGAGCTAAAAATTCAATCAGAGCCAGCTGGAAATACACTGAACATTTTCTCTGGAGTTAATTGTGTGCCTTCAAAATTCTCCCTGTATTTCTACTGGCTTTTTTACTGGCTCACCTGAGTTTAAGGCATCCCAGTTTTGACCCCAGGGGCATCATTTGAACAATCTTTGTAGAAGACCAGTATGCAAAGTTACATACCAAATATGAAACCACTGGGCATTGCAGTTTCAGAGGAGGAGATTCTTGAAGTAATTTTGCTATTTCAGTCTATACAAACAATGTGACCCCCAGGGCGGGGCCAGTTTTGACCCCAGGGGCATCATTTGAACAATCTTTGTAGAGGACCACTAGAGGATGCCAAATACCAAATATGTAAGAACATTTTTAAAGTTTTCACTTTTTTAATCTATTTTTTAGCTCTGGTGGCCTACATATGCAGCGAACCGAAACGATTTGAACAATTTTGAAAGAGGGTCACCAAAGGATCATTCCTAAGAAGTTTGGTGAAAATCTGCCCAGCAGTTTAGATGTTGAATGAAGGAAAATGTTGATGCACGACGGACGATGCATGATGGACAAAAGGTGATCACAAAAGCTCACCTTGAGCATGTTGTGCTCAGGTGAGCTAAAAATGAAGTGTTTACTTTCCAATTATAAATGTCAGTCCATGTGTTTTTTAGTTCGAAAATTGTGATTTTCTGGGGTTTTTTCCACCAAAAATCAACTTAGAAAATGTCACGTACATTTTATTGAAACAAGGTGTAGTTTTACCACTCGCCTTTCTGTACGAGACTACAGAATTGTTTCTTTTTTCTGCTCCTTACTGTATCACAAAGAAATTCAATTACCTTAACAGGGTTATCTTTGGCAGCATTTGCACTGAGGTTTTTGATCCGTATCTGTATCTGCTTGAGAGACTTGGATGGTAGCATGAACTTCTGGATGTAGAAGTCTCGATCTTCCTTTAGGCTACTGAACTGTGCCAGGCCCATTGCTAGTAAGCTGAAACATCCAACCACCCACTGAACAGCCGTTTGTTTTTCAGATGTATAGCAGTGGTATAACTTGGAAAAAAAAAAATGTATAGGTACAAGTCAACATTTTATCTGTGGTTACAAACAACTAATTTAAGCTAAACACAATTTTTTAGAATAAAATAAAATAACACACATTTTGATTCATAAAATGTATTTAATATTGATGTTATCATTAATAACTGATATGCCAACACAACCGACAAAGATTTCCCCTCACCCCTCTCTTGTTTTTATTGCAATTTAGCGTTTTTATATTTTTAATCTCTGGGCAAAAATGTATAGGCACATGCCTATAGTGTCAATAGGAAGCTACCGTACTGTGTAGATGTATTACTAATTTTTGATAATTTAAACATTCAATTTACCGTAACAGCATACAGAGCATATGCCACTATTTTATTTTCTCCAATGCTGACACTCACTTGTCTTCAGAATCCAGGAACTTCACCCTCTGTCTGTCCCGTTTCAGCTCGGACCTCTGGAAGAACCCTCCTGCAGGCAGCAGGTCAGGAAACAGGAAGGTGGGGTCCGTCCACATCACGTGCATCTGCCGCGGGTTTAAACTGGGCAGGCACTGGTTATCTGTGTTCAAACCGGACTTAATGCATATGCGTAAAGTGTCATCCCGGATTAGCCTGTGCAATCCGCACAGACTAATCCAGGACGGCACTTTCCGCTTTTATGGTATTTTCTGTTTCATGGAAGTCTCTTCTAAACATAAATTCACAGTTTAAGTCCGGTTTTCCGAAGACGCGCCTTATATTTATTTGGCATTTTCGTATTTGTTTCTGTATGACTCAGAAACAAAGTTTATATGTGGCGCGTTGTGAGAAAACCGGACTTAATGCATGTGCATAAAGTGTTGTCCCGGATTAGCCTTCCGCCTAAAGTGGATTTATTGTTAGAAGACACTTCATTGAAACAGAAAATACCATAAAAGTGGAAAGTGCTGTCCCGGATTAGCCTGTGCGGACTGCACAGGCTAATCCGGGACGACACTTTACGCACATGCATTAAGACCGGTTTTCTCATGACGCGCCACATATATATTCACCAACCAATTATTGGACTTAAGAATGGTTCTGGGCCCGTATTCACAAAGCTGCTTAGGGAAACTTAAGGAATTCCATAAATTCACAAATTTATCTGTCTCATGTAGAGGGCTTTTTGCATTTTAATGTTCTAAACTTGTAAATACTGTCATGACAGTTCATATTGAACCATTATATAACCCAAAATCTGTGGATTCCATGTACAAAATTGGTTCTGAAATTTTCACTTAAGTAGAAGATTTTCCTTAGGATCTTTGTGAATACCGGCCCTGTTCTAAAAAGGCTGTTAATTTGAATTTTACCTGGCAGGGGTCTCAATCTCCGTTTTTTTAATGCCGAAATTCGGCATCATTCCCCCAACGAAAAAGTATATATATTTTGCCGCCATTTCAGGCCAAAATTACCCCTAAAGAACTGCCATTGAATTTGCTTTTGTTTATGGGAGTAATTTTCAGGTATCAAATTTACTTTAGCACCGTTTAACAGTGAGCGATAAAATCCGAACAACTCCACGTGGTCATGTTAAATGACCGTTTTGATTTGTCTGGTTCCCGAATATTTTTGCTTTCATAATAAAACTTCATTTCTATATAGTTAACTGCTATCTTATTTGCCCGGAACCGTAATTTCTGTTGTGGGAAAATGGCTTCTGCTAAAAAGTAATCAAAACAGGTACAGCAAAAAGGCACAAATGCTGTGTCTCACAGTCGATAACATAGTCTATTACTGTATAAGAATTAGTATTAGTAGTTTAACCAAACTAATTAAGGTTAAAGCTTGGAAGTGAAAAAACTATTTATAAAAACAAATGGAAGTGCAAAACTAATTGCATGAACAATTATCTGTTGCGCTTAATGGTCAAGTGTTAGATGTTTAAAACAATGACTTGTTACTATAATATTCAATTTACTGATAATTAATCATGAATTAGTTTAAACCTATTTATTTTACCTTGATTGCATCGAAAGCCCAAGGCTTACTGAGACACTCTCGAGTCCGTTTCCTGGGTAGAACCAGTACTTGGTGTCTTTGGGGGAGATCTTGAGAACGCTCCCAGATGATGTTGTTAGGTAAAGAGTTAGACTAAATAAAGTGATTTGAAATGTATATTTAACAGTTTTTATTTTTGACTCGTTTGCAAAGTCGACATTCCCCCTTATGTGTAAAACAATGCTAAAATTCCCCCACCTGAGGGTACAGGTACTCTTCCCCCAAACCAGAGACAGACCCCTGCCTGGTATTAACCATCACAAATTTAAGTAGCCCCGTCCGGCTAGCTCAGTTGGTAGAGCGCTAGACTGTCAATCTGGGGATCGTGAGTTCCAACCCCAGCCCGGCAACATAACTTGTGTGGGGATTGGTCATGAATTATTTCTATGGCCATTCTCCCCCTAATTTTGTTTAATTTTTAATGCACATGCATCTGATAAGCACTTTTTCACTTAAACACAACTTATATTTCTTTATGTGTGGAGAACAAATCAGTGAGTTTACAGGTTTTTTTTATTATCTTAATATTCTAAATAATATTATCAAAACCAGTAAGACCAAGAATAAATCAATACAATTTCTTTCAACATACACACAATTTTACATGTACATGTATACCAGTAGTTCACTTACAGAGTTATACTTACGTGCCTTTTGTTACAAAAACCACCGAAACACGTGTCAACATACCAGTCTCGAAAACTGCTGACTCAACCCTTTCCTGATCCAAATCAGTCACTGGAATACTATCGTATCTTTTAATAACGGCAATGGCTGAATCAAGATTGCTTGATCTGAAGGCTGTCTGTCCACCAAATGTGGCTTCAGAACGGACTGCAAAGTCACTGAGCTCCAACTGACAAACAAGAAAACACAGAAACACTGAATGACGAGAAGAAATTACCCAGTGTTTTTTATTCCCTTTTGAGGGAAAGGTGGCGGGGCTCTTTAGATGGTGAATTTTACGGCCAAAGGGGATTTTTATATTCTACTTTGGTATAAAGCATTAATGAATTGTTCTAAATGATAACTCAGATTATGCACAAACTTAAGTTTAATGAAAATTGCAGTGATTGTTTATGAAAATTCTTATTCAATTTTTGTGTGATTTTGATCAAGTTTTTTTTTCTTAGTAAAGCTTACATTCTGAGGGGAACAGGCCCCAAATTGGCCATAAAAAAGCACTGTTACCAGAGAACAAGAAAATTTGAACAGCTTCTTCTAACAAAATCTGAGTTTTACTGATCAACAAATCTGTTATTCTAATAGCAAACACAGATATTGATCAACTCAGTTGATTGAAAATTAATACATAACCATTAGTAAATATGCGTAGATCAAACCCCATTAACTGCAGCAAAAGCAGAGACACTACTGCAGCACATTCTGTATACAACCAGGATAGAGTATCTGCGAAAAATCACTTGAATTTGCACCATCAAAGTAAAGACCACTCCACTGCAAGACAGACATCATATCCACTGTTCCACTACAGCACTGCAATCTCAACCATGACTTGTTGAAGCTAGGTTTCATACAACCGAAGGCAATAACAATACAAGCAACACCTGTCTGGAGCTCTGCAATTGAACTGAAAACAACAGCAGTTATGCCCCCTCTAATGCAAGGCCCATAACTCCACCAGTCCTGGGGCGAATTTGGCCGATTATCGAACTTGGCCAAGATATTATGCCCACATTTTCATGAAGTTTGGTGAATATCGGATGAAAACTGTTGGACTTCGAGAGCGGAAACGAAAAGTTTTACCGACAGACCAACTGACCGACAGACATTAGCAAACCAATATACCCCGCCATCTTCGATGGAGGGCATAATAAACATATTGCTTACACTTACCAGATATGTTTTTGCTTCATTGCCTATACACTGGTGTTCTTGTATGTCATTCTGAGTCATCACATAGGTCTGGGCGAGTAGCTGGACATGCTAAATGCGAGAAAGAAGAAAACAATATTGATACACCCCAGGTGTGACAGTAAAACTTACCTTTTTATTTAATTATTGACAGCCTTAGAAGTGGTACAAACTAATGACATTATTTGACTAGATATAACAATTGACAATATTTACAACTGTGTATATGTAATCTTAATATCAACAGTATCATAATCTTGAAGTCATCCATCCATTCCCAATGTTTTGCTGTTCCATAATTGTTTGTTTTACAAGATACCGCCAGCTTTATGTTTCCCTCCATTTGGCACCTTGTATTCTGGTAGCCATTTGTGTTATTGACTTGTAGAACCAATATGTTTTACATCAATTTAAATCCGTTTTTGCACTTCAAATATTTAATTGTATTTCTAATTTAGGCGCCATTTTGTCTTATTGTTATGACGTTTGGTAAATGACGTCATGCACTGACCCGCTTTGGTCATTATAGTGACCAAATATTTGGTCAATCACATGACCGGCCATGTTTGGCCGTTTGTGCCCAAAATTATGGCCATTAATGACCATATTTTTGGTCACTGACCTTGTTTGAGCATATTTTTGTTCGACAATAAGGCAAAATAGCATGCAGTTGAGCTTAAGTTGAAACCTGAGTGGACGTGAATTTATGTCCGTCTTGAAGATCTGTTAATAGAAAATAACTTAGTGTTCATTACTGTAGATATATTTTAAAGTATTAATCCATGATTTATATAACTTGATACATATATTTTACACTGGTTTTGTAAGATTTTATAAGAGTTTTCTCAAATTATTTATTTTGTGCGAAAACAACGCTGTGACTATCTGCATAAAAAGGAGATCACTGATCGACGTTTATCATACGCGCTACCCTACTATAATTATTGCTGACAAGCTGGCGGTTACATTTAACCAATATTTAATGATCAAATCTAACGTTTTATATATGTCAAAGAAACGCTATATTCATATCTGTAACTGAATAAATTGTTGTTGAACGTTATACATGACTCTTTTATAAACATTGTTTTCGTGAAAACACATCGACATCATATTAAATATACGGAGTTACTTAACGATATATTTGCGGGCAGAACAACAGACATCCATCAAACTATAAAAGCAGAGGCCGTAATAATATTACTAATTCATGCAAGTTTTCACACTCTTGACCATTTAAGGCAATTCCATGAGGCTATCAATTTTCTTCATTACATTTAATAAAATCTATTTATGTAGTCATGCACCACAGGGGAGTGATTTCAGAAAGTCTTCACGGAAAAAAAATACCCTACCTCACTCAATGGGTTTCACCGACACTTTTAAATTTGAAACAGATCTAGCAATTTAAAGAGTGTATGGTGTATGTAAAATCTTAAAACATAGTGACATAAATTAAACAACCCATTGAAGTTAATAACCATATAATTCGAATAAAGAAAGAAGAAAATTAACAAGAACTATTGTTGTAAAACGCACAATTAGCTCATTTTTAATAACAAACAAGTTTTCGACAGTAAAGCCAATAACTTCAATACATGTATTGACTCGACAGTTGTTTTGGGTTACACAACACTAATAAACGATGCAAAAGGCAACAGTTGTATTTGGTGATTTATTCGATGTTTTAGAGTTTCCTTCGTCCTGTTAATGTTTATCTGTCTGCTTTCAAGTTACATGTACTGGTTGGCGAGTAGTATCTGTGATTTTTTAGTAGTTTTTCATTATTTTCAATCGCGTAAGTAATACTTTTAAAGAAAAGCTTGCTGCAGTACAAAGTTTGGCTCCTTCTGTTTACGAGGATGTAAATATCTTGTCATGACGTCCTATGGTTTTTTCCATATAAGGGGCTCCAAAGGGGTAATCAATAAGCATTACTTGAAGCATAAATCTAGTAATATCCGTGATCTTTCCTTTTAGTTGAAAATGCAAATCTTGTGGTACACACCTCAAGATTTTAATTGCTCTATACTGTTCTACGTTATATTACCTACATCATAATGATGTAATATTATTAAATTCTATGCCAGATAAGCGGTGATAATGCGATTACTAACATACTGTGGATTACTGTGGATGCCGGAAAATGGTCTTTTGATGACCCCTTTGGCGCCCCTTAAAAATTTGCTGATTTTAAACGGGAGATAACCATGTTATTATCGAAGTAGACATCCCTCCTGCATTGAAATATTGTCAAAATCGTCCCGAAACTAGCCGTATAATTGAGTTAACATTTTAAAATTGCAATTCTTTGTTAATATTTGCTTTTAGTAAACATTTTTCAATTGCAATTCATCTTTTTTTTAGAAAATCTATTTCACGAAAAATGCGAGTTGAATATATGGATGGTGGTGTTTTATGTGAATAACCAAGCTATCACCCTTGGTAAACCGAAAACAGGGAAGTGCAAGATAAAAATAGGGGTTCAATTATATATTTATGCGCATGCGCAAAGACGTGCGCGTGAATGCCCCGCGAGGAGTTAAGTTGTATTGAGATTTTTTTTTTTTTAAATGTAAATATCTTGAAAAATATGAAGTTTTGCAGACTTAAACTTATGCGTTTGAAACAGTTGCTAGGTGATGTGTGTAAACACAACATGCAATGCTGGAGAGCTTTTACACCTTTTAATATACAAATCACGGATACCGCTAGTTCACGGGTGCTACTCGCCAACCAGTACATGTATATTGTAACTTTCATCTGCTTATTTTGAAAATAATTGATATGAACGATCGTACACACTTAAAGCACTACTTGCACATAAAATCTAGCATTCAAAAGACAGGAAATCAGGAAAGAGAAACAAATCAAACCCTGTTGTCTATTTAAGGCAGATCTGAAAATAACTGGCTTCAAAATTTGATTACAATGTATTTAGCCATTCAGAAAGCTACGATTTAATATTTTGTCTTGTAAAGATCATTCCAATTCGACCCCCTTAACCCCCACCCCTGAAATTGGCCGCATCGCCCGACCCCAGCTCCCCAAAATCGGCTGCAACGATCAACCCCACCTCCCCAAAATCGGCTGACCGGTGTAACACACCTCCCCCAAAATCAGCATCGCGCGACCATTGCTGGCCTGGCCTTTTGCTCGACCAGCAACTCTTTTTGAATGATCTTTAATTTGGAAATTCTTACGTTTATACAACTATTACAATAATTACTCCTACTAAAATCGCAATAACCGCTGTTTTCTTATTTGAATCACAATTCCAAGCTGCATTTCTTATGGAATTAATTTTTAATCATACATGGTATTCAGATTCGTTGAAAAGCCTAGCTGTTTTTCTGCCTTGAAATTCTGTCATGACCACTAGTTTTTTCAAACATTTTTTTATGTCATTAATTGTTTTCGGATGCGAAATAAATCAACCGTTAATATCAGTTATACTAAATATGGACATTTAAATCCGAATAAATCACCGTTGTTTTTAAATACTGGAACATGCGGTTTCTAATCAACATAGAATACGGTCCTGTTTCTCCAAGTAAAAAGCGTTTTTCTACAAAAGCGCGTGAAAGTTATGTTGCCATGCACAAGGTCGGATGCCTCATGAAAAACGTCGTGTACAGGGCTGGTATTCATAAAGAATCTTAGTCGAAAATTAAGAAAAATCTTAAGATTCTCAAATTTAATTATTGGATTTTCTGACAAAGTAATGTATTTCTGGAAGATGTTGACACATAATTTGCAATATAATTCAAAGTGTATTAATATCTAGCATTAGACATACAAATGTTTCAAAGCATAGTGTTTTTAACACAAATTTTTATTTTGACTTATGTTCAACATAAGTTAAGAATGGCTTAAGAATCTGTATAAATATAGGTTCTGATCACGTGTTTAATTGCAGTGTTCATGTGAACAAAATAAAGTGTGACGACGTTAAATTGTGTTTTAAAATTAGGCTCTATATTACATTATTCGTTTGCATATTTTTGATTGTCAATTTGTTAAATGGATAAGAACATTACCGGGATAAAATAAAACGTTAAATATAATAATCAAATGTTTTAAAATGCCTGTTCACTTTTCCCGGCAACGCTAGTATTTGGTGTCAAACTCGTTTTAGTTGTAAGTAAGGTATAAACTCCGCCCTAAAAATCGCAGTATTTGATTGGATAATGAGATCGTTGTGGGCGGAACTACACAGTTCAGACACATGTCAACAACACTGTTGGATGTTAGGCGTTATCGATCAATACGGCGTTCGTTTATGGCCCTGTGGTTTAAGATCAGTGTTATAGATAAAGGGATTAAGGGTTGCCGCTTTGAAAATTAAAGCATGTCGGCATTATTTAAGCATGTCTGCAAATGATTAACTTCTTTGATGGCATGTCGGGCCCGACAAGCAAAACAGGCCTGCGGGAAACCCTGCATAAGTAGGCGTGGTCATAAATCCCATAGCGTATTGTCGGTTAATTTAATTAAATCTATTTTCATCACTTGGAACAGTAAAAATCTAGCTAAGTGTTCCTACCTTCCTCATCTGATCATCGATCTGGCGTCGCTCGCGATCCCCTATTTCTAGAATCAGGGACTGCTGCTGCTTTATTCCCTTACTACTGGTGACTCTGGTGAACAGAGAAATCTCCCGTGATGTAATTTACTACTAGAATTCCATCATCATAAAAATTAGCAGATTAAAATAGCTAATTAAACTGGTAAGTTTCGAATAATGAATGAAACACAGTCTAAATTTGACATCAATTATGCACTTCATAAAGTTTTGCCATTATCATTATAAAACTGGTTAAACAATAGGTTTGTATGGATAGAGCCTGCGCGAAATAGCAGGGTGCTGTCCCCACTCCCCCCCCCAGCCCCTTCTGGTCAACATAGCAGGGTGCTGCACAGGGTGCTGTCCCCCCGCCCCCCCAGCCCCTTCTGGTCAACATGGGTGCTGCCCCCCCTCCCCCCAGCCCCTTCTGGTCAACATGGGTGCTGTCCCCCCTCCCCCCAGCCCCTTCTGGTCAACATGGGTGCTGTCCCCCTCCCCCCAGCCCCTTCTGGTCAACATGGGTGCTGTCCGCCCTCCCCCCCCCAGCCCCTTCTGGTCAACATGGGAATGCTGAATATCTTTTAAAATTTAATATATTTTTGCAAATTTTCAATTATAAATTATAAGAACCTGTTGAAAATTTCTATCTATCGGAAGGATAGTATTTATGAAATCCCTAAATATTAACCAAAGTTGTAGGAAAATGTTACAGAACTGGTCCAGGTTTTCCACCCTGCTCCTTTCGAGCAGCCCCCTGCACCTTTTCTGATTCTAAATATTTCTCTAGGATTGTGTTGTATGCTTAACATGGCTCATTTTTAATCCCTTGTGGTACATTTACCATGGTAACTCAAATGTATGCAAATGCTGCTTACACAATCTTTTCCGACTGTTCCTTGATATTGCGCTTGTATTCTTGATCGTTCAGGGGATCATTGTCCCCCAGACTTGAATACAGCTCATCCAGAAGCAAATTCACTTCCTTTTCTGAAATATTTTTGTATATTTTTAATATTTGTAACCCGTCTCTCCGAAAGTCATCAGACCTCGGACAAAAGCCAGTCAAACTGCACGAGGTCCAGTTAAAATTACCAGAACACTGGCCCTCCTGTCTGGTGATAACTTCTTTTAAATCTTTTTGAGTGGCCAGTAAAACGGAGTTTGGGCCAGTAAGTAATAATTAAAAGATTACCAGACCTTGTGTCCGGTAAGGGATTTGGGACGTTCGCGGACACTGTTGTAACGCTGACGTATTTCATATGTTCGATATTTAACAAACTTAGCCAAATAAACAGATCTTCAAGTCTTAAAAGAATGTGTTGAGGGTGGACAGAAAATTTGAAAACAGAAATGGTATTAAATTGATAACAGTTATTTGTGTCCATACTACAGGTGCAGGCTGACATGATAACAAGTAGTTCGCTATTGCATTACAATTCTTAAGGTACTCTTTGATTTGTAAAGTTTGTAAAACAGAACTTTTAAAGTAAATAAATAAATTACGCTTCAATTTTATATATCAATCAACATTTTAACTAATTCCTCAACAGAACATTGTAGATTAAAAGAAAACAGACGACACCAATGTGGCAACAAACTTTAGTTGGGAAAATATCAAACATTTAGTCAAGGTTGTCTCCCTAATAAGTGCTCAATTTTAATGCAACAGGCTTACTGGAGACTTTGACGGCCCTGTCGTCTCTGAAGTCTTCCTGATCGTAGTCCTCCACCTCCTCGAGGAAGTTGTACTCCGGGTCTTCCTCATCGTCCTCCTCCCCGCACGAGGCCAGCAGCTTATCTGTCAGAATGGCTGAACAAAACAAGTGTTAATATTACATTTCATCTGCCAGGACCCATATTCACAAAGCTCCTTAGGGAAAACTGCATTTTTATTGATGCCTTTACTCTGTAGCTGTTTTGTGAATAGGTCTTTTTACATTAAAATGTTTCAAACTAGTATATATTGCTTACATGTTTAGTATTGTATCCTTTTGTAAACAAAAACCATAGAGTTTTTCATAGACACTTGGATCTGAAATTTTCACTGCAGTACATATGAGGCACGTCGTGGGAAAACCGGACTTAATGCATGTGCATAAAGTGTCGTCTCGGATTAGCCTATGCAGTCCGCACAGGCTAATCCAGGACGGCACTTTCCGTCTACAGTGGACTTATGATTATAAGAGACTTCCTTGAAACAGAAAATACCATAAAAGCACAAAGTGCCATCCTGGATTAGCCTGTGCGGACTGCACAGGCTAATCCGGGACGACACTTTATGCACATGCATTAAGTCCGGTTTTCCCATGACGCGCCTCATATGTTTCTTAGAAGCTATGCCAATACTGGTCCAGATGACAAACAAAAATGCTAACTGCATGGTGCAACCAACAAATGGAATAACAACACTGTAATTATGTGTAGGTGCCATACCATAGATGTGCCAGATTATTATTTAAATCACGATTATGTATTTCAAACTATTGAACTGTTTTAAACTACAATTGCAACGAATATTTTCCAATACATAACCTACTTACAGTGAACACACAAAATGGAAATCGACATGATTGTTAACAGATCCCGTTTCTGCAAAATGATTTTTAAATAATGTTTACTCGTCAATTTGTTCTTTGCCGACATTCTGATATTTCCAAAGGTATATTAATGTTAACTTTTGTATTTATTTAAACAATATAATTCTTATTATACTTCTATCACTCACCCGTCATGCGAGCAAGTAATCAAACTAATTCATACTCCATAAAGTAAAGAATTAACTCAATTCATACCGAATCACCAGACTTACTTTCAGGCTGTAACTTTATGAAGTCTGCAAGGAAGTCTCTCCACTCGTGGTCGTCACACGAGGTGTCGTACATGTCCTCGGAAATATCCGGCGCCACAAAGTTGGCCTCGAGGTCAAAGATAGACTGGTCCTTAAGAGGATACTTGGAACGAGTCCTCGACGCAATGATCTCCTCTGATTCCTAAACACACATAACAACTGTAAAATCAGCACAGTCTCACAAAAATATGATAAATGTATTAAACATGTTGACAAACTATAACTCATTCAATGTTGTAAACATAAAATATTTCAAATTTAACTAACATTGAAGCTCAGCTTCAATAATAATTCTACATTTTCATCATAGTTTTATATTATGTACCATATAATAATGTCTAATAAAAATTTCACTATTTCATACTTATAACTTGACAACTTAAATATTTTGCCTGCAAGTACTAACAATATTCTGGTCAAGAGTTTTTGCTCTTTCTGGCCCAGATTATTAAATTTGAAAGTATCTGTATAACATACTATCTTTATACACAATAAATTTCATATGAAAAATCATTAATTTTAATACAAGTCCTGTAGTCAAAATACACTTTTTCAGTGGAAAGTATTTCAAAGAATATAAATATTCATTCACCTACAGAGTCAACAATATATAACTGCTAGAAAAGAACCGTCACATATGGAAGAGTTTTTAGAGATTACCCTTTGCAAGGATTCCCTGTATTTCCGACCCAGGCCACTGTGCTTATGGTGTGATCTGGGAACGCTGATCAACAAAGGCGGCCCCATGGGACTTAAAAGACTCTGCAAAACAAACAGCAACCAGATTTACTTACATGTACACACGTGTTTCTTTAATGTCTTGAAAGACGAATCTTTGGTTAGAAAGTGAAGCACCAAACAACTGAAACTTTTTATTGTTATACATGTACGTGTACGTCAAGGCAAGGAAATTTAACTGGTACAAGTAAATGTTCTTAACCAATGTGTTGATTCTTTAAATACTTTTTACAGCATCGTGAGTTAGAGAATGCTTTAAATTACTTTTACACATAATATTAACATGCATCTGTTTACTTTTACACATAATATTAACATGCTACTGTTTACTTTTACACATAATATTAACATGCTACTGTTTACTTTTACACATAATATTAACATGCTACTGTTTACTTTTACACATAATATTAACATGCTACTGTTTACTTTTACACATAATATTAACATGCTACTGTTTACTTTTACACATAATATTAACATGCTACTGTAGGCTTTGTAAGTCATGCTCTAATAACCTTTCTCCACAGTATTACACGTTGTTCTTAAAAACCCATATTTGGGGGTATTATAACCCCAATTTTAGCAATTATTCCCATAATTGTTATGAAAAACCCTTTAAAATGCACTTTTTGGTTTACAATTTCCTTGCAGAGAAGATACACTGAGGATTTGGTAAACACGCTTTTATGTAAAGCAGTGGGAAAACCCGTACAAAGATTGCACAGTACCTGTTGACTGTCAGAGTCCTGCACGGAGGGTGTCAGGTCCAGCGACGGCAGGGAGGTGTTGATGGTGGGGGTCCCGGGGGTGGTGAGAGGGGTGGAGGGGGCCGGGGAGCCGATGTCACTGATATACGAGGACACCACACTCTCACTGTCTTCGTCACTCTCAACCACAGCCTGAAATACAGAACACTGTCATAGAGATTGAAACTTCATTTTAACTTGCCAGAATTCATTATTTAAACAATAGGTTCTCTCTATTTGACAAAAATATTTCTTTACCTGCACTGAACCAAATTCTAGTTTCCGGAGGCCATCAACCCAGCATGACATGAAAATTTCAATGCTGGTTCCTTTCTAAGTGAAAAATAGCTTCCTCTTTCTGTCTTGTAATAACATACACTGCCAAATAAACATCTTTAATGTGAACAAAGCACAATAAACTGGTACCTTGTCAGGATTGAAATCCTCGTCATCTTCCTCATCCTCTGGCAGCTCCATTTCCAGAAACTTTGGGGACTTCCTGGGTTTCTTGGACGGCGAGAGACCCCAATTAGTTGGCACCTGAAATATTGGCGTTTCAAAGAAATGTATGAAGAACACAGCATTTACCGACTTAAAAAAAATAACCCAGATAGATTAGGAGTAATTGAGTTAACTGTCTGTTTGTTTAACTTGTATAAAATCAGTGTCCGACAAATTTCAAAATTTTCAGTTAGCCCACCGGGCTACCAGATTAAACATTTGGTAGCCCAACATTTTTATGGCTCATAACTGATATACCTGCGAAGTGACAAGCAAAATAGCGTTATATTTATATTTATTTAGATAGTACACACAAATAAATCCATTTATTGAGATAGTCTATAGATACTTACAGTCATACTAACAACAAAGGTATGTTGATGGGAATAATAGAATTATGAGTAATAATAATAATAATAATAATAATAAATATAAATAAATAAATGAGATAAGAATACTAGTTTGGAAATGTTAAAAATGGTTCTAAACATAGGAAATTAACAAAATGTAGAATGAACACATTTTCAATGCATGAACCTACATATATAATATAAAAGTGTCGCAGTGGTAATATGGATATGAAAATAATGTTTCCCTTACGATAGGACAGTTGTGAGTTTGATCCCCTCTGGGGGGAGTGTTTAAATTATCTTTCTCAAAAGACACCACGTACTTGTTCAACCAGAAAAACAGACTTGAAATTGTCTCAATAGGCCTTGGCCTTTCTACAAAATTGTCTCAATAGGCCTTGGCCCTTCTACAAATTGTCTCAATAGGCCTTGGCCTTTCTAACAAATTGTCTCAATAGGCCTTGGCCTTTCTTCAAAATTGTCTCAATAGGCCTCGGCCTTTCTACAAAATTGTCTCAATAGGCCTTGGCCTTTCTACAAAATTGTCTCAATAGGACTTGGCCTTTCTACAAAATCAATCTTAACGGGACTTGTTCACAGATTTTGGCTTTTTTTTTAAATAAACCATTAAAAGTCTTAACTTGACAGATTTAAGCATCGGAACTAAAGAGCTGAAGAATAATAACAAGAAAATGATTTTTTTTTTTTAAAGTTGCTCCCACTGGGGTTCAAGGTTCCCTTGGATCTCCGGATCACAAGGCTTAACCACTGGGCCATTCCGATTTTTATGTTCAATAACTGGCCATTCCGATTTCTATGTTTTAAATGGCTATTTCGATTTCTATGTTCAGTAACTGGCCATTCCGATTTCTATGTTCAGTAACTGGCCATTCCGATTTCTATGTTTAGTAACTGGCCATTCCGATTTCTATGTTCAGTAACTGGCCATTCCGATTTCTATGTTCAGTAACTGGCCATTCCGATTTCTATGTTCAGTAACTGGTCATTCCGATTTCTATGTTCAGTAACTGGCCATTCCGATTTCTATGTTCAGTAACTGGCCATTCCGATTCTATGTTCAGTAACTGGCCATTCCGATTTCTATGTTCAGTAAGTGGCCATTCCGATTTCTATGTTCAGTAACTGGCCATTCCGATTTCTATGTTCAGTAACTTGCCATTCCGATTTCTATGTTCAGTAACTATTTTTTACTTTATGTAAGTTATCCATGTGTTGTCAACAATTTGAACGAAAACAACAGAACACTCCTAATTATTCCATCATTTAGCGTTACAAAGTTTTAATGCTTTATTATTTTATCAATTTCAACTGATGATTACTCATTAACAAAATGGTATTTACAGTATATTTCTATGTCCGTAGTGTTATTTCACTCCTTTATATACAATGTTCTTTTATTTTTGGAATCTGTGACAAAAAGTTGGAAAATTGTCAATTTGTAAACAGGTCCCTTTAAATACATAAATGTAAGTTTAAGGTTAGATACCAGTAATTCCAATTTCCATAGGGTCCCATATAAAAATGGCGAACTTTCCAAGCATTTTTCTAGCCTTTCCTTTATTTCAGATTGTGCAAGCATGGTATCAATTTAAAGATGAATCTTTCCTCTTACAAAAATTGCAATAAAAAAGATATGTCATGTTACTTATAAAAAAATGCATCTCGCCTGAATGCAGACACCCGTAGAAAACAGGGTTTCGGCAGTCATACTTCGACAAAAGCCCCATACCACAGTGAACACACTCCAAAAGTTCACCTTTCAAGTTAGCCTCCAATAAAATACACCAAAATGTTCCAGACACACATGGGATATAAGAAATAACCACAAAAGGCATGTCTGAGATTGCTAAATGGCTGTTATACCTGAAGAGAAGAGGAACTCTTTAGTAATAGGCACATCTTTTGAATGGAGTATGGAGGGATCCACAATGATTTACTGGTATCTAACCTTAACTGTAAAAAGCTCACCTGCCCCTGGGCTTCAAACTCCTTCAGTTTGGCTCTGGTCAGTTTCGGCTCATATGGTGTATTAGCTCCGTCCATTTCCTCCTGGACTGCTTTCCTCACCATCTCCACCACACTCTCATTGGTTATAATTTTCTAATAATATAAACAATATATTCTTGATTAATAATCCTTCATGAAAAATTTGGATTGTCCTCAGAAGAAGCTATGTACAATGCAATATTTTTAATAAAGTTTATTGGAAGAAAAACTTTTTTTTCCAATATTTCAAAGACTCCCAAAGTCTTCTGCATGTTTAATATTGAACTTACAGATAACTTTATTTTCAAGACATGTTATTCAAAAGCATGTATACACTAGCCTGTTTTTCCCCGATCTCAAACATAAATGTAATTAAGTACATAACTCACCCTTTTCAATGTAGTTAACATCCATTATGTATTAAATCCATATGTAAAGTATTCCATTTGTATATGAAAATATAATATTATTCCTTTAATTCCGTTGAATAAATTTCAAATCGCGTATAAAAATATAAAGTCCGAAACGCCTATCAAAATTTCACTATTCGCGTGAAGTAAACATAAATTCTATTAACAATTACAAAACACATGTATTTCGTGTAAACTCTTTGTTCTGTTAGAAAAAGCGCGCGAAAAATTGCTGACAATCATGTATAACGTCACGTCGTCCGCATGGAAAGCGTGGGTGTATTGATTGCCATATAAAAACTTTGTAGCGCAGAAAACATTGAGATCTTTAGTTTTGTATAAAAGTTTCATAGCACACAGCAACAAAATTAGGAGTCTATATCGCAAACAATATGCGGTTAGCATTTCTCCTGAAACAAAAAAGAAACAGATAAGCCGTATCGATTACGTTATTGTCATTCACATAGCTCAGTATTGATTTATGGCACACAGTTACTGTATACACCCTCCACGTGGACTGCGTGTAATTCGGTTGCTAAATAGAGCGACAGCAGTAAAAGGACGTTATCATGGATGGCACGCGCGCTGTAAGCTGATGACGTCAAACTGTTACCCTTTGATGTTGAGCGAGTCGGCGTATTGTTTGTCGCACTACAAGATTGTGAATAAAAGAGACGCCGTGAAGGCATGAAAATCCGGATCAAACTGAATTTATTTATGAGCATTTGGTAATAGGAAAATGTTGAAGTACATGAAAAAAAAAAGGGATCCACGGCCGATTCGCGATATATTGGACATTGCGATACAACGGATCGCGATATAGCGGATCTGCAGTGTATTATTATTATTTACTATAGCCTAAGTGAGAAAATTCAATACACTGGAACATTAACTGAAATGTGTAAAGTAATGGAAAACAACAATGTACACTCAATCTTCATCAACAGCACAGTGTCACAGGAGTGACCAAATCCCACACTGACCTTCTTTTCCATTTTTGACAAATGCTTTTTTCTGCATGTCCATACAGTGTTTATATATATGAAGTACATTTTGGCAATAATTCACTTGTCCGTAAAAGCTCTGGGACAAGCTGGGCAATATGGACGATTGATTTCACCATCGCTGGTATTACTAGGGAAAGATCTAGAGCGAAATAGCAGGGTGCTGCACCCTGCTTCGTTTTTATTCACCCCTGCTGCCCCTCTGGGCTGGTCAACATGGACATGTTGAATATGTTTTGAAACTCAACACATTTTTGCAAATATTGAACTTTATGTGAATAGACTATGCTTTTAAACCTAAATCCGAAGCATTAGACTCATGAAAACCCTGGATTTAGCAAATTATTAGAAAATGTCAACAAACTGGTCCGGTTCCCCCCCCCATCCCCCCCCCTCCCTGCTCCTTGTAGCAGCATCCTGTACTGTTTTAGATACTAGATCATTCCCTATATTACTATGCATACTCACATGAATGATGGACTTCACATTGATAGCACTGAGAGCGAACTTGTTGGACTTCAGGTCAAGGTCGTTGTCAATCTCACCCTCCGATTCCACAATCTCCCATTTGTCCTCTTCTGAGCTGTCCTCACCACTCTGTCTGTGTGCGTCTAAATTTACAGAGTTTATCATCTCTCTTTACATCAGAAAACTAGATAAGGCAAAATCTGATTTTGTCATGTGTGAGAAAAAATATTTCTATAAACATTCAGAGAATTAGGTCCTCCCTACTTAAGATGTACATGTATGTCTAAATATAAAGATTTAACGTTATTATCGTTAATTACATCATTAGTTTAAATTTATTTATTTAAGCTCAATTACATCGAAAGCCTTAGGCTTACAGAGACACTCTTGAGTCTGTTTCCTGGGAAGAACCAGTACTTGGTGTCTTTGGAAAGATCTTAAGAATGCTCCTGAGTGGGGATTGAACCAGGGACCCGTCGGTCGCAAGGCGAACACCACATCCACTACACCATTACGACCTCAACAAATTCTTTACATTGGAGAACTAGGCCCTTGTAACCAATAGACAGTATGTATCCAGTGGGTTTTTTTCACCTTTGGGGGAAAGGGGGCAGGGCCCTTCAGATGGGGAATTTTACGGCGAAGGGGAATTATTATTTTATAAAAGCATTGTTACATCTTTATATTCTACTTTGTTATAAACATTAATTAATTGCTTTGCTACTAATGATACAAACTTAGGTTAAGCACTAACTTGGTTTGATAAAAAAAACTGCTGGGATTGTTTACGAACATGCCTATATCTTAGTCAATTTTTGTCCGATTTTGGTCTTTTTTTTTTTCAAAATAAAAGTTACATTACGAGGGGAATTTTAAGGTAAATATAGGGAAAAATATGTACTTTTTTAGCAGGGGAGTGGGGCCAAATTTCGGCCCCAAATTGGCCCTAAAAAAAACACTGGCTATCAATGGCAGAATTAATTGCATTTTTTATTAAATACAACTTACCGTCTATCACTACCTCCATGCTTTCCTTGTTATGATTATGACCATCCATGTATGATGAGTTTGCACTGCTTAGTGTTGTGTCGCTTTCTTTCTCATCATCGCCATCGTTTTTTATGTCAAATAAGCAAGACCTTTTTAATGGCGAAACTGATGGACATCTGAAACAGGCAATCAAATTCTTCAAATGAAATGATCCATGTACATGTATGTACATTAACCAATTGTATTTACATTTAGTTCTACAGTAAATTCTACAAGAAACTAAATTCTTGTCGGATGCAGATGGTTCTAACAGACAATACAATTATAGATGAAGTTAAACTATTATCTGAGATAACTGGTAAAATACATTCAAAGCCATTCTGATTCCATATACCGGGTAAATAATACTTTTATACCCATCATTCCTTACCTTTTATCTCTTCTTTTAACTGTCTGAATGGATGAACACTCCTTGAATATTGATCTTTTGTGTGGACTAGTATCAGATGACTCCATGACAGCAGTTTGGATTTTTTGGTCTGGACTTTTTCCTGTCTGTGTGAATACATTTTGAGAAAAAACAATGTTAGCATCACCATTTTCATGCTTTGTCACTGTTCCATTGCAATCTCTTACATTCATCTTTTCAGGACTGTGTTTCTGTGGGCTGATATATGCAGGCTCGTAACTGCTACAGCTAGATGAACTGGAACTGGACTCAAAATCTGAGCAAAATACTGACTTGTACACTCTTTTAGCAGCTGCCGATGAATGGTCCATGTTTCTATTCATGATCGTGGTTCACATTGTAATTGGCAAATGCTTCGCTACCACTGAAAATAAGAGAAAAACATATGAGGCGTGTGTGGGAAACCCGGATTTAATGCATGCGTGTAAAGTGTCGTCCCGGATTAGCCTGTGCTAATCCTGGATGGCACTTTTCGCCTAAAGTGGATTTATGTTTAGAAGAGACTTCCTTGAAACAGAAAATACCATAAAATCCAGGACGACACTTTACGCACATGCATTAAGCCCGGTTTTCCCACGACATGTCTCATATCTATTAATTGCTCCATTAAAATAACCAGTTACTGGTAATATTATTTTGTCTCTTGAAATTCTGACAGTAATAAAGCTTAAATCAAATTTCTAGACTACAATACTGATTAAGAGGGCCACGACATCATATAAAAATATCACATGAAAATTAGCATAAACTGTTTATCTGTACTAGCTGTCTTGTCAGAATTAATTATTATGCAGGGTGTTTGTCTGGATAGATATGGACTTTGGAAATAACGAACTAAAACAGGACACAATTTTTATTACGATACTTATTGGGTGCAGGCCAAGCTTACCGTAGCCGAAGCATCGAAATTTAGGATGATTCCTGTACAGATTTGCTACAACATGTTGTTCAGGCCTTACTCATTACAGTCACAGGGATTTCAATTGATGCAGAATCCTGCTGCTTTCTGATGCAAGCAAAATGCAATTTAAACATTTTTGATTCTAGAAAATAATCTGCCTTGAATCAGTTTGATGCAACTATTTTTTATCTGCCAACTTCAAAAGCATTAGAAAATAATATTTATTTAAATATATTTATGGGTATTTTATTGCAAAACATTCAAGTTCTGACCCTTTATTAACACAAATTACCATTTTTAAGCATTTAAATTATATTCAGAAACATTCCACTTGATACTTGGTGTGTTGTATATACATAGGAAATGTGTGACTGAAGTGTTGAAAAGAACAGGAAATGCAGTTTTTGTTTACTTTGACAAATACATTGAAATAATAAAAGGTTTAACAGGGAATTTGCCATATTAATAGAATGTCGGATGAACCGTACTATTGCCGAAGCGCACCACTAGGCAGGACGAAGCGTACCACCCTGTTACTGCACACTGTATATAGTGCAAAGACTATAGATGAACAAGAGGGCTCAGGGCCCTAGGACGCTCACATGAGACCTTGTAACCCAATTGGAATTTGCATCCCCGAGGCGTGGTTTTTTTCCCCGCAACAATCTTGAACAAACCTCTAGGCCTTGCGGTTTCAGGTAAAGATTTTTAAAGTCATTTTGCTATTTAAGTCCATATAAACCATGTGACCCCCGAGGCGTGACCACTATACGGATGTTACATACCAAATATGAAACCTCTAGGCCTTGCGGTTTCAGAGGAGAAGATTTTTAAAGTCATTTTGCTATTTAAGTCTACATAAACCATGTAACCCCTGGGGTGTGGTCAGTTTTGACCCATGGGGCATAATTTTAACAAGTTTTTGTAGAGGAACACTTGAGGATGTTACATACCAAATACAAAACCTCTGGGCCTTGGGGTTTCAGAGGAGAAGATTTTTAAAGACATTTTGCAAATAAAGTTGATATAAACCATGTGACCCCCGGGGCATTACCAGCTTTAAAGTAACTTTGCTACTGAAGTCTATATAAAGCATGGGACCCCTAGGGGTGCCACCCGATTTGACCCCAGGGGCAATCTTTGTAGAGGACTACTACTGTCAAATCGTTATTATTTGTGGGACACTAATTTTCGTGGATAGACAAAACCACGAATTCAAGTGCCGACGAATAAATGACGCATCTGATACCAACCAGCAAGTCCACTTCTTCAGCTGACTATGAGCAATTAAGACATCTATGTAAAGAGCATAACGCGTTTGCAATAATGAATCATAAATTAAATATTTACCGTATAAGAATATCTTTTAATCCAACTTAATCCATTGTTAAGGAAATCTAAAGTATTTTAACATAACACATAACGCATCAAACCATATGCATATTTTTTACCTAAAGTTCATCAATCACAATTTGCAGAGCAATATACATGTCAACAGTCATCTGCAGAAATACATTCCTGAAATGTATTTCCTATAATAAGCAGTTCTTCAGTCCAGTTAGAATAAGTTCATAACACAATCTTAAAAATGCCAATTATATACTCTTAAAAGTGGGTATATACGGTAGTGTCTGGGTACATGGGTTGAAATGTGAAATCACTGGGGACTGCTTAATCCCCTTTGACAGGTCTTGATGTAGACAATAACCGGTTTCAGCCAGTTTAATTAGCAATATTCTTTAAACGAAAATCATGGGATTTGTCTGCATGTGTATTGATTTTATTGCTGGCTGACTGTCTAGCTGGGGCCAAACAAATGATTTTAATTGGTACATGATCAAAAACTGCCATTACATCTCTAATTACATCTTTTGGTGACCATGATTACGTAATCCAGACTTAATGATGGACTTGCAAGTTTACAGAGTAGTGATGTCAAACTGTGGATTTAACTTTTGAAATCTGGAAGTTTGAACTTCCTAGCCTCTGATTTTGGAAGGTTTGCTCATAATATTTGAAGTTTTGACAGTATTGCGTGACATAAGTCCTGAGCATTTCAGAAATGTAATAAAGTTTAAAATTCAAGGTTTGTTTAAGGTCATTTCTTGTTCATCAGGTATTTATAATATGTCAATTTATTCAGTTAAAGAGGTATACATTGAGATGAACCACTTTAATTTTTATTCTAAGTTTTTCATCCTTACATGATGAAACTTCCATGGCTGCAATTTTCGAAGTCCTGAACTCCATGGTTGCAATTTTGGAAGTCCTGTGACAAAAACTGGGAGTAAATTACCCCTAAACTCCCCTTAATGCAAGCCCTGGTGGATGTTTTTTTTTCTTAAAAATTTGAAATCCACGAAATTGTCATTTTTAAAAAAACCACGAAATTTCATACTGACAAATTTATATATGTTTACAGTATATGATGCTACATACCCAATAAGCAACCTCTGGGCCTTGCGGTTTCAGAGAAGAAGATGTTAAAAGACATTTTGCTATATAAGTTTATATAAACCATGTGACCCCCTAGGCGTGGCTAGTTTTGACCCCAGGGGCATAATTTAATTGGAACAATCTTTGTAGAGGACCACTTGAGGATGTTACATACCAAATATGAAACCTCTGGGCCTTGTGGTTTCAGAGGAGAAGATTTTTAAAGTCATTTTGCTATATATTCTATATAAACCATGTGACTCCCGGGGCGTGGCCAGTTTTGACCCCAGGGGCATCATTTGAACAAACTTTGTAAAGGACCACTAAAGGATGTTACATACCAAATATGAAACCTCTGGACCTTGCGGTTTCAGAGGAAATGATTTTTTAAGTCATTTTGCTATATATTCTATATAAACCATGAGACCCCCAGGGCGTGACCAGTTTTGACCCCAGGGGCATAATTTGAACAAGCTTTGTAGAGGACCACTATAGGATGTTACATACCAAATATGAAACCTCTGGGCCTTGTGGTTTCAGAGAAGATTTTTAAAGCCATTTTGCTATATATTCTATATAAACCATGTTACCCCCGGGACAGGCATGGCCAGTTTTGACCCCAGGGGCATAAGCATGGGTGAAAGTTAGGAAAATCCAAAATCCTGAAAAAAAATAGCTGGGGGCCAGGGGGCCGCAGGGCCCCCGGTGGGTTCAGGGCAACGCCCTGACCAGGGGTCCAGGGGGCCGGAAGCTCCTGGAATCTAGCTTATTTGCACAGCTTGAAAAGCTTATATTCCTATGTATAAAACTTTTTAATTCAAACCAAAAAAAGTTAATTTTTTTATGTTTAGCTTAAAAAATAGAATAACAAAACTTATTCTTATACAAACTTTTGGATAATTCATATATTTTATTTTTCGTAACCAATTTCCCCATTTGTCCCCATTGCTGTCCACTTCATTTAACCATTCACATCGCCATTTGTTTTTCACGGTCTTTTCTAATTCTTTTGTGTTGAATCCCTCAGGCAGAAACTTCATTTTCTTTGTTTACACGCTGCTGTTTGTCAAAATCTTTTTTTCATCTTTTTTTTTGTGTGTTTTCTTTGTTGTTACCAGACTTTTATAAACCGATATTTCATTGGATGATTGAAGAAAATAAGCCAATGAAAACCCTTGTATAAAAACTCGAGACATCTGGGAAACCATTTATCCCCCCGATATGTTACGATGTTATTCGGTAAATATCGGTATATATTTGCCTGCATAAATATTGAATTACGTTTTGGAACGGACAAAAACGAACGTATATTCGTGAATGTCCGTAAAGAACCACCTGTTCGCGAAGAAACACACCGCTAAAAATAGATTGTGCATAAAAATAAGAATTTTGTTTTAGTAATCAGTACATAAGGAACGAAATGAGACCCGTACCGTACCCTCCCCCGAAAAAAAACACCGGATTTACACGATTTAGAAAAATGGTCTCTAGCGTTCGGGAGAATCCGGAACTTCCGGATAAATCCGGAAAACTTTCACCCATGTCATAAGTTGAACAATCTTTGTAGAGGACCACTAGAGGATGTCACATATCAAATATGAAAGCTCTGAGCCTTGTGATTTCATAGAAGATTTTTAAAATTTTCACTTTTTAAATTTATTTTTAGCTCTGATGACCTACATATTCAGCGGACTGGAAAGATTTGAACAACTTTGAAAGAGGTCCACCAAAGGATCATTCCTGTGAAGTTTGGTGAAAATCTGCCAAGCGGTTAAGGATATGTTGTTTGAATGAAAAGTTGACGGCGCACGCACACACGCACGCACGCACGACGGACAACGGGCGATCACAAAAGCTCACCATGAGCACTTTGTGCTCAGGTAGGCTAAAAAAGTGAGCATCGGAAATAATAATAAAAATAAAATAACATTAATTTATTATAACTGTACCTAAATTGAAAAATATATTATTACAAGAAAGGTTAATCTAGAATTAGAAGTAAAGATATTTTTCCATATTGTTAGAGGGTTTTATAACTACTATTTGGATTTTCCAAGTGATATCTTTTTTGAAACAAATATCCCATCAATCTTAAATTTATAAACAATCTGGCCTAAATCAATGTATAACGCATATTCTGTAGTGTATTCTAGAACATTTTTTTTGCATAATGTGCATGTTGTAGATCTACCTTGTTGTTGATTCACATCGTTTTTAAGCTGAAATTATAAGAAAAAATATACAAGAACACAGTTGTTGTTTTTTTCAAATTTGGTACGAACCACACTAGAAGAAAACATACATTCGTACCCACTTTATACCCATGGAAAAATATGAAAATATACGTATTTTAAACGCGAATACTTAACATTCGTTGCATGAAACAACATATACAATTATATTGTTTATGATTAGAACGTATTTGTGTATAAAATGTTTTAAATGTGTTGCATATATGAATAAATTGTTTTCGCATTTCGGGCCCCTGCTAAATCTTTTGTCCCATACTGCTTTCTGATATTATTTCATTAGAATTTTTGTCAAAAGAATGTAACTGTATGATTTTAATTAATTATTATTTTGTTCTTTATGTTTTTGATAGCAACTTTAAAATACACAACGGTCACGCAACTTTAAACTACACAGCGGCCGCAACTGCCATTGCTGTTTTTATTGTCCCTAGCTAGACTGGTTTTCCCGTTTTTACAATAAAATATATGCGCAGAACGCCAGAAAATAACGTCAATTTGTAAAGCAGTCTACTGGCGCGCAAAAATTACTATGAAATGACGTTGTAGTAAATAGGTTACACAAGACCAATTTATTTTATAATTCGGGAAGCAGAGACGACCGGCGGAAAATAATAAAAAAATTATAAGATTTTGAATTTTATTTTTATTTGGGTTTTGCAATATTTAGGACCGGCGCTCCGTAAATCGAAAAATATAAAAACTCTGGCCTAATCGAACAAAAAAAGGCTCCATAAGTAGATCGAGTGTAACCTAAATATTTGAGAACGACGAGAAAAGTTGGTTTGAACATGACGTCACTGTGCGAAAGGGATGCGCACTGGACATAAACATCCGGAAAAATTATTAGCTACTTTCAGTTTCGCAACAAAATTGATGCCCGATGCTTCTAAAAGGCTCGAGGTATACCGTTTTAACGGTGATGTTTCGTTTATTTCATTTCGTTCAAACGTTTACAAAAAAAAAAAAGCTGTTTGCCTAAATTTTAAGAGCTAAAACGCACCAGATAACGTCATTTGACACATGCCGCGAAAAAAAATCCATGTTCGGAGGGGACCCACTCCCTTACCCACCGCTTAGGGACCAGGGCGCCTGAAGAAAATCCTGGGGAATGCCCTGAGATATATGTTCCTCAATCAAAGCGTGTTAACATTCCTTCAAGTTGACCACGTGTTGGGCACAATTTTACGTATTTCTTATTTATTTCTTGGACTTTTGTAATTGTCATGGAGATCAATTAGCAGTTACATGATGGTAAAAGTTGTTTTATATAATACTAACGCATCTTGTTATGCTGTATGTTTTAGTGCAGTTAATGTCATTAAAGTATGCGTTTTGTGTTTTCTTGCATAATGTCATCTACAATCTAACTTTACAAAGACAATAATGGTTAATAATTGTGATTTCTTGAATAAACAGCTTGATTTGGTAATAACACGTTTTTTCTCTGTTTCTGACAATAAAAAAAATACATATTAAGGATTTTTTCGCAGTTTATTCACTTTATTGTGTGTGTGTTGCTCAGAGCGTGTGTATGTTTTCCAACGAAGTCAAATTTTATGTGTGTGTTCATCAACGAAATCATGTTAAAATTCAGGAAATGAACCATGCTGTATGTATTAATTTTCGTTAAGAAACATACACATGCTGTCTTCATACATGCCATAATTTTTGCAGGCCAAAACGGGACATTGACAAAAAATCGCCGGGACATTTGACATTTTAATTTTGAGCGGGTAGCCTATGTATTCACTAGCCGGTTTTCACGACATAAAAAAAGTTACCGATATTTACTCATAACGACGTTTTCATTGTTGTCCATAATATGTAACATAACATATTTTCAACTATTTAGTAATTATAACATCACATATGAAAATGCGTATAATAAAATATAAATTTGAAACGCCTATCCGAATTTAACTGTTCACGCGACGTAAACACAAGTTCTATTTACAGTTAAGATGCACATGCATTGCATATAAACTCTGTGTTCTGCTAGAAAAGCGCGGGAAAATTATGCCGATATCTACAACGTCACGTCATCTGCATCGAAAGCGTGGGTGTATTGAACGCGATCAAAAAAAATTGTGTAGCGCAAAGAACTGTGAAATCTTAACTTTTGTATAAAACTTTCGTAGCGCAAAACAACATAATTGGGTATCAGTAGATCCATCTTGAATGATGGGCAGTACATATTGTTTCTCGGTCTTATGCCACCATAAAGATTTCCATTACAATGACAAGCAGTTACGCCATATCAATAATTTTATTGTAATTCAGATAGGTTAGTATTGATTTATGACATACAGTTACTGTAACCGCCATCCACATGTAGCACGTTTTCACGACCCATAGCTGTATTTTGGCTGTTAATCAGAGCGACAGCCAAGAAAAGACGTTGGCATGGGTGGCACGCGCGATATTAGCTGATGACGTCGACTGTTACACTGTGATGTTTAGTGGGTGGGGTGATTGTTTTTCGCACAATACAGGCGTCAATGACTAGCATTGTAGGCGCGAAAATCCGGACAAAACCGGACAATCATACTGCTCCTTTTGACACGTGGCAGACGGGTATTGTTGTCAAAGGCACCAATTAAGAGATTAACGATGTGAAGTTAATTGTTGGCCCAATAAAGCACACTTACATCGATTTTTGTGGTTGACCGGGACAAAATGCATCAGAGCGGGACGCCAGGACAAACCTCGTGAAAGCGGGACAATCCCGGCGAGACCGGGACGTATGGCATGTCTTTGAGAAATGCTTTTCCATACATGCCTCAGCCCCCAGTGATATACCTTCTACAGCAGTGCTAAGTGGTTCTGTTCATCCTGGTATGCTTCGTTCAACAACGCGATATTAAAACTTTGTCTTACGTCATGATAACCATAATGATTGTTATTGAACATAAATTATCATAGAAAAATTCTTACAAATATTACAAAAAAATGATAGTTTTGTAATTTATGAAAAGTATACATAAAAAACATTACAAAATAAAACAAATAACGCGTAGAGAAAGATCCAGGGCAAAATAGCTGGGTGCTGCACCCTGCTCCTTTTTTTTGTTCCTATTTGCTGGCCCTCTGGGCTGGTCAACACAAAACTGTTGAAAACCGTTTAAAACTTATATAATATAATTTTGCAAATGTTCAATGACAAATGAACAGAAACATTCAAATCATGACAAATGATAAAACCTCTGTTTATCAATTTATAAAAAATACAAACAACTGTCCAGCTTCCTTCTTTCTGCTCCTTTTGAGCAGCAACCTGTACCTTACGATCTTTCCCTAAACACGCAAAATAGATGTACACAAACCATTAACGTTCTACCGATTTCAACTTCTGTTTATACCGCCATTTTTGTTGAGAAAAGATATTTAACCCAAAGCGATTTTAACTAACATCAAGACAAACTGACATGCATATAAAATTAATCAGATTGGCCGAGCGGCTTTCGCGCCAAACTTTTGATCTGGGGGTCGTAGGTTTGATTCCCGGTGTACACCGGTGGCGGCTCATTTTTTGGTATACTTTTCTGGTTATAAAACTTGAGTTCTTTAGTTCAGATGCTTTAGTTTTTCCAGTTTAGACATAGTTTAAAAGTCTACATGTGAGCATGTCCCTTTAAAAGAAAATGATTAAAATTGCTATAATGTGTTATCAATATTTAATTTGTTAAGTGAGTGGGCTTCACCTAAAATTAAAGATAATTTAGACATTGTTTTATATATGCAAAGGTATGTCAATGCGTATTTGCGCATTTACAGCAAAATATTTTCTCTGAAGGTACAAAAAAGCAAAAATAAAATGCATTTAGTAGTTAACTACATGTGTCACAGTATGCAAATATCGACATCCTAAGGAGAACAATTCATTCACGTCATGCACCTATCAGCGGCGGGTGAAAGCAATTCCTGACAGGCGGGAAATTGACACGCCGTATGATTCCGGGTCCCGGGCAAAAGACTGTTCGGATTTTAGATCCTGGTAATATTGCCCCCAGGGCCATTTGATACACCAATTAAGCATCCCCCATTGAGGGGATTAAGACAAAAATGCTTGACCCTAGGGTGGGAAATTAGATCCCCCAAAATACAATTAGTCAAATTCCCCTTGGTTTGCCCGCCGCTCCACCCCCCCCCCCCCCCGCCCGGGGGAAAACATTGATAGGTGCATCAGGAGTATGATCTGTAAATGTTAGCAGTAATTTATTTACTGTAACAACACATAATCCGCCATGGGTCAAAGATCTTTGTATGCGTCAACTTACGCTCGTAAATTGTATTACCAAAATGGAATATCTGCGAACCAAACTGTTTGGTTGGAGTGTTAATTGATAACAAGTCTGTGTTATAAGTCTTATATTTATTAACACAACACAACTATATGAATCTACTTGGTGAACGTGAGTAACAAGAGAGAGCGAGAGTGGTTTAATTGAACTCCACGCTGACGTGTGCACTGGCTATGTATACTGATAAGCCCTGTGGCTCATAGTAGACTGGCTACCCTTAAACATGAGAACTATAATACAACATCTCCTTTTTTTTAAATTAGTTTCAATATGTAATAAACATAAATTAGTGTATACAATATAGTTTTATGCATATTCAAGAACTATTGAAAATGCTTAAAATGCCTCTCTGATACTTATAATGATTTAAGTAGTGTCTGGCAATTTCTATCACTATTAACTGATAAATAATTAATCTGACCATCGATTACAAAAATCTCAGCTCTAACCACTGCTGCTGTAGTAAAGCTGTTTACGCTAACTGTCACTCATACACTGTTAATCGTAAATCGCAGACTTGATGTAAACTGAAACAGTTTATCAAATGTCCATTATCTGTCTAGGCTTCACCTGGCGACCGTATCGTGTAGTGTAAACTGGCGGATCATTTCCGCTGATCAAAGGTGGCTTTGTTTTTGCAGCGACTGGGGATGGTTGTTGTAATTGGCTTGCTTGCCAGTTCAATGGCTCAGAGTTCAAAGGAAGGAAACCATTGCTTTCATTGTTCATTGTTTCCTCAGCCGGAGTCTGAAAATCAAAGTTTGGTACCTCAGGAAAATATTCATTGGTTTTCATGAGGTGGTGTCGATTACGCCTGTAAGAAACACCATCAGGTGTCCGAACAGTGTAGGACCTGTCATTGTGTACCTGTGTTACAACAGCTGGTTTCCATGAACCTTTCTCTGATTGCTGAAACCTAACAGACTGACCATTGTTTAATGGCTCTAATAGTTTTGAGTGCTTGTCATAATTAATCTTCTGTTTTTCTTTCTGAATCTTAAATTGATCTCTAACTTTTTGATGATTGATGTTGCAAGGTACTAGTTTGTCGGATGTGACTGGTAAGAATGACCTTATTTTCCTCCCCATAAGTAATTCTGCTGGAGAATAACCTGAATTCAATGGTGTTGCACGGTATTCTAATAGTGCAACCTGTATATCTTGACCACTTTCTCTTGCCTTTAACAAAAGAGTTTTAGCTCTTTTCACACAAGATTCTGCCAAGCCATTTGACCTCGGGTAGTGGGGTGATGACTGAACATGATTGATGTCCCATTCAGCCAGGAAATTTTGAAACTCCTGGGAACTGTAATAGCTGGCGCCATCAGAGATTAATTTCTCTGGGATGCCATGGCGTGAAAACCAAGATTGAAGATGTTTAATGACACTTGAACTATTGGTGCTGTTTAATTTGCCTAGTTCAAAGTAATTTGAGTAATAGTCACAGGCTACAAGGTAGTTTTGACCATTAAATGTAAATACATCAGTGCCAACATCCTGCCAAGGGTAGAGGGGGATTTCATGGGGTTGGAGTGGTTCTTTGATGTTTGAACTTCTGTGCTCCAAACAAATTGGGCAATTGAGCACTAACTGTGTGATTTCCGCTGAGATATTTGGCCAGAACATGATATCTCTAGCTCTACGTAGACACTTCTCCACTCCCATGTGACCTGCATGAATGATTTCAAGCATTCTGGGTTGTAGTGACTTTGGGATAACAAGTTTGCAACCCTTCATGATTATTCCCTCTACAACTGTTAGTTCGTCCCGATAATTCCAGAAATCTGAGATTTTAGATGGACATGCCTTTTTTGTGTTAGGCCAACCAGAAATAATTGTTTGTTTGAGAACTGAAAGTCTGTTATCTTTCTCAGTTTGTTCCCTTATTTCCTGCATTTTCTTGCTATGTACAGGCAAACTGGTCATAACCATATTGACCTGGACGTCTGCTTGGTCTGATAGGTCAGGGCCTGTCTCATTTAACGGTTTCCGAGACAACGTGTCTGGAACAGGAATGTCCTTGCCTGGGCGGTGTCCGACGTCAATGTCATATGGCTGCATGTGCAGTAACATGCGCTGTAACCTTGCTGGTGCTGCATGCAAATGCTTCTTGAAAATTGAAACCAGCGGTAAATGATCCGTTTCAACTGTGACCTTTCTGCCATAAACCCATTGGTGGTAACGCTTTAGCCCAAAAAAGATTCCTAAGCATTCTAGCTCAATCATGGCATAATTCTTTTGACTGTCTGTAAGTGACTTGCTAGCATACGCTATGGGCTTACCATCCTGCAATAGCGTAGCTCCAAGACCTGTCCTTGAACTGTCTGTCTGCAAAGTGAGTGGCTTTTTTGAATCAAAGTAGCCTAGTGCCTGACCTGGTTGTGTCAAAATGTCTTTGACCTTGTTAAATGCGTCTATTTGTGGCTTAGCCCACATGAACTCAGTGTCTTTTGCTAGCAGCTGCCTTAGGGGGTTGGTAACCTGTGATAAATTTGGTGCAAACCGAGACAAATAGTTGACCATTCCTAATATAGTTTGCAACTCATTTTTGTTGTTTGGAGGTGGCATGTCCTTAATCGCAGCGACCTTTGCTGGATCCGGCCTGAGACCTTCTGCAGTCAGCAGGTGACCAAAATACTTAACTTCGGTCAGGCCAACCTCAATCTTGTCCTCGTTGAGGATAATACCTTGGACGAGCGCCCTGTCAAGCACGGCTTTAAGGTTGCTGTCATGCTCCTGTCTGGTTCGACCATAGACAAGGATATCATCGACAATTGTGACCACACCATTAAGGCCTTCAAAACATTGGTCCATTCGTCTGATGAATTCGTCTCCACTCAAGCATAGACCAAATGGTAACCTCAGATAACGATATCTCCCAAATATCGTGCTGAAACATGTCAAATATGACGACTCTTCACTGAGTTTAACAGCCCAGTAACCTGATCTGGCATCAAGTTTTGTGAAGTATTTTGCTCCATTAAGGGATGGCAAAATATCGTCAAGTGACCTCATAGGGTAATGTGGACGCTGTATACATTTATTTAGGTCCGTGGGATCCAAACAAACTCGTAAATTGCCTTGGCCTTTTTCTACAAGAACCATGGAATTCACCCATTCAGTAGGTTCATTGACCTTTGTGATGACCCCTAATCTCTCCATTTTGGCCAGTTCGGCTTTGCATCTGTCCTGCAGTGCAACAGGTATTCTACGAGGGGGGTGAACAACAGGCTTACTGCCGGGCTTTAAATGAATGCTGCACTCACCCTGCATGTTACCTATTCCCTGAAAAAGCTTTGGAAAGTCCCGTACAACAGTCTCTTTTGTCATTTGACTGTCCGAGGTCTGGGATTCCACTGAGAAAGATAGCTGAATAAGGCCAAAAGTGACGGATGTTTGTAAACTGAGCAAAGGCTGTGACTTCGTATGCACTACGTGGAATTCAACATTTTCAGAATGACCAGTACGTGCGTGTATGCATTGTAAGTCAATGGTGCCTTCAGTCTTTAATTGGGTGCCATTGTATGTTGATAACCGGAGATTTGAGCTTTTGAGGGTTCCCTTGGTACCAATGCTTTGATAGTCAGAAAATGGCAAGATATTTACCTGAGATCCAGTGTCAATCTTAAACTTGATGATTTGTCGTTTTGGACCTACCCCAATTTCTGCAAAAACTTGGCCATTAACTATTTTGGATTCAATACTATCCACAAAAACACTATCACAAAACACATCATCATTTTGCACACCATCACTTCGATCGGCACTGTTAATGTCGTTGACGTTCCTCGACCTGCATGCGGATGCGAAGTGGTTCCACTTCTTGCAGAGGTGGCACTGTTTGCCATGGGCAGGGCATTGTCCTTTTCGGTGTATGGTGGCGCAGTTTGAACATGTCCTCTCCTGTTGAGGATGCAGTCTCGAAGATTTGGCGTTATGGGGTGATGGTCTGGAACGACCATGTCTGGATGCTGTTTGCTGGCTGGCTGACTCCGATTTTGCTGATGGACGTGGCTTCTGTTTGTTTGACATGTGTTTGAATTTAACGTAGTCAATTGATTTTTCTGTCTTCATTTCTGTCAGCTGTTTCTGTGCATATTCGTAGGATTGGCAGATCTCAATGGCTTTTCGCAATGTTAGTTTGTCACCTTCAGTGATGAGCTTCTCTCGGATTTTTTCAGACTTAATCCCAAACACTATTTGGTCTCTTATTAAATCGTCTCTATATTCCGCTCCATATGCACAATCCAATGCTAATGTTTTGAGCCTGGTAATGAATGCTTCTGCTGTGGAATTCTCTTGTTTTTCATTGTGAAACTTATATCTGTTGAAGACTGGATTGGATCTCGGCTGTACGTGCGTATGAAATGCCTCAAATATCGCTTGGGTTGATTTTCTTGTCTCATCTGTAAGTGGAAGTGTGTTGAATATTTCGCGGCCTTTCTCACCGACCCAAAGCAAAACATAAGTCACTTTTACGCTCTCCTCCTTTTCTGCTAATGCTCCCTGTAGAATGAGTTCAACATGTTGGCGGAACTTTTTAAATTCCTCCAGGAGATTTGCACTGTCCCAGTTCATCCTTGGAATTGGAATTCCTGTTAGATCCATCTTATTTTATGTATAATTCCACAAAATAGAATGTAAACACAAAATAGTCTGCAGAGTTAAATTTCTGACACCATGTTTGGTTGGAGTGTTAATTGATAACAAGTCTGTGTTATAAGTCTTATATTTATTAACACAACACAACTATATGAATCTACTTGGTGAACGTGAGTAACAAGAGAGAGCGAGAGTGGTTTAATTGAACTCCACGCTGACGTGTGCACTGGCTATGTATACTGATAAGCCCTGTGGCTCATAGTAGACTGGCTACCCTTAAACATGAGAACTATAATACAACACAAACCGAGACCAGTAAATAAATGGTAAATAGATAAGTAATCCGCCAGATGTTGTAAATCTTAGGGTTGAACTGTTCTACAAATTGTTCTGGAGTGGAAATGTCTTAAGGTCGAAACGTCTAGAGGATACTCTAAAATCAAGTGTTGAACTACTGTAGTAGCACAAAGATTTATATGAATTGGTATGTCGTAGTAGTAGTAGTAGTATTAGTAGTAGTAGTAGTAGTGCTAGTAGTAGTGGTAGTAGCAGTAATATTAATAGAGTTAGTGGTGGTGGTGGTGGTGGTGGTGGTAATAGTGGTAGCAGTAGCAGTAGCAGTGGTAGTGGTAGTAGTAGTAGTAGTAGAGGTAGTGGTAGTAGTGGTAGTAGAGGTAGTAGTAGTGGTAGTGGTAGTGGTTGTAGTAGTAGTAGTAGTAGTAGTAGTAGTAGTAGTTGTTGTTGTTGTATAGTAGTAGTATAGTAGTAGTAGTAGTAGTAGTAGCAGAGGTAGTGGCGGCAGCAGCTGCTGCTGTTGTTGTTGTTGTTGTTGTAATAGTAGCAGTAGATGTGACGTAATTTGTGCTGTATAAGTAAAACTTATAAGTAACATAAGTACTGATCCAGAGTGTCCCGTAACAGTAGTTGTAGTAGTTGTTGTTGTTTTAGCAATAGTGGTGGTGGTAATGAGGACGTGTACATCCGGACTGACGACAAATGGATTATGGTGTATTATTATTCAGTTATTATTATTATTATTACTATTATTATTATTTATTAGTTTTTTATTGACCGATTTATAATAAATGACTGATGGTAAGCTCAAGTTTCTCGATCGATTCTTGTGTCTAAACTAATTTACTGGAGTGTAACCACTGTATCTTTTCTTTGTTTACAAATCCTAGTCTAAACGCGGGAAATTTGCATATTTACAATCCCGCAAAAATTGCAGACACACCCGCAAAATGATGGCCTTAAATCCCGCTTTGTCTACCCCACTTATGAATTATCATAAACAAATGGGTCACATACAGGTAAATTGACTATGAATGTATCTGTTTATGTCATTATAAACTTTACAAGATTGGCCGGCTAGCTCAGTTGGTAGAGCGCTTGACAAAAAATCCGAGGGTCGCGGGTTCGATTCCCAGCCCGGCCACATGTGGGGATTGGTCATGATATTATATCTACGGCCATTCTCCCCCTACCTCTGATTCAAGTAGGGCAGTTGTCAGCTACTGGCATAAGTATGTGCACTTAGTACTTGTAAACCAGTTTACCCGCCGTTATATGACTGAAATCAGGGTTCGCTCTGGCTTTTGAAAAGTTGTCGCCACGTTTTTTGCCAAATTTGAAAACTTGGAGCCAATTAGGCGTCGCACATATTTTTTTAGTAAGAGACATTCAAGTGGCATACTATATATAACTATACTATATATAACTTATATTTTCACTCTTACTGTAACACATTAATAATTATTCCTGATGAAGAATACAATAAATAAACAAAACACTATATATCTCTTTAATCAATTTAATAAGTAACAAAACAGCATATTTCATCATAACAAGAAATATTTTAGCAATGCACTATTAATATGTGTATTAACATCATCAATATTTGTTTTTAAAGTAGACATTTAACAATGCATAAATGTTACTATTTTACTTATAAATATGATACATATTAATACATAAATATACACATATAAATACAACGGCACAAATTAGGCAAGGCAAGGTACACTGGAAAGGAAACTGAAAATATACAGAAGACATCAATTATATATTATGATCATAGACTAAATGAATTCCAACTTCCAACAGTCTTTTAATTTTCTGTTCACTGGAAAATTTTGAAGTTTGAGAATGTTATATTGAGATGAGAGGTCATCAGAATCTAACAAACGTTTTTTACAAGGAGTATTTATGTCTGAATTGGCCATTATGACAAGTGAATTTTTATTTTCAAATTCAACATTTCATACCAATTGTCCGAACAAACAGTTTAATTATGGACTTTTGCTTATTTAATCCAGGGACCTATTTGTTTTTATAGGTCCCTGTTTAGTCATGAACGTCAACGTGTTGAAAACACTGCATACTTATGTTTTGATTTCTAATTATCGTTTGATCTCGTCCTTAATCTGTTACAAAAATTGCACTATTCTATTAATTGCCGGTATTGACGATTAAAGAAAAATCATTAAAATGCCAATCTAATTGCCTTGGGCCATATAATCAGTCTCATGTTATCATCTTATCGATATGCATTCACTTTCACGCTTCAGTAAATTCACTGTACCACTTGCATCACTAAAAATCAATACATGCACGATAGCTGTCCAGGTTAACCGAGTCAGCAAGACCGCTTAGGCTAAGATGGCACTTACATCATTTCAATAGTAAATAATTCAGACAAAGAACGCTGTCGCCAGAAAGATCACCAAACTTAAAAATTTGTCGCCACTTTTGCGATTTTGTCTCATTTGGCGACAGTGGCGATCGCCAGCGCGAACCCTGGAAATACTGAATACGGCGAAAAAAAATAAATTATTATTATACTTTATAGACATATATTTGTATCTGTATTTCAAGTGTCAATCACGCCTAAATCAAAAAGTTGTGAACATTCAAAACACATCTATAATGCTTTGTCCTGCACCCCTTTATGAAAATGAAAGTGAATAAAATTACTTATTTTAGAAATTACTACTCCCCCCATAATCAATTTACCCGTCTTGAACAAATTGATCATTTTTATGCCACAACAAAGTGGGAGGCATTAGTCCTTTAAGCATTGCACATGTCCGTCAGTACCTCCTAATTTTTGTGGACTCGTCTCTCTCTTTAACTGCTTGGCGGATTTCGCTCAAACATTAAAAAGCTGAAGAACATAACGTGTAGACCGTGATCGTAAAGGAACTTTGGCTGCGATCAGAATTATGGCCCTTTTTTTTCGCTGTAGAATATACTTTCCAAAATTTGGTGAACTCAACTCCTCTAACTGTTTGGCAGATTACGCTCAAACTTTCACAGTACCCAGAAAAACCTTAAGGCTTAATGTATAGTTGATAGTAAAGGAAGGAATTCTGGCTGTGACCAGTTTTAGCAGAATTATGACACTGTCATGTTGTGTCCGTCTAGTTAATATTGACAATTTGGCTCACATAAATTTTGTACCACACCCATTAACAATACACCATTTTTAGCCAGATTTTTTCAACGAAAAAATCTCAGCTTATATATTAGCGAAAACCGGTCAGTTGGGCGGACGGGCGTTGCGATTTTGTTAACAATTTGCGTTAAAGTTTATATTCCTGTCATATTTTCAAAAGTTCTTGGTCAATCTTCATGAAACTTTACAGAAATGTTCCTTGGATGGTCCTCTACCAAACCTGTGAAATTGGTTCCACTTCAGTGCACAAGGTGGCCGCCAGAGCTAAAAATAGAATTATGTCTAAACGCCATTTTGTTCTAAACCTATGGGTAGATTTTCAAATAATTTTACACAAATGTTCGTTTAGTGTGCCTCTACCAAACTTAATCAAATGGTTCAGCCTCACTGCACAAAATGGCCACTAGAGCTAAAATAGAATTTGCGTTAAAGTTTTGTTTTCCTGTCATATTTTCAAAAGTTCTTGGTCAATCTTCATGAAACTGTACAGAAATGTTCCTTGGATGGTACTCTACCAAACCTGTGAAAATGGTTCCGCTTCACTGCACAAGATGGCCCCAGAGCTGAAAATAGATATATGTCTTAATGCGAATTTCTTCTAAATCTATGGCTAGATTTCAAATAATTTCACACAAATGTTCGTTTAGTGGTCCTCTAGCAAACTTATTCAAATGGTTCCACTCCACTCCACAAATGGCCGCTAGAGCTATAAATAGAAAAGCTGTTTAGTATATGCATGCAAGATATTTCAGATTTCACCATCGGCAAAATAAAACATCCGGCTTTAATGCGGTTTCCGCATTTTTCTCTTGTAACATAAGTGTTTTGGTAGCAACAGTAATTGGTTATGAAACGTACGAGCAGTTGTTGCTGGTTGAGATGATAGCTGAGCACAATTGTTCGGACCAGTGGTTGAACTGTGGTTCCGACCAGTGGTTGCGCTGTTGTTCAACTCTGTGTTTGAGCTTAGTTTCAAGTCGATGGTTGAGCACAGGTTCAACTCGATGGTTGAGCAAGGGTTAAACTCGATGGTTGAGCAAGGGTTCAAACTTGATGGTTGAGCAAGGGTTCAAACACAGGAGTTCAGCTCTGCTGATGAATAATCAGGCAACTTAGAGGGTGTGTGATGAACTACCTTGTTGAGATATATCTACCAATTCTGCTGATACAAGAACAGACAACAAGAACAGGTAGAATATCGTATGACTGCTATAGTATATTATAATATTACCAGAGCTCCAGATAACTTTTTAGGGCAATTATTTTTTACTCCCCAATTTAAAACTGAATTCTTAAAAAATGATTTATCAATTCATTGCCACTAACTGGCTTTTTAAGCCTATCACGCTTCCAGAAGAAAGTCCACATCATTTAGGCTCAGGATAAGATGGTCAGATGGTTGTGGTCGAAGTGTGATTTAACAACCTTATACAACTTTCATTTCGTTGTTTTATTAAACTATCTTTCTCTTGATACATGTACATATTAAAAGTAATGTACTACTACGATAATAAAGCTAGTGATCAGAATCAGTCCTGAAGATATTTGTTGATTAATCAGAGCCAAAAGTGACTGCTTAATCAAATAATCATGACAAAATATGTGGATTTTTATTGTTCAACAGAAATATTTTACCCAGTTTATATGTTTTTACCAATTTATTTTGTTATACTTGGTTTTAGTTTAAACAAAAGTGAATTGAATTTGCAGTTTTGCTGTTGTTAAAACAAAAAAAGTAATAATGGAATATTAATTGCTTGACTTAATTAGACTACGAAAGTTTATCGTTTATTAATATTTACATATATCAACAAAAGCACTTTATTGAGAATATGTAGTGTAAAACGCCCAGCACCCCTCCCCCTTGACATTGTAGTGATTTGTTTGTTATACATGTAATGTAAAAGACATAACATCTCGACACTAAACTAAGTACAAGTTCTTTATAAGGAAGTGCATGTAAATATGAGTAAAATATTTTACGATTTTAATACCATAGGCTAGCATTTACTTGCACAATTTATATTACATAAATGATCAATAATAATACCAGTCTGTGCTAAAATGCATAGACCAGGGATACAGATTAACATTTTTAGCTTTGAGGATCGCTTTTTGTCCATCGTGCGTTGTGTGTCAACATTTTCATTCAAAGAACATCTCCTCCTAAACCACTGGGCAGATTTTCACCAAACTTCACAGGAATGATCCTTGGGTGACCCTCTTTCAAACTTGTTCAAATTGTTCTGGTCCGCTGCATATGTAGGTCACAAGAGCTAAAAATAGATTTAAAAACTACAAAGATTGTTCAAATGATGCCCCTGGGGTCAAAACTGGCCACACCCCGGGGGGGTCACGTGGTTTATATAGACTTGAATAGCAAAATGACTAAAATTTCTTCTCCTCTGAAACCGCAAGGCCCAGAGGTTTCATATTTGGTATGTAGCATTGTTTAGTGGTCCTCTACAAATATTGTTCAAATGATGCCCCTGGGTCTAAACTGGCCACACCCCGGGTGTCACATGGTTTCTATAGACTTGAATAGCAAAATGACTTTAAAAATCTTCTCCTCTGAAATCGCCTGGCCCAGAGGTTTCATATTTGGTATGTAACATTGTTTAGTTGTCCTCTACAAAGATTGTTCAAATGGTGCCCCTGGGGTCAAAACTGGCCACACCCTGGGCGTCACATTGTTTTTATAGACTTAAATAGCAAAATGACTTTAAAAATCTTTTTCTCTGAAACTGCAAGGCCTGGAGGTTTGATATTTGGTTTGTAACATTGTATAGTGGTCCTCTACAAAGATTGTTTAAATAATGCCGCTGGGGTCAAAACTGGACACACCCCGGGGGTCACAGTGTTTACGAAAGCATTTTGGACTCCGCTGGACAA